>CM063506.1:119157425-119174925 GCA_032207245.1 Pardosa pseudoannulata | reverse complement strand
CTTGAAATCTTTTGTAGATACCTTGCGTGTTATTTCAAATGTTGGGATGATAATGTGGACTCCAGTCTCACAGCTGGTATTGAGCATTCTAAATAAATTGGGGCCGAACGCTGGCCGATTGGTTAGGGCGCTGATCGTCGGTACCAGAGTTCGTGGGTTCGAATCCCACTATGGCATGGATGTTCGTAGCCGTTCGGAATCGGCTTTAAACAGTAGGTCACGGTCTCATTAGCCCTCGTGTGCAAAACAGTAGACCGTAGCGCTCCAAACCAAACCAAACCAAACCAAACCAAACTAAATAAATTGGGAAGATTTTGTAAGGTGGATGCGCTGGAATACTTCTGGCCTTTGTACGATATCGAAATCTTTCTTGGACCCAAATCTCCTTTGGTCTCCGTACTCTGTCCTCCAGTCCTGAACACTTGCCGTCGAACTCTCGACCTCCGAACTCTGACCTCTGTCAGTCGAACTTCTCTACTTTACTCTCGAACACTGATTCTGGCTTAAACTTCGTCTCGACACCCGAACTTGTTGACTTTTCTTATTTTATATTATTTTTATCTCTGTCTTTTCTTAGTTCTTTCGTCCAATCGGGAGAGTTGTATAAATCTATTGGTCTCCTTTACCCCACCTTGAAGCCGCAAACATGAGAAAACCTTGCCCCTTCAAACTCAGCACTGTCCCTTAGGGACTCATAAATAAATCCACAAAGGTACATTCTTATTTAGTGTCATGTACGGAGACGCGATTTTAATCTGGGACTGGGATCAGAACCCTGCCTGAGAATCCCGCACACAACGAAAAAATCAGTTGAATTAATTTTTATTGTTTTCTCCCCTTTACAAAAGATGTGATGAGGTCAGATTTAGATCCCAAGCAATTCACTTCTCGTTTTATTTTTAGCAATTATATTAATTAATCAATCATATTAATTATATCAATTATATTAATTATCAATTATATTAATGATCTAAATAGCCTCACCACAATATTTATTGTTATTGTACTAGGTGATCAGAAAAGGAGTATACACTAGAAAAAGTAATAACTTACTGAATAATATAAGTTGAGAGAAAACAATTGCATCTCATGCTTGGAATGACATGGAGTTTTATTGTAACTACAAAAAAGTTGTGTTAAAATCCATATTGTTTAAAATTTCTTAAGAAGGGATCAAATGCATTTTAAGACAATGAATAAAGAAATAAAACTACTGCCAAAGAGATGATTAAAATTGGATACAAATTGACAAGTATACAGGTTTCGAAGGAAAATTGAAAACTTGGCGGTAAAAATATACAAAACAAAATAATTTTTTAAGTTGAATAAAAAAATTATTCATTAAAAATAATTCAGAGAACAAATTATTTAATACAGAGGTTTAAAATGATTAATTTTATTATTATTATTAATTATTATTAATTTTATTATTATTATTAATTATTATTAATTTTATTATTATTATTATTATTATTATTATTTTTAATTATCATTATTATTATTATTATTATTAGTTATTATTAATTTTACTATTATTATTATTAATTATTATTAGTTTTAAAATTATTAATTATTATCAATTATTTTAAACAGAAAATTTTTATTTTACATGGAAACAAAATCCATCTGTTTTAATGAAACCTTTTGATCTCTATAGGTACTATAAAAATACTCCCCTCTCGTGTTTTGGATTTCACATATTTTAGACACAGAAAATTAGATTAAAATTGAGGTCAAGCACTGTCAACTTGAGATGTCAAACGTTTTGACAGACAACAAACGCTCTCAGAAGTATAAAATTTCTGAGAAAAGAATTTATTTATAAACACATATTGGAGAGTCTCTTTGGCGAAAATAACACCTACAGTAGGAAAGTTCAAAGGAAACGTCAAACCGACGTGTATACTCAAAATCCTCTTCGAAAGCTATCTAATCCTCAAAAACCTTTTTAGTTCTTTAAAGAGCTTAATGGAGTCTTTAGCGACATTAAGTCCTGTAAAGAACTCAGCAGCTCCGTGTAGAGCAAATACTTCAACTATTATTGGCATTTTCAGTCTACTCAAAGCTCAAGAGGAAATTCAAACATAGATTTTTAACACTAGATTTATTTGTTACAAAATATTTTATTCGGTTTTATTTACCTTAGAAAAATATCCATATTTTAGAGTACACGGAATACAACGCTATGTGAACTTGATGTACATATATTTTGGATTGCATATATAATATGTTTGTTGCAATTGTAGCATATTGTTGTAAATGTCATTGTGCTATGAAAAATATAAATATTTAAGTATTTTTTATTAGAAAATAAACTTTAAATAACTTATATATATTTTTTACTTTACAAACCTAAATATTGTTGAGTTCTTTTTTTTTAGATATAAATCGATTGGACGTGAATTAACTGTCTAGAGTTAAATACCATTTTTTAATTTTGCAAAACCCTGAAAAATTAGCCGAACGTTTACTGAAGCCTTAACTATTCACAAAATCATTGCTAATTTTTAGCAGATCTATTTTTTGTCAATATTAAATTATTAATTTAGAAATTAATGAAACATTTTTTCAGTAAAAATTTTATTTATTTTAAGATAATGGATACAAATCCACTTTCTTTACTTGTTATTGTAAGTTATATTTCACCATTCAATAAGACAGACATATGATATTTTAAGGCAATTTTTGCCTAGTTGAATGTCAACTATAGCCTTAATTATTCCTATAATTATTTCCCGCATTTTTAGCAGTTTTTTTTGTCAATATTAAATTATTAAGAAATTGCTGAAACATTTTTTCAATAAAAAATTTATTTATTTTAAGATAATGGATACAAAGCCATTCTTTTAACTTGTTATGTATTGTCAGTTATATTTCACCATTCAATAAGACAGACATATGATATTTTAAGGCAATTTTTGTCTAGTTGAATGACGACTACAGCCTATAATTATTTCACATGTTGAGCAGATAATTTTTTAATACTAAATTATTATTTTAGAAACAACTGAATTAATTCTTGAGTAATAACTTTACTTATTAGAAGGTGAGGAAAATCAAAATCCTCTTTGATTCTTATTCTTAGTTATATTTCACCATTCAATAAGAAAAAAATTATGACATTCTCAGGCAAATTTCACCTACCTAAACGACCACTGTAGTCTTATTTTTTCCTATAATTATTTCTAATTATTATAATTTAGCAAATACATATTTTTAATTATTAAGTAGATCTATTTTTCACAATATTTTTCAATCAATTACATTTTTATTAAATGTATAACAAAATACCGTCTTTCCCATATTAATGTACATATTTCTAATAAAACCTTAAACTCGCATGACTTTTCTTGATAATGACATTTTTTATTTTTCCAAAACCCTGAAAAATTAGCCGAACGATTACTTCAGCCTTAATTATTCCCAAAATTATTTCTAATTTTTAAGAGATCTATTTTTTGACAATATTAAATTATTAATTTAGAAATTGTTGAAACATTTTTTTCAGTAAAAATTTTATTTAATTTATGATAATGAATATTAAGCCACTCTGTTTACTTGTTATTGTAAGTTATATTTCACCATTCAATAAGACAGACATATGATATTTTAAGGCAATTTTTGTCTAGTTGAATGTCGACTACAGCCTTAATTATTCCTTTAATTATTTCACATGTTTAGCAGATCTTTTTTCCCCAATATTAAATTATTATTTTAGAAATAACTGAGATAGTTTTTGAATAATAACTTTACTTATTATAAGGTGAGGAAAATTGAAATCCTCTTTGATTCTTATTCTTGTAACAAATAATTCTAGACTGTGACGTAGGTTACAGCGCCCTCTATAGGGGTATATCAAGAAAGAACTGAGTTCGAGGTTTGCTGTCGACCGGGATAGTTATATACTATTGAACTCCCGTCCCATTATCTTTTTATTTCTGTTTTCTGTGTAGATGTCGATGTTTCGTGCAAGTAAATTTTTGTTAAATTGCCCCTGGAACCATTGTTTATCACATTCTTAGTTATATTTCACCATTCAATAAGAAAAAAAATTATGCTATTTTCAATCGAATTTCACCTACCTAAACGATCACTGTAGCCTTAATTATTACCATAATTATTTCTAATTATTATTATTTAGGTGATAAATCTTTTTAATTATTAATCAGATCTACTTTTTTTACAATATTGTACAAACAATTACATTTTTATTAAATGCCTTTCCTATAATAATGTACATATTTCTAATAAAACCTTAAACTCACGCTACTTTTCTTGATAATTCAAAACACAAGTTTGTTAGAAGAAAACCTTAAGCAGTATAATCGGATTTAAAACTTAACGATATTAGATCGCCTAAAGAGGTTTTAAACAGGGCCAAAACAATCTCCGCTATTTATTCTGTTTTAAAAGACAGATATATTTCTTTATGCAGATTCAGCAAATCTGTTTGGAAAGTCAAATTCCAATTAATTTAACTTTATTTTGATTTCATTGGTGCTGAGGTTAGCGGATTTAAGACCCTCAAAATCCTTACATAAATCCTTAATTATTAACCTTATTATTAATTATTAACCTTAATTATTAACCCTTTATTAGCCTTAATTATTCTCATAATTATTTCTAATTATTATTATTATTATTTAGCAAAGACATCTTTTTAATTATTAAGAAGATCTATTTTTCACAATATTGTACAAGCAATTACATTTTTATTAAATGTATAACAAAATGCTTTCTTTCCCATAATAATGTACATATTTCTAACAAAACCTTAAACTCACGTGACTTTTCTTGATAATTCAAAACACAAGTTTGTTAGAAGAAAACCTTAAGCAGTATAATCGGATTTAAAACTTAACGATATTAGATCGCCTAAAGAGGTTTTAAACAAGGCCAAAACAATCTCCGCTATTTATTCTGTTTTAAAAGACAGATATATTTCTTTATGCAGATTCAGCAAATCTGTTTGGAAAGTCAAAATCCAATTAATTTAACTTTATTTTGATTTCATTGGTGCTGAGGTCAGCGGATTTAAGACTCTCAAAATCCTTACAGGAATCCGATGCTCTTTAAAATATATTTGTAAAATATTAAACCACTTTAAGGAGACTTTAAAGGGATGACGTAGTTTAACTTCAATTTTATTAATGTACGAGACTGGAGTAAGCACTCGTAAAATTGTTTTTATTTTATAAAATACTTGGTGTTTGAATTTTATCAGAATAAATATAGACTGATTTTTAAAATGCGATTTTTCCTTTTATGGTAACTTTCCAGTTATACTAGAAACAATACGATTCATTAGAAAATATTTTGTTTACCGTATAACGCTTAAAATTAATTTTGAATCTTTTCATGTAACAAACGGCATTTAAATGTTTATATTCAAAACAAGTTAGGAAGTTAGGAAGACAAAATCATTAACATAATAACTATGTGATTTATGTCAGATGTATTGTTCTTTAGCACAATCTGCAAACGTTAATGTGATCGAATCATTACATTTTACTAATTACAATAACAAATTTCAAGTAAACTTACTCAGTTTATAATAAAACTTTAGACGTAATAGATAATTATTATAATATAGCAGATTCACTGCCAGCCTAAGGTTTGGGTAAGTAAAGATCCTTAATAAAGTTTTAGAACAACTACCATTTATTAAAACGCAGCAATAAAAATATTAAGTAAAACAATATGTTGTATATAAATATGATAGTTTAATAAAAATTGTAATCCAGTTATAAATGTACATACACAGTACGTCTGGATGAATTAACAATATATCATCAAATATTGATATAACTGAAGTATCGCGATAACAATATCAAATTTCTGCTTTGCCAATATATCCCCGTCGAAGATACTGTTTTCCCTCGCACGCGATAACGTAGATCACCAAAAGACTTCCTAAATATCCTACATAAAGTAATATTATTTCAAGTTATTGAATTTGTTTGACATCCGCTTCGCATATTTACCCGCGTACTTGATACAAACACAAGCCAGAAATTTGTTCTTTAAGATTACGACGTCTTTGTCAAGTTCTTCAGTAGTATATTCCAATAGCTCGATAACGAAGCGATATATCAATGGTATCAATATAAATTAGGGGATATATCGCGATATTAAATTTCTGATATCGTCCAGACCTAATACGCAGTATTGTCTCTGTATCTTTGTGGTATGTTGTCATATTTTACGACTTTCTTCACGACATGATGCACCCGAGTGTCAAATTTGATATCGATAGTGGACAAACACTTTCTGAAATTTCAATTTTATATAATAGCTAATTGCTAGACAATAAGTTTTCAGTTCGGAATGTTAAGTTTCCCAAATGAAGGTTTTATTTATTTCAAAATGTTTGTTAATTTTCAGATTATATCACATACCAGCAATATGAACAATTTTAGAAATTTTTTTTTTTATTTTTATAAAATAGATAACACATTTTATTAATTTTCATGCCCCTCCTACGCTTAAGAAATAAAATAATTATAAGAATCAGAATGGTAAAACATCGAAAAGAATCTTTTAGGAGATATTTGATAATTAATTTGAACTCTATAAGCATAAAAGTAGGTATGTTTTTGGTAAGATTACCAAGACACAAACGAAGTATTTATCAAAAGTATTAAACACTTGACAAATAAAATGAGACATATTTTAAATTTTACATTGATGTTTTCTTCATGGCAATGAAGGAAATTTTGATGTGAAAAATAGAAACTGAAATTTAAAAAATAAGCCAAATCATACTACAAAAATTAAAAAACTGAACTATTTCTGATATAAAACAGTAATTATGTAATTTTAAAGCCCATTTTATGCATTATCACAAGAATTAAATCATCTTAAAGATTTAAAATTATTTAAGATATCAACAAAGAATGTTGCATAGTGTATGTCATTGTCAAACAACCTTGGTAGAAAAAGAACGTTATATTATTCATCATGCCCCTGAAATAAGAATATATTTGCTGCTCAAAACCTTCGCAGGGTTTACCTCAATCCTCATGCAAAATTCAATCAAGACTTGTCCAGCTATTTAGAATGGATAGTGAACATACATACATACATATAAAGGAATTTACATAGAGAGAGAGAGATATTTTAGATAATTTGTAATAATTTTATTTCTGTTTTATATTCCTATGAATTATATTTTTTAAATTGTGTTTATCCTATCATGCGCCTGACCTCCTGAATAATTTTACTCAAGGATTAGAACCGGGACTGAATCAAAAACTGGAAAAAACCGTTATTTTGGTCAGAACAAAATCCAGAAGTAAACCGAAAGAAAATATTGGTTTATTTTAGTTCGATATATCTTCAGTCATTTCGTTACTGTGATCAACTTATATTTTCTAACTGAAAGATAACCATATAATTATCGTTAATTCATGTACATTGTTCCAAACGGTAGCCGAATGGTTAGAGCGCAGTTCTTTGGTATCTGAGTTCGTGTGTTCGAATCCCACTGTGGCATGGATATACGTAGCCGTTCGGAATTAACTTTAAGCAGTAGGTCCGGATCTTATTAGCTCTCGTGTTGCAAAAAAAAAGTAGACCGGAGCGTTCCAAACTAAACCAAATTTCACGCCCATTGTTTCTCGATTTCCAGTTCGGTTGTTCACTAATACTTTTCTGTTTTAGTTTCAAATGAAACTACTTGTAGAAGGTTGTTGTTGTTGGTGCCTTATTCCACTTGGTCAAACCAAGCACGATTGAGCCAAAGTCTACTCGTATTAAGGCAAAGGGGTGGGCCTTTCGTTTTAACGAGCACCGCATGGGTGAGAGTACTACTTGTCCTCAAGGGGATCCTCATAAATTAGAAGTAGCGACCCATAGGTTTGACCCATAGGCTTATCCTGCCACCCTAGAGGTATTGATTGAGAACTTGGAGGACATTGTGACCACGAATATACCGGGTAGTCTAAAAAATACTTCCCCTGTATATGAGTTCCTAGTTGCCGAACCGTTCAACCAATCGAAATAAAAGTTTAGTTATAGCTATTTGAATATATGGGTTGCAGATTGTGGTTATTTAAAACAATAAACCTCTCATAGTTATGGTTTTAGTGACAAAATTTCGAAATTTTCGAATAGTAACATCCACTTTTTTCGGGTGCAATTTGATCAGAGCATGGAAAAACCTTAAATATTGTTGGAATGGGACACATATGTCGTAAATTAGCTGCTTAAAGCATTTGCAAAGTAGAGCATCGCAAAGAACGAATCACAATAAAAGGTAGGGGGTATTGATGCATTTTGCATAATTCTTTGGGATAAGTAATAGAAACTCCAATCACAGAACATTCTTGCACTACTTGTGGTATAAACAGTGTAGGAAGATTGCAAAAGCGAAATGTTATTAATGACATTGTATGGATGTAAGATGGTGCTCCTCCACACATTGTCAGAAGTGTTCGAGAAGTGCTGCTACAGCAATTTGGTGATAGAGCCATCAAGCGTAATTTTGCAGTTTTGTGGCCACCTCAGTGATGGATTTTTGGTTCTGAAATCAAATCCCTGGAATTTGTCAGACGTAAAAGGTGCCATAAAGCCGGAAGTACTACAAAATCCTCCTGCCATGATATGTTCACCATGTTATTGACAATCTGTCGCATGAAATGCTTCCTCATCTGCGAAGGTGGCCAAGTTGAAAACTTGAATAAAAGTCTTTTCTCTCTCCTCTCCTTTGTTATCATTGGTTCATATGATGTTCTTCTGTGGAAATGTTTTACTTTACCAATTTGCGTCGTATGTTTCTAGTTCCAACGCCATTTAAAGTTTTTCCATGATCTGATGAATTTGCACACGAAGAAAGTGGATGTTGCCATTAGAAATCGAAATTTTGTTTCTGTAACCGTAACTGTGAGAAGTTTATTGTTTTAAATCATCACAATCTTGCGTCCATATTTTTAAATAACTATATCTAAACTTTCATTTCAATTGGTTGAACAGTTTGGCCACTAGGGACTCATATATAGGGGAAGTTTCTTTTAGACTACCTGGTATTTTATGTGCCTCAGTCACCTTTAACGAACATGGCGGATGACTAGTAGAAGGTGATTTAATTTAGTTGAATGTTCAGTTGTGAAATGCGGTTTTGATAATGGATAACAATACCAGTGATCACCACTTTCTGCTCACAGTTCGTATCGTGCATATCAATCCATATAGTATACCAATTAAAACAGAATAAAATCTTCTAAATTTTGATAGAATTAATTTCTTGTTTACTATAGAATTATATTTTTCGTTCAAATAAGAATGTATATAAAATTGTTTATATTATTCAATTTTTTTATTGAGAGAAAGATTCTTTGGATATGTTTTTAATTACTTTTATTTCCGTTTCGTATTCAATAAATTGCATTTTTATTAATTGTCATTATAACTATATTCCTTATCATGGACTTTATACTATCATACTGAACTTGCTTATAATGAACACCATTTGTCAATCAAATACTGCGATCTTTACAAATGGTAAAAGTAAAAGCTAAAAAAATAATAATAATAACACGAATCATCTTTTCAATACGAGATCTTCAATATTTATACCACTGGAAACTCCAAACCAAGAAATTTTACTCTCAACTTTTTAAACTGATTATCAAAGAGGAAGTACAGTGTATACGAGTAAAAAAATACAGATTTTTATACTTTCATATGCAGTCATTAAATTTTTACGGAGTTGTAGAAAATGAGATGAAAAATTGCAAGCTATCCTTAATGATGTTGGAAATAAATTTTCAAGTATCCCTTTTAAGGAGCAGAAAACGTATGCGAAGAGATTGATTCAGCGGATTATTTGTATAAAAAATTTGAAAGCCAATTAATGCAGATAATTTGCTTTGATATTCTATATAAAAAATATCAAATCACTTTTAAGGTTTTATTGCATTCAGTATAATATCTGCTCTGGTTATCTGCATGTGTAGTTGCCGTCTGTGCGTTTTTTAAATCTTAAACTGAAAAAGTATATATTTGCAGTGGCTTTACAAATTACATTATGTAATGAGGAAATTACGATATAAAATCATTTATTAATCTAATTAATTCTTCAAGAAGTTACGATAAATAAGAGTCAGACGGTGAAATATAACTTCATAAATCGAATAAATAGTGCTAATAATATTAATTACAGAGACAGTTTCGAGTAGTCTTCATATAATTAAATATTAATGTAAGGGAATTTATAGCCCCGAAACTGTTTATTATGAGTAAAATAAATTTATACGTTCAAATTTTTTATTTAAGAGAAGATAAAAATGTAAAGCTATTGTATTTTAAAACGTTACTTTTCATAAAAATTAAAATATAAGAAACCTAAATATCAAAGATACGCTAGTAAAAACTGATTATTTTAGTTTTTTCATACTTTGAAACTGGTATCGTTGCTATTAGGTGCTACGAAAAGTATGAAACATGAAGTATTGCGATTTTTCACAATAAAGTAAATAATGTATAATTCTATTACACCTACTAAACCATTACCAGGATCGTTGACATTGAATATTAAAGAAAATAATTTCTTGAAAACTATATTCCCTTTGACATTTTCCCATTATATGTGTTCCAATAAAAAGTGTTTTATTTATCAATGATAATCAGCATACTTCTAGTTATTGCCAAATGACTTAATTTCTATCTTAAACATCATACCAAGTTTTCAAAAGATAAGTAGATTCTGAGAATAGTGAGTGTCGTGTAGTCCTCGTTTATATTTGAGTATTAACCTGTGATCAAATGTATAGTGGTGATTTTATTTTGATTGCGTTGTGTAAAAGTATTTTTGTACTAAATTTAACCACAGGTTCTGAGAAACTACAGACATAAATATGAAGATAAACTAAAAGCTAAATTAACAGCATCTGAAATTAGCTTAATATAAAAAAGTAAATTTATTATAATATATATACATCTATGTACATACAAAACTGATACTAATTTTCATAAAATAAGCTTTTTCAACATCTTCTAAATTAGTTCTGACAATTTCTTTTAATACTTAAGTAATTTTGTAAATAGAGAGAGGACCTAATTTCAATTTCAAAATGTATGTAAAAGGGGGTACCTTTGGGGAGTGAAAATGGTGTGCCTGGAACACTGCTGGTTGATGATATCTATAGACTTTTTATCGGTCTAGTCAGGGGCTTCCTCCTGAGTTTTTGGGGTGCGACCGTGCTATTTGATGCAGGAATCCTTCCTGTCGGACTTGGCTGGACTCTCGAACTCGTTCCGTCGGACTTCTCTCCTAGTCTAGACTATCGAACACCTTCTGTCGGACTCTCCTCTAGTCTCGACTATCGAACACCTTTTTTTTTGGGACTTCCGAACACCTTCTCAATTTTTAGATTTTTCTTATTTTATTAATTTCAACCTTGTCCCCTCTTCCTTCTTATCGTCCAATCGGGATAGTTGTAAGAATCTCATTGGTCTGCTTAAACCCCGCCTTGAGACCGCCAACGTGAAAAACCTTATCCCTTCTAATAATAAATACTCCACAAAGGTACATTCTTATTTAATGTCAAGTACGGAGACGGGATTCTAATCTGGGACTGGGATCAGAACCCCGTCCGAGACCACCGTACAAGACAACAATATCCGTAAAATATAAATTTATGGTCCTCTGTCTTTTTACAAAGATGTGATGAGGTCAGATTTAGATCCCAAGCAATTTACTTCTTGTATGAAAGAATCAATTATATTACTGATCTAAATCACCTCATTATAGTGAGAATATCTGAAATACGCTATCAGATATTTTAACTGCAATCAACAAGCTAGAATTTTTTATTTTTTATTGTCAATCATTTATTGATATCGTGGGATGATAGGTCTTACCAAATGGCCGATGAAGCGTGATCACGTCAACATTGCTATCAAGTTTCTAATCGGAAAAGTAAAACGGTCACAGCGAAACGTAATATTTATGTAGAAAATTAATCGACTTTTATGAAATGATGATACATCTAGTCTATGTCTATTGCTTATGTTAGACAGTATCCACATTCCGACAATGCGACGACGCGGTGAATTTGTTTAGTTATTCTTTGACGACGCAGTGAATTTGTTTAGTTGTTAGTTTATATAGCATGTTTGAAGTTTCATTGTTATTTATTATGAGCATTATTTTTTAATAAGAGTGAACTACTAGAACCCTGAGTCGAAAAGTCTCAATACAATGCTGGATCGTGCTAAAAAAAGTTTAAAAAGTACAGAGGTGGAAAACATATTACTGAATTCAACGATGATTTTTATATAAGGACTGATATCGATATTATAAACTATGAATTTGATGATAGTTAAACCTTGAGAATTATAAACACCACAATAAGTTCCAATTTTCAGCTTGGTAATGATCGTATCAAAAGATCAACCCGTCATTTGAATTTCATTTTATATTTCTTTCTGTATACAAAAAACTTTCTTCATCACTGCCTGTCTGCAATCCAAAATAACTCGATAGATCTATTTGAAATATTACGCGATAAATCCGGTTACTCAGAGAAGAATAAGGTACATTAAACTGATCAGATATCCTTATCATGGTGCATATATAATGCATTTTAAATCCTTTTTATTTTTTATAGTAAGTGGTGACCATATAGTAAGATGTGGTTGGTTTAAATTATATTGTAGTGTTCGATAAGTTCCGCCGCAATGTAAATCGCACCTTAGGAACAAGCAACGTATATTTAATTTCCTCGTTTACTTTGCTACTTTAAGTACAGGTTAACTTGAACTATGCGAGCCTTGAGTAGTATAAATATATTATGTTTATATCTCTATTACGAAATAAAACTTCTATTCATAAACAGGTTGTTGATATATCTCCATCTTTCATGTCGAGATGGTGTGTGGGATTATTATTCCTTAAACGCATATCATGGGTATTTTGCATCTGTCACGAATATGATAATAAATTCCTTGAATGACGATTTTCCTCATCAGTATACCCGTTATGTTTGCTTTAAATGTTTGCTTTGCATCTTTTATATTTTTAAACGTTAAGTACAGGTTAATATAAAATATTCGTAAATTGAGAAGCACATAAATATTTTGTTCCTATCTGTAATCTGTAATAAAAATCCTAGTTATAAATATATCACTGAAATCTCTCCATTTTCAGTGTTGAGATAATCTGTGAAGCCATTATTCTATGGATGCATAACATCCATATTCGTATATTATATTGCATTTTTGTAATCAATTGTTTATTGTTAGTGTCCATTGAATGGTTTACAATGTGGTAATGACTGACCAGTATCTACTTCATAAAATTGATTACGAAAAGCTACTATTTTATCAGCGGAATTCAAAGCTGCGAACTCTGGTACCAAAGAACAGCATTCTACTCTGTCAACCATATTTCTGCCAATACAGCTTGCACACTGCGCTTGGAGCAAGAGTAGTTCCAATATTGGAATATATATTTGAACATATTTGGTATTGGTTACAATATTTAAGGTTACAAATAGCTACTGATTGATAAATAATGTAACTCATTGGTGAATATTGTCAATGCCTATTAAAAGATATTTTCGAATAACATCCAAAAAGCATAAGAAATCTGGGAAAATCAAGCTTGAAATGGATCAAGAAAGACCTGAACACCGTAAAATGTTTAACCCGTTAAACATACGCTTACTGCATACTTTTTGCTGAGCCATTTTGCTCACCTTTGCTTATGCATACATGTTTGTTCAATGTGGACGTGGGCGAGTGCACGTTATAATGTGTCAGCATGAACACTTTTACAGTAGCATAATGTAGAATACTATAGAGAAACAAAACAGCGGCTCAGCAAAATTTGAGAATGACTCTCGTAAATTGTGAATAAAACTAGTAGCATTATTACATTTGAGAATTAAATGTAAAAATAGTATCCAAAAACGTATAACTCATCATGTTCGATTTCATGACAAATAGCAAAACAAGATTCACTAGAAATGCTGTAAGAATTATAGAAGTGATAATGTTAACGGGACGTTGTAAAGTATAGAAAATGAAAAATAGTTTGAACTGGGGAAACAGTATAACACTTCAGTAATGTTAAATTGGCATATTTATAATTTAAAACATCCTTCACCCTCTGACTGCTTAATTTGTAAACCGAAAATTTTCAAAAATTTCGTATTTTTCTGTTGCATATTTTAAGTATATATATATAAATTGCAGAATTGAAATACGCATTTTTTCAGAAAATATTTTTTATTTTGATATTTATCATGAGAAACTAAGCTGTCAAAAAATCTAATTTCATGTGTTATCACATAAAAATATTCATTTTTTAATAAATTTATATTGATTTACAGTTAATTTCTATTTATAACACACTATCTATAATTCTATTATCTAATATAACTATAGTTCTAGTCATATAATTCCATTTATTACATAATTAAATGTCTAATACTGTATATAATTTATTTCACTAGTTAAACGGTGAAAAAAGAAAAACACTTGCCATCGAAAATCTCGCTGGATGAGCAAATTTTGCTACATTTGAATTGCACGTGGAAATCGCGGAATGAGCAGTCAAAAGGTTAAATGTTAAAAAAAAATGTGTCAATTTAAAATTTAAGTTATATATAAATATCATACAAAAATGTCTTAAATGAAAAAAGTTGGTTTATTCAAATGAACTGTTAACAATTAATTGGTGAGTTTAAAACGTAAAAGTTATACGGTAGTGACCCTAACATATAAAATATCTGTATAAAAAGTATATTAAAGGAACATTTTAGCACCTTAATATCTAACTAGCATTGCGGTTTCAACAATGTATATCCAAACTAAATAAATGTCTCGAACTTTCTGCCTCGAATCTCCAGCAAATACTTAAAGATACATTTTCTGAATAATATCACTTATGGTTGTGCGTATTCAATGTTCAAATCCATAATGCTTAAGAGTGTATCGATTTTATCTACATCCATGCTCATTAAATCAAAGACGAAACTGAGCTCAAAATATGTTGAATTCGATTACTACTTAAGCATTTCTCTTTGCGAACTGTTAACATCTGGATCAATAATTACGGCATTAGCCTGAAGATAAATTTTCTGAATAAATTTTGATTAGGCATGCAGAATACTAAAAGGTGTTATGTATATGCTTTCAGAGATTATTTTTACCCTGAACTTTTGAACTCTAAAATGCTAAACTTGTTGATTTTTCACTCATATTTGAAGAAAAAATAAATTGAGATACTCTACTAATAATATTTGGTGTGCTGAAATGCATTACGCATTTTTATGATTCTTATTCTAGGGTAGTAGAATTAAACTTAAGTAGCATGAACTGCTTCAGACATCACATTTAATGTAGCGCTTTAAAGAAAACAGAATACAGGGTACAAAATGGCCGTGCGTATAGCGTTAACATTATATATTAACTTATACTAATGAAAAAACTGTTTGGTAAATTTATGTGCATGATAAAAAGTTTTAAAGTTCTTTATTTTATGCACATTTAACCTCTTACATGACGTAATACAATAAATAATATATTAATTAATTTATAAAAATATCTCTAAGAAATCTGAATAAAAGTAAAATATTGCTCATATAAATTACTAAAAAGGATAAAGTATAAATGTATATTTTGGCCTGATATACTGTACATTACTGATTGATTAATATACGTGTAAACAATATGAAAAATGCACATCCAAAATGAGTGAACATGCGTCTGAATTTTCATATTTTAATATCAAAAATATTTAAAGATACTATTTCTAAAACAAACTTCTTAAGGTTAGCCGAATTCAAAGCTCAAATGCAGATAAAATAGTTAAAATCGCCTGTATGAATTCTTAACTGCATCCAGACGTCACAGTTAATGTAGCATTTTAAAGAAAACATAGAATGTAGGGAACAAAATGGCAGTTTAATATAGGGTTAACATTATATATTAACTTACACTAATGAAAAAATATGTTTTGTAAATTTATCTGCATGATATAAAGCTTTAAAATAGTTTTTATTTTATGCACAGTTGATCTCTTACATGACGTAATACAATGAATAATATATTAATTAATTAAAAAAAAGAAATCTGATATAAGTAAAATATTGCTCATATAGCACTTTAAATTACTAAAAAGTATAAAATAAAATGTATGTTATAATATGATGTACATACATTACTGATTGATAAAATGTACATGTAAACAGTATGAACAATGCATATAAAATGAATTAAAATTATTCGGATTTTACATCTTTCAGTGATCAACAAATATTTAAAGATACTATTTCTAAATAAAATCTACTACAGATTGGCCGTATTCAACGCTAAAATATAAATAAGACAGTTAAAACCGTCTGTATCAATTTTTTTAAATACATCCATACTCATTAAATCTTTGAATGACAGGTAAAAAAAAGGTGAAGCAGAACTCAAAATATGTTAAATTAATTGCTGTTCCAGCATTTCTCTTTGAGACATGTTAACATCTGGATCAATAATAATGGCGTTGCAATGATGATACATTTCTTAATAAATGTAGATTTCCTTGGTTTCATGAAGTAAGCAATCATAATAAAAGTTTTGCTTGTACGCGTTTAGGATACTATTTTTACATTACAGTCTTAAATCTAATAATGCTACTCATTTTGATGACTATCTACGAGAGTCACTCTCAAATTTTGAGGAGTCTCTGCTTTGTTTATTCAAGATACAAAAATTAAGTTACTATAAAATAGTGCTTGCTGACACGTCATTGCGTGTATGTACCCACGTCCACATTAAAGAAACATGTATGGATAGACAAAGGCTAGCAAATGTCTCAACAAAAAGTATCCTGCTCACGGCTTAACGGGTTAAACGGCTTAGAATGTTTGGATCGTGATACTACTTAAGAATAGGATTTTCCTTGGCAAATTTGTTGAAATTATTAGTGATGTTTTCTAAAACACAAAGGTAATCCATCCAAACACTATATTTATTGCTTTTTACGGCGACTTTAACTAATTCACAGTGTGCCATCATAATAGAGTTATATACTCTTACTTAATTCAACAAAACGACGTGGAAACCGAACATTTATATTTATGCAGATAAAATGGTTAAAATCGTCTGTATCAATTTTTAAACTACATACATACTCATTAAATCTTCGAATAACAGAAAAAAAGATGAAACAGAACTCAAAATATGTTAAATTAATTGCTACTCCAGCATTTCTCTTTGAGAACTGTCAACATCTGGATTAATAATAACGGCATTGCAATGATGATACATTTCTCAATAAATGTAGCTTTCCTTGGTTTCATTAAGTAAGCAGACATAATAAAAGTTTTGCTTGTACCCTTTTAGGATACTTAGATTTAGACTTAGATGACCCACACCCACATCCAACTGAAAAGTTTAAGGATGTAAAAGCCTAAGTGGGTGGGGAAAACCTTTCTACATTATTCATTTTAATGTTATACACTGAATTATTTTTTATCACTATCACTACTTTTATTAAATA
>CM063506.1:119147425-119152425 GCA_032207245.1 Pardosa pseudoannulata | reverse complement strand
AGGCTTAATTATAATTAGAGTTCCTCTTTCTATCTAAAGTCAATTGTTAACGTCTAATAACACACATTCCATGTTCGTTAAAGGTGACTGGCGTACTCAAAATATGTTCGTAGTCACAAAGTATTCCAAGTTTTCAAAAGATATCTGAGGGGTAGCAGGCCAACCCTAGGTGTCTTCTGCTTGGTCCCTGCTTCTAAATTACGAGGGTAATTTTACTTGTGTCCGTGGCATATTTCAAGCCGTACGTGCCTCACGTGTGCTGCTATATGGGTAACAAGTTCGCAGCCTTGTTAAAACCTTAGGATAACGTCTGCCTCGCCTGCTGCATTGGAAAAAAAGTAACACACATTTAAGCAAGGCAGTAGAAATTGGGAAATTCACAATTTTCCAAGCCCTTGTATTTCTTTATAACAAGTTTTTAGCGAACAATGTAAAGTGTTTTTTATAATTCTTTCAGAATGACAAAAAAATATACTGACAAAAGTGTAAAACCCTTAAAACAATAGCAGACGATCAATAAAAAATAAAATTTTGTTTGACTAGAAATATAAGTTAATCGTTTTGCGTACAAACAATCACATTAATGTGACCACCTGTTAAAATCCGGAATAACCACTTTTCGCAGAGCAGATACCTGCGAACATGCTGAAAGACAGTCATTTAGGTTCCTCAAGGTTTTCACTGGGATGTTGAGCCATGCTGATTCCAGTGCCGTAACCAGTTTCGCTAGATTATGCGGGTGAAAATCCATGGTGCGTACAACCCGAATGAGGTTGCCCCATAGATTCCGATTGGGTTCAAGTCCGGAGAACTTGCTGGACAAGGGAGTACGGTAAAATCCTTCTGGAGCTCTTTGAACCACGCACGTACACTGCGAGTTTTATGACACGTCACATTGCCTTGCTGGCAGATGCCATAATATAGAAGAAAAACAATTCGCATGTTAAGGTGAGCATGATCCGAAAAGATAGATTGTGTTGATCCATCGTGCCTTCCACAATGCGCCAATCTTGCCAATGCGTTTATCTACAGAAAACATTCCCCAGATCATAATACCTCCTCTTTCAGTTAGGACCCTTCCAGCAATTATTGCAGAATGTTTGTTTCAGACCTTTCAAGAAGTATAAGCCAACGTATATTTGTCTGAAGGAGTATAAAATGGGATTCATCGGAAAAAGCCACTTGTCTCCACCAGTGGAAGTCCAGTTGCGGTATTGGCGTGCAAATTCCAGCCTATGCTGACGATAAACTGCAGTCAGCATGGTGCATTAACCTGCTCCGGAGGCCTAAACGCAGCAACGTTAGATTAGTCGTTGTTGTGGAGGCACTGATGGTAGCCCCTTGGTTCATCTGGGTGGTGGTCAGTTGCACGTCTATTCTCCCGAACCCATCTCCATGGCCGTCGTTGAACTCTGATATCTATGGCCCGCGGTGCACCACATTTGACACGTTGCCGCATTTGGATAGTGTTATTTTGAAATACACGGTATACATTTACCACGGCGGACCGGCAAATAGTTTACAAAATTAGCCGTCTCCGTAATGCTTCCACCCTTGGCCACGAAAGCCAATGATAATGGCTTTTTGGTAGTCAGATTAATCGCTCCGTTTCTGTCTGTCTTAAAGAACAGAATTATTTTGCTACAACATACTTTATATATCCACCAAATTTGGTAATCAAGCGTGCCTTCTGCGATTGGCTATTTACCATCTATGTCAAAAGTAGGCGAAAGTCATCTTAATATTACCGGACTGTGAATAATCCACGATTAAATATTATTTCTATGAGTGGGTAAATCAGCGAATTCTAACTTAAATTCTTACCATGTGCGACTGCTGATATCCTAGCCTCTACAATACTATAAGCTTCGTTACCTAAACACAGTAACTTGCCTATCTTTCTATCAGTTGGTTATCTAGTTGTTGCTTTACGTCCGTAGCATACCTTAAGTTGCACGTGCGCTCGGGTGATGATAAATGGGTAACACCTTCGCAGCCTTGTATTGGCATAAAGGCATATAATGCCTGTATTACCAACTGCGGTAGGAAAAAAATTGGCTATATAGTGCTACTAACCTTCAAATAGCAAATTTCTCCGAATAGTGGATCCTTATATAAACTACTCCATAAAATATTACCACGAAAATATTCAATTAGCTAAGAATTAATTATGACAAATACATTCTTTGTTAAAATAACTCCACAATCTTATAGAACATAACAAGGCTTAACGAACTATTTCAACATGTTTTAATTTGAATAATATTTTTGAAGTTTAGTATATGCATAAATTTATTCTGAACCAACCGTGTAATTAGTCCGTAAGTTCTATTTGACGATGGTTCTATTTTTGGAGTTCTATACATTAACGAAATTAGCTTTTATTTTTCACTGTGGAAAATTTTCCTGTAAGAGTACTATTAGCGCAGTTAAAAGGAGTAATGATCCAGAAGCCATGAATTATCTTCCAGACATTACCGTTTGGAAATGAAAAATGCCCCGTATGAGTCACTGTGATTAAAACGGGGACAAATGTGTTAAACGTATATGTGAGGGGCACATTATAACAATAGACTGCTGGAATATATTTCGCTTCAAATGAAATATTTGGAAGATTTAAAAGTGAGTTTGGAACATGATTAGGATATAGAAAATCTCTTAACCCATTAACGTCTAGCGTCCCTTTGTAGCGACAGTTGAAAAATAGATTGTGGAATTTTTTTTTGTTATCTTGAAACCACTTTTCCTTTTCAGCAAAAATAGATGACAACCTATGAACGATCTACCACATTTTCAACCATCTATTATTATTTATTTTTGTCATTTGGATCGACAATTTATGAATTTTTGAGCTTTGCACTTTAATTCACTGTCGTGTAGTTCTCGTTTAAATTTATGTATTTACCTATGATCAAATTTATAGTGGTATTTATTTTTTAGTCAACAAGACTAATATTATTTGGGTTGCTTTGTGTAAAATATTTAAGTACTAAAATCAACCACAGGTTCTGAAAGACTACAGACTTAAAATAAAATATAAACTAATAAGCTAAATTAAGAGTAACTGAAATCACCTTAAAAATGTATTATAATGATATATACATATCTATATACAAACAGTCTGATTTAACCTTCATAAAATTTACTTTTTTGAACGATCAGTTAGGTCCCACACTAATTAAGATTTGACAATAATAAATTTTATAATAATTAGATAATTATATATATAAGAGAGAGGACCTAATCTCAATTTTAAATATTTGTAAAATGAGTACCTTTGTGGATCTATTTGATGTGCCAAGGCGGTACTCCGGTCAGACGCTCTTGTGAAAATGACGTAGATACTTTGCGTGTCACTTCAATTGATTGGACGACAACGTTGACTCCAGTCTCACTACTGGTCTGGGGCTTTCTAAATAACTTGGATTTAGAAAAGCGTATGAGCTGGAAACTTCTGGTCTTTGCGAGATTTCGAGGTCTTTCTTGGGCCCAACTCCTTTAATCCCCATACTCTGTCCTCGAGTCCTAAATAATTGCCGTCAAACTTCTCTACTCTTCGTCTTCTGACCTCTGAGAGTCGGACTTCTCTACTCTACTCGACTCCTAACCACCTTCTGCCTCTTGACTTTTTTATTTTAGGTATTTTTCATCTGTGTCCATTCTTATCTCTCTTCGTCCAATCAGGAGAGCTGTAAAATTACAGATGGTCTCCTTTACCCCGTCTTGAAACCTTAAACATGGGAAAAATTGCCCCTTCAAATTGGGCACTGTCCCTTAGGGACTTATAAATATCTCCACAAATTCTCAGTGTTATGTACGGAGACGTGATTCTAATCTGGACTGGGATCAGAATCTCGTCCGAGGATCCCGCACACAACGATTAAATAATTTTTATTGGTCCTCTTCTCTCTTGCAAAAGATGTGATGGGGTCAGATTTAGATCCCAAGCATTTTACTTCTCTTATTAATTAACCAATTATATTACTGATCTAAATCGCCTTCTCACATTTACTTTTTCGTCAGGTGCATCGACTGAATATTGCGAAGAATAGCTTTATCTAGATTAACTTTACAATAATGTGTTTAATGTAATGAGAAATGAATTTCTCATCACACAGTTTTTTCTTAAATAGCATCCATAATTTTTTTACGTTTGTGCTATCTATTTTTATTAGAAAAGATAGTAGATTTTATGTTATGAAGATTTCATTGCTAACAATATTTTACACTTAAGTATTTGTATACTATAATTATCAAAATGAAAAATAGTTATCGGCTGTATGAATAAATATATAATATATGATTTTTAAAATGTTTTAGAATCTAAAAATCCTTTTTTTTCTCTAATTTTTCCAGTATATATTACATGTAGTTTGGTGATTCAGTAGTAGAAGACTGGTTCTTTTGGGTTCGGATCTCTACGATTAATTGTTTTACTGAACGAGGGCTAATAACACTGTGACCTACTAAACAAAGCTATTCTGAGCGGCTACAAACATCCATACTACAAACATCCATATATATGTACATATGTATATATATATATATATATGTATAGGTATATAAATATATATATATATATATATATATATATATATATATATATATATATATATATATATATATATATATATATATATATATATATATATATATACATATATATATATATATATATTACACACAAATATATATATATGTATAAATATAATATATATATATATATATATAATATATATATATATATATATATATATATATATATTATAATATATATATATATAATATATATATATATATATATAAATATATATATATATATATATATATATATATATATATATATATACATATATATATATATATATATATATATATATAATATATATACATACATATATATATATATATATATATATATATATATATATATATGTATATATATATATATATATATATATATATATTATATATATATATATATATATATATATATATAT
>CM063506.1:119124925-119137425 GCA_032207245.1 Pardosa pseudoannulata | reverse complement strand
ACGTCAAAATGCTAATGTTATTTTTAGCTATTTATTATTTGATAAACTCAATATTCTGCTCGTAACCGGGTAAAATAGAGCTTGAAATAATAGCATTAAACTCTTGAAAAGAGAGGAGGTTGATTTCGAACGCTTTAACCCACTGAACGGACGCGTCGACCGGGGTTTGACAGCGAATTCCTGTTCAAAAACGGACCTGTCAACCCCTTCTCGTTCGCACTCGTATAACACACTTTTGAGGAAAAAAAATATTGCAAAGCGATAATAAATGAAAGAAACTAATTTTGAGTAACGGAACTCTACCTTGCAGGGAAAATAACTTAAAAATAGCCTGGCAACTTTTAAACCGACAACTCTAGTATGGTACGGTAAGTTCCGTCTGGAATTTACGAAAAGGGTGACTGTTTTGAAAGGGAAAAAAGTGGGGAGGGTGGTCGGTGGATGGGTTAAAGACTTGCTTTGAATTTTGCTAACCCTAACTCGTCAATAATTTACTATGGATGACCCAATCCATTCTAGGTCACAGCGATTTATAAATTTGAGGACAGACGGACAGAAAACTTTGGCTATTATTATATAGAGGACTGATTTCTATTTTAGTGATTGTCAATAAAACTTTTCTGGTAAATCTACTATAATCATTACATCAGATTGTAATTACTTATCATATATTCAACAAAATTAAGCGAAGTTTTATCTTGCGCTAGTATAACATTCCTTACGTCTTGCACGTTTGATACAACTTAGAACCGATTTGCCGAACCGTAAAATGGATCTAAGACTGTGTAGTCTGGGTAGCGTTAGGACAGTTAGAACGTAAATCGTAGGTTAAGGTGTTAAAACACTAGTTCCGATTCTTATTATCAGTGAGTATCTTCCCAATTCAGTGAGATAAAAAAAAAATGGAAATTGTCAGGGAAATTTCATCTAGCTGAATGTTTCTTGTTACCTTAAAAAAATAAAAATTATTACTTACAGGTAATCCGTGCACTGGCCTTTATTATCAGTTTGAACAAGAATCTGAAGACTTGTGCAACTGTGGACCGAACAGGACTTGTGCAAAAGTAAGTATCGTTTGATCTTTTTTATGATTAAATTTTAGTATCTGGCTTAGAATTAAAATTTTGTTTAGTTATATTGGAGATGGTCAGTTTATTACTGTATTTACTAGTGTATGATACACCTTTTTATTCCCCCAAAACATAGTAAAAAAATTCTAGGTAACTATTATACGCGTAAAAATTTTACTTGTTTCTGTAAGCGCATATTACATGTCTGATTAGAATATCAGACGGCCAGGGGCGTAAGCAAGGGAGGGTTTAGGGGTTTAACCCCCCCCCTTGAGCTCAGACAAAATGTGAAAAATAAAAATTTTAGTAGAAACTATGCGGGCTATTATTTTTTTAAAATTATGAACCCCCCTTTGAAAAAATTCTGCGTGCGCCACTGCAGACGGCAACATGTATATGTTGAAAAAGCGACCGATTCAGTTCGGAATTATTTAGATATCAGCTATAGCTTTAAGCACCTTAAGATTTCATTTATGAAAAGGGAAAAACTTCTTAAAAAAAGATTTATTTGGTATTACGTGTAAAATAAGTACTGTAAGTGAGTTTTATAATAGATAAAACAATCTGTTATGATTTCAGTCTATACCAAGAAATTAAAGTTATGTGCACTGTTAATCCTAAAGTGTCGATTCAGATAAAAGATTTATAAATAATAGAATTTACTTAATTTTTTTTGTAGATTGTTTATGAGATTGCTCTCTAAAGGGAAAATGATCCCTCAAAAGAAAACAAAACTTCTACAAGCTATTTTATTGGTATCTAAAATGAGAAGCTAGGCATTAAATGGTTAAAGTCAGCTCTGTCGAGAATCAACCATTTTTAAGACGACATTAGGAAGGAACATTAGATAAAGTGAGACGATGGGTATGTACCAAGCACTTAATATTTAAATATTATAGACCAGAGACCCCTAATCTTCGGGCTGCGAACTGGTACCAGTCGGTTTTTCAAAATGTACCGGGCTACCCAAGACACACTACATTATTTCTATTTTGATTACTATGGTGTATTTCTCTCGGGTGATTTTGTCATTGTTGTGCAGAACATGAACTTATGCTGTACGAGACTGAGTTTGAACATTCATCCTCTCATATCATGCACGATTACCGGTGTTTGTTTTTAAAAGATTTCGAGTGGTATTTTCCAACCAGAAAAAAATCCAATTGGTAAGGAATTGATTCATGACCCATTTGTCAACAATTCAGGCGAATCTAGAATTTCTGTGCAAGATTAAGATTAGTTGATGGAGACTTCAAATGACAGCAACCTTAAATATACGCTTGGGAAAACAGCTCAGCCGGTGTTACGGAATAAAGTCATGGCGGAATATCCAGAATAGGAGTTCAAGTGGTATTTTTCAACCACAAAAAATCCATGAACTGGTAAGGAATGAATTCACGACCCATTTGTCAATAATTCAGGCGAATCTAGAAATTCTGTGAAAGATGAAGATTAGCTAATGGAGACTTCAAATGACAGAAACCTTAAATATACGTTTGGGAAAACAACTCAGCCGGTGTTACGGAATAAAGTCATGGCGGAATATCCGGAATAAGAGTTCAAGTGGTATTTTATAACCACAAAAAATCCACGACCTGGTAAGGAATGAATTCACGACCCATTTGTCAATAATTCAGGCGAATCTAGAATTTCTGTGCAAGATTAAGATTAGTTGATGGAGACTTCAAATGACAGCAACCTTAAATATACGCTTGGGAAAACAGCTCAGCCGGTGTTACGGAATAAAGTCATGGCGGAATATCCGGAATAAGGGTTCAAGTGGTATTTTATAACCACAAAAAATCCACGACCTGGTAAGGAATGGATTCATTAACCAGTTCTCAACAAATCAGGTGAAACTAGAATTTCTGTGAAAGATGAAGATTAGCTAATGGAGACTTCAAATGACAGAAACCTTAAATATACGTTTGGGAAAACAACTCAGCCGGTGTTACGGAATAAAGTCATGGCGGAATATCCGGAATAAGAGTTCAAGTGGTATTTTATAACCACAAAAAATCCACGACCTGGTAAGTAATGGATTCATTAACCATTTCTCAACAAATCAGGTGAAACTAGAATTTATGTGCAAAATGAAAATCAACTGATGGAGACTTCAATCAAATGACGCCAACCTTAAATATACGTTTGAGACGACAGATCAGCCGGTGTTCTGGAATAAAGTCATGGCGGAATATCCTGAAATTTCCACCACGGCATTTAAATCCCTATTCTCATTTCCTACAACCTATCTGTAAAAACCAGGGTTTCCTGCAGTGACAGAAACAAAAATAAAGCAACTGAATTAACGAGACACAAGGAACACTCATCGGGTGTCGTTGTTTCCTATTTACCCCAGATGGAACCATCTCATTGCAGAGACACAAGTTAAGAGTTCTCATTCATTTATCATTTTATGATTCTATCGAGTTAAAATCTTAAATAACTATATATTAATTTGTTTATGCCACTGCATTTTATTTAGAAAGCATACTTAAATACAATTAAATTAAAATAATAGAATCAAACAAATCTGAAATACATATAATCAACTTCCACCTCAGCGTACAGAGGTAAAATCTCAAACGTCTATCAGTCCGTGGTGATAAGTCTCAGGAGCACTGATTTCGATAATTTTATGCATACTAATCTACAAAACGAATCTCTACTATGATTTTAACCCATATTGTACCACACCGACTAAATATTTCTGTAAGTTTTTAAAACTTTATCCATATCATTAATATGGTGTAACTAAGTATATAAAACCAAAATTTTGAAAAAATATTTTTAATTTTTTTATGTAATTGGCTGTACTATAAATAGGACAATGGTCCATTACACTACTAAAACTTAACCAATATCACTTACATTGTATTAGGCTGATTCATAGATGAAATTTGGAGTAACAGTCAAAGCAAAGTGCAACATTACATTTTAAGCATACTGTTGTATGTTTTCTCTTGCAGTTATTGAACTGTCAGTAAGAGAGTAAGTTTATCTGGCAAAAAAATCTCCAGTTTTCTGAATAGAAAAACATTTATTTACCATTTGTTGTGTCCAGGTGTTTGAACTGGTTTTCATTGAAAGATAAGAATATAATGTCCGCTATCAATGCAATATCGAATAAATAGAAAAATAATCAGGATTGGACCATCGTCTTAATTTTAGGGCACCTTTTTTATACTTACAAAATACACATGTAAAATATATTTTTCAAAAAAAATCTTTCAGCTACATTATTAGCTCTGTTTTTAAACTAAAAGTAACCTCCACAGTGTTTAAATAATAATAATAATAATAAATATAAAATTAAAGATTAAAAAATGACATATTTTAAGAGGTTGCTGAAAATAAATTTTACAATACAATATAATTTGATTTCTCAGTTTTTTTGTTACTATGCTAAAGTGTGTCTATTTTAAAGGTGTTAAAATAAAATCCACTCAGAAAATATTTATAACTTTATTATTAAATGGAATTTTATATGCTGTCCTGTTTATAGGACAGCGGTCCAATATGGGTTAATGTAATAAGTGGGAGAGTAGATATGTGTAATTTTCAAGAAAAATTATTCTAAATGTTATTTACTGTGAGTGTTACTACTTTCTTTACTCCTTTCAGATTGAAAATAGTGGTAACAGCTATTACTACTGCAATAACAGGAGCTGAACTAGAAGCTGATCCCTCAGTCTTTTCCTCAATCGATTTGATGGATTTTCCGTATTTGTGATTATTACAAATATTCTTTTTTTCTCCAAAAATGTAAGAATAAAAATAATGGTGGCAATGGGACTTTGCTTTCAAAATATCTCCAATTGTATTACATTAACTTTCATTAAACACTTCGATATTATAATATATTCTTATTATCAGCCGTTTATGAGATTAATATTTAACTAGCAGCTTCACATTCAACTTTCATTTATTAACCCTTTGCCTTAAAACAACGTATGGGAGACGTGATCGTACTGCTTTGCCTAAAATGAGAACCTCGTATCACACACGTGAAGATTCTATCTGGCCAAAAGTGAAAAGCTCGTGTCATACACGAGATGATTCTTTCTGGTTAAAAGCGAAACGCTCGTATCAGACATGTTATTGTTTTCAGTCGGTAATTTTTTGTTTTTGCGTTATTGTTTGTTACAGTTGCAATATAAGAGTTTGTTGTTTATTCTTAGGCGTAAATGCAATAGATCAATATTATATGCAATAAATAATTAACTGTTGGAGCTTAAAAAAATCTTTAAAAAATCTAAATATTTAACCTAATGGCAAAAAGAAAAATTGATACTAATAACGGTGATGGAAAGTGTCCTGATTACACCTTAGAAACTGAAACAGATATCGATCTGGATACATCTGAAGATAGCACTGTAGTTTGTCCTGTAAAAAAACGTGGGAAAAATTTAGTTAGTGATGAAACTGCTTCTGACCACTATGCATGAGAAAAGCTTAACGAAAGTGGCACATACAATCGTTGTCCGATTCATAAGGAAAGAGGTTAACTTTTTTTATCCTAATGAATAATACGTTCGTGATATGCAATTTTATTCCCTATTAGATAAATAAATCAATTTGTCCTCTAAATTATTTTATCAACGCTTTTCAGTGTTCTATTTGAAATATTCTTAATCTTAAAAATAGGCAATTTAAATTTAAAAAAAATGAAAAGAAAACGTCAATGAAATGACAGTTTTCAGTATTCACCTTTCACACACAGACACACTCAAAAATAGTTTGTCTTTTTTCTCTAGGTATCTTTCTATATGAGTATCTATTGGCTTGGATTTGAAAAATGTCTATTGAGGCTCACAAAAGGAGACAAAGGAGAATTGTTCCTATTTGGGGGCGAAGATAAATTTATTGTTTTGAGGCATCTTTGGGTGCAATTTTAGCCACTTCTGCATATAAAACGCCAAAAATGGTTGTTTAAATCATATCTAATGATACTCTTTCGAATGACACTAAAATTGCCTGAACGTGTGTGTATTTGTGGGAAGGAATTAGTTTTATGATTTTGGGCACATTTGAGGTTGATTTTGGTGCATTGTCGGTATTGATTAAACTTCAAAAAGGGTTGATTTAATC
Organism: Pardosa pseudoannulata; assembly: GCA_032207245.1. Classification (NCBI taxonomy): domain Eukaryota; kingdom Metazoa; phylum Arthropoda; class Arachnida; order Araneae; family Lycosidae; genus Pardosa; species Pardosa pseudoannulata. The sequence continues at coordinate 119,131,264 of CM063506.1, read as the reverse complement.
TAATCTAACGACGCTTATTCGAAGTTGTCCTCCTTTATATTACACAATAAGGAAAACACATGACCAATCCCTCCAAAAGAACAGCGAAACCAGCAAAAGGTTGCAAAATGTCAATCAAATCTGAATATTTCTTTCATTTCCTAGTAAAACCGTGATAAAACCTATCGTATTCACAAATTCTGCTTCACTCGAGTTTTCTCGGGATAATAATTAACTGCAATATATACTAATTGGAGATAACTCGGGATAATCAGGCAAGCGGTTAAATAATCCAGCAAAAATCTTCTAGGATTTTTTGGTATTTCTTCGCAAAATGTCGTATACTATATTTCTTTTATTACTTTAGTTTATATTTAGAATATTAAATTGAGGTGAATATATTATTTTTTGTGATAATGAATGTTTTTATTCTCGAAATTGTTTATCTTTTAGTGTAATATAATTTATAAGCTGATTTAAAGTTTGAAATAAATATAAAAATAAATATAACCTTAATATGAGAATTCTGATCTGTAAAAATATGTACCATTTTAGCATTCTTTAAGAACCCTTAAATAACTTTTAAGTTTTCTTAAAGTATTTTAGTTAAACTTTTAAAATAATTTACATACTATTTGTATATACTGATATAATAAAGGAAGTGTATTACAATAAAATATTTATGTTACTGATAGTATCTTCTGTCAAAGAGAGTTCATTGTCACAGCAAAATGTTAAATAAGCCATCACTACTACCTCGGAACCTGTTCACCTTTTCAAAGAAGCAGTGATATATAGTCTCGTACAAATGGGAACTACTCTAACGTTCCACAAGAATTACAGGAAAAGAATGGTGTCATTGCAGGAGGTGGCCATAAAACTTTCAGGAAGGAAAAATGACCCTTTTAAGGTTCGAGGCGTGACATGAAATATTTTAAGTCCCATATGGTATTTTGATATTCAAAGGATATTCTTTTTCCTTTGTGGCTGAAGTGGCAGAACGAGATTCTTTTCCAGAAATCGTAAGCCTTATAAAATATTTTGAAAAACTTCCATGATTTAAGAATTAAATTTATAATAAAATTCCTTAAAGATATATTTTGTATAAAATATGGTAAAGGAGTGTTAAATGCTTATCGTTGTATTCTAAAACACCTTGCATATTTTTGAACTGACGAAGTAACTAGTGTGGTCACCATAGAAAAAAAAACTGTAGGTTATAAATTCCACTCAAAGTTTCACTTCAATGTACATTAGTAAATAATGAGTACAGTTATGAATTAAAATTAAATTAATAAGGAAATATCTTAAAGATATTATAACGTAACTGGATACTCTGGTAGCGTGTAATTATCGAAGTTGTAGTGACTCGACGTACAGTTTGTAAGAATAACAACTTTTATTCTTGACTAAATATGAATCTATTTACAAATTTTCAGAATGAAAATCTCAGGTCTCAGGTGAGCTGGTACGGACCCAAAAGTTCCAAGTTCGAGGCACACCTAAATTGCAATCTGCGGTCAACTTCCCGACAGATATCGGTTGTACAGGGATACGCCGTCACTACTACATCGGAACCTGTTCACATTTTCAAACTTTTCGTTTTTGTGTGGGACTCAAGGAGTCCAAAAGACTCCTTGAGTCCCACACAAAACTAGAGAATGGTTCTACAAAACACACCAAAGCAACCTGTCGTTGCCTTTTCTAGTTCTCATTTTTTCTCGTAGTCAATCTTCCGGCGAAAACTTGCGCCTCCGGACGTCACCTTTCGCAACTTCCCATTGGCTTTTCCTTCCCGCTTCACCGTCCTGCTAGCCACCAATTGGTTCTGTCGTTGGCGCCCGACAGACTGACATTTCCGCGTCGCGTCCTACTTTCTAATCCCCTAGGACATCTCAAGGCGTGTCTAACTGAAAACCCTTTGTAGTTTAGTGTTAAAAACCCAGACAGAATGTCGCCTTGGCCTGGGCTTTAACAAAACTTCTTTGGGATGCCAATGAGGTGTAGCGAAGTAACAGTTATCTTTTGTATAAAATTTGGTAAAGAAATATTAAAAGACTATTTTAATGACTATTAGAAAGACAATTCTATTTATTAATTCTATTTATTATTATAAGGACTATTAAAAATACTATCATAGTTATTAAATTTATGATGAAATACCTTAAAGATATTTTTTGTATAAAATATGGGAAAAGAATGTTAAATGTTTATCGTTGCATTCGAAATTACCTTGCATATTTTCGAATTGACGAAGTCACTCATGTGGTCACCATAAAAAACTGTACGGTTGTAAATTTCACTCTAAATTTCCTTTCAATGTACATTAGTAAATAATGAGTACAGTTATGAATTAAAATTGAATTTATAATAAATATCTTTAAGATATCTTTTGTATAAAATATGATAAACAAATTTTAAAAAGACTATTATATTTATTATTTGTATTTATTATTATAATGACTATTATATTTATTATTATAATGACTATTAAAAAGACAATTATATTTATTCAGTTTATGATGAAATGCCTTAGAGATATATTTTGTATACAATATGCAAAAGGAATTTTAAAAAGTTTATTGTTTCATTCGAAAACACCTTGAATATTTTCGAATCGACGAAGTAACTCCTGTGGCCACCATAAAAAAAACTGTACGCTTGTAAATTTCCCTCCAATGTACATTAGTAAATAATGTGTACAGTTATGAATTAATTTAAATTTATAATGAAATGTTTTAAAGATATATTTTGTATGAAGTATGGTAAACAAATTTTAAAAAGACTTAAGATGACTATTAAAAAGACTATTATATTTATTATTATAATGACTACTAAAATACTATTATATTTATTAAATTTATGACGAAATGTCTTAAAGATATCTATTATATAAAATATGGGAAATGGATGTTAAATGTTTATTGTTATATTTGAAAACACCTTGCATATTTTCGAACTGTCTAAGTAACTAGTGTGGTCACTATAAAATGATGCACTGTTATAAATTTCACTCTAAATTTCACTTCAATATACATTAGGAAATAAAGAGTACAGTTATTTATTATTATAACGACTATCATATTTATTATTATAATAACTATTATATTTATTATTATAATGACTATTAAAAATACTATTATATTTATTAAATTTATAATGAAGTGCCTTAAAGATATATTTTGTATAAAGTATGGGAAAGGAATGTTAAATATTTATGCATTCTTAACCTCTTATGCATTATTAACTCTTCTTTTATGACAAACACCTTACATATTTTCAACAGACAGTAAAAACAGATTGAGCCAAGTATCAGAAATAGCTCAGTGAAATGTCATACTCATGCGTTAAGCTGATAAATGCTTTTACTTATGAAAGTCCCAATTGAGATCACTCAATATCTTGTAGAAGAGAATTGAGCCTTATATGTAACATCGCTCAGTGAAATTGCATACTCATGTGTTAAATCTGAAAATATAACGCAATGATTGTTTTCGCATTGAGAATGTTGCTACTTAAGAAAGTCATCCTAATGTATATTAATGCACATTACTCCGTGAACTACAATTTAAAGCTTCCGAAAACCAATATCGGTATCAAAATTTGTAGAGTTATGAAATGTTGGCATATTTTGAAAGATATCAAATAACCTACATATCTGTAAAAATTTGAAACATGGAAAAGGATTCGATTTTTCTATGTGGCATCCTCCTCTTTTAGTTTAGGTAGTTGTGGTATTTTTCTGTGTGGTATCCTAGTTTAATAGGCAGACAACTGTTTTATTGTTTCGAATGAGTTATATTCTTAGAGCTCTCTTTGTAAGGCTCTCAGTGGCTTCTAAAAACAGATTTAGCCAACCATCAGAAATCGCTCAGTAAAATGCCATACTGATCGTTGTGTCTTAATTTATAAGCAGCTATATGCTCTCACATTGATAATGCTTTTTCTTATGAAAGTCTGAGTGTGAGATCACTCAATGTTTTGTAGAAGATAATTAAGCCATGCATACAACATTGTTCAGTGAAATTATATACTGAAGTGCTAAATCTGCAAATATAAGGCACCGACTGTTTTCGTATTGAGAATGATGCTACTTAAGAAAGTCATTCTAATGTATATTAATAAACATTACTTCGTGAACAACAATTTAAAGCTTTGTAAAATCAATATTGGTATAAACATTTGTACAGTTACGAAATATTGGATATTCTGAAAGATATTAAATAACCTACATATCTGTAAAAATATGAAACATGAGAAAGGATTGAATTTTTTTGCGTGGCATTGTACTTTTTTAGTTTAGGTAGTTGTGGTATTTTTATATGTGGTATCCTAGTTTAACAGGCAGGCAACTGCTTCATTGCTTCGAATGAGCTATATGCTTAGAGTTCTCTTTGTGAGAGATCTTAGTGGCTTGTAAAAGTAGATTGAGCCAAGCATCAGAATCGCTCAGTGAAATGCCATACTGATATGTTAAGCCTGAATTTATAAGTTTTCTTAAGAAATTCTCAATGTGAGAGCACTCAATATCTTGTAGAAGAGAACTGAGCCTTACATGTAACATCGCTCAGTGAAATTTCGTACTGATGTGCTAAATCTGCAAATATAACGCACTCATTGTTGTCGCATTGAGAATGTTGCTTCTTAAGAAAGTCATCCTAATGTATATTAATGCAAATTACTACAGGAATTACAATTTAAAGCTTTGGAAAATCAATATCGGTATCAAAATTTGTAGAGTTATGGTGTATTGGCATATATTGAGAAATATCAAATAACCTAAAGATCTGTAAAAATTTGAAACATGGAAAAGTATTTGATTTTTCTATATGGCTACTTTGTTAGTTTAGGTAGTTGGGTAGTTGTATTTTTCTATCTGGTACCTAATTTAATAGGCAGGCAACTATTTCATTGCTTTGAACAAGTTATATTCTTAGAGCTCTCTTTGTGAAGCTCTCAGTGGTTTGTAAAAGCAGATAGAGCCAGGCATCAAAACTGGCTGCAGAAATTGGTATAATCTGAAAGATATCAAATTTTCAACAGATCAGTAAATTTTAAACATTGTAAAAAGTTTGATTTTGATATGAGGTACTCTAGTATGTTGGATTATGTAATTCCACAACCTGTTAGAATTATTAAAAATATTACATAGAAATATAAAACCCTTTTATCTACTATACTAAAAAACTACTACTAAGTACTAAGTAACTTTAACTACTAAGTACAGAAATGAAATTAAAGAATTTTTTTATGTAAGAATTTACGGTGTAAAAATTTAGGTATATCTCTGAACTGGAAAAATAAAGTTTGTCCCACTTAATTAAGAGTGACAAATTCAGACATTTAAAAAAGATTTAAAATTAACTTTCTCATAGTTTGTTTATTATTTAATTATTTAGTCGCTTAAGTGCTTTTATTAAAGCCAAAATAAAGTTTTAAAGTTTTCAGGTTTACTTACACTTGTTGCTTCCAGTTTTTTCAGCTAGAAAAAAAGCGAAATTTTTTATTTTAATACAAAAGGACCCAAAAACATTTAAAACGAAAAAAAACTTACTTTTTTTACATCACTCTTTTTCCGCCAGAGTACTTTTTTCTACGAATTCTTATGTGTTTAACGTATTTAACGTACAATTATAATAAGCTTTTTGTGAATTTTCTTAAATGTTCGCTTAATGAGATGCCTTAACGAAGAGATAATTAAAAAGTTCATATGTATAATTTCTAAAATTGATGAAATGCTATTGCAAAAAGAGTAAATACATATGACTGTATCTGTAGGAGATATGCAAAGTGAAAACTGATACATTTATTTATTAATTAATTTTTCTTCGTTGAAGGTCATCCAGAATATTTAATCAATAAGAACGACAACAATTCTGCACAGAGTAGAAAAAGCAGCCAATTTTAACAGAAAATAATTCAATGCTACACCCGAGAATTAAGTCATAACAAAATCTAGTAAGGAAAGCCTACAAATACCAGCTTTCTTAGCTTTTACCGCAGACAAACGATAAAGATTAAATTAAAATATATTTAACAAATTAGCAGTAAAATATTACAAGAAATATTTATAAGCAACAAAATAATAAAACTAAGAAATATATACATAGGCAATAAAAGACTCACCAAGAGGATATAGGGAATTACACAAATTGCAAAATTGCAAATCCAAACGTAATTGTAAAAAATCTTTCTATTATTAATCAAATCTTGTCTAGACAAGATATAATTGAAAAGCTTTTCAATAATATTTTGTTTAAAACTATCTGGAGAAACCTTTTACTCCCATCACAAACAATGTTGCAATAATATCTAAGGTATTTTATTAATTCATCGACGCGATATAGTGTTTGTATATAT
>CM063506.1:119092425-119117425 GCA_032207245.1 Pardosa pseudoannulata | reverse complement strand
TCGCCGAAGTTTTATTTATGTTTTTAAGCAGTAGAAAATTTATTCTATAAGATGTAACATTTGAGTAATCAATTTGAACATAACATATTATTTTGAATTATTTCTGTTAACCCCTTAATGCACAGTTTTTTTAAAAAGACCAGATAAAAAAATTAATTTTTTAATGTAAAAAAACACAATTTAGAAAGTTGCCTTATCAAAAAAATTACAAAAATACAAAAATAATCAAAAATTGTATTGCAATTTTGGATTATGATAACATTGCAGAAAATAGTCGAATATTGTAATATTACGCACACATTGGCTTTTTTTTATCTTTCTTTCGAATTCCCATTTTAGAATAAACATTATTATTAGTAAAAATATTTATTTATACTTTTAAAACCTAAATATTAGCAATACTAGTATCTATAAAATTAATAAAAATTTTCTTTCCTGTGATATATTTCGAAACAAGGTGCAGCACATTGCCCAACATTGCAAGTATTATGCATGCAATGACTCTCTTTTTTTCCTTTTTACTTTGATATCTCTTTTGGTATAACACACAGCGCAATATCTACAAAAGTATAAAGCCGCTCGAATTATCTCGAGTATGCACAGTTTGGTCAATTTAGCGCGCTCGAGTTAACTCGAGCGTACACGTTAGAGCACTTTCCCACTTACCAACACAACAACGTCTGTATCAGTCGGCAAATAATGCAACTACAAAACGGTATCGTGTCGTCTAGAAAGCATTTTTTCCACTCTACCGATATCGTTTCATTCAAAGATGGCGGTAAGCTCGCACAAGTTTTAGAATGACTGAACTAACTTTTATAGACTTAGTACAACAATTATTGTTAGAAAAGAAAATTTGAACTCTGTTTCAATGCACACATTTTAAAAACATTGGATGCTAATACTAGGCACCAATTTCTTATATTCCTTTCACCGGTGGCACGCTTGTGAAGCTTTGGCTCCGCCTCTTTCTTTGTGAAAAGGTCAATTTGACATCTAGCTTCTGAAACGTTTTGGTGTAGTGCATTTTTCCGCCTCGGGTTCAATTCCCGGAGTTTTTTTTATACTATTCCATTTTAAAAATTTAATTTTTTTTTCTGTAACACTCTTAAATTTGATAAAATTTTGCAATCTCTTCTAATAATTTAAATGATTTTTGTTTAAAACAATAATATATTAAAAAAATACGAATAAAAATGTTTTCAATTTTAATTACTCTTTTCTAATTTTATGTAATATTTTTGTCCTTTTCATTTCCTTTTTTTAAATCTATTTATTTTTAACTATTAACTCATTTACCAGATCCATATTTTCTTTAGTAACTTTACCTCTTTAAATTTATTAAACAATCTTAAATCAAAATTTGATACACTCAGTAATTTGCTTTCAAAAGCAACAGTATGTGATAAATGAACTTATTAAGTATTGCAGATGAGAACTTAAGATAACAGATGTGAAATTCAAGCAGTAATAATAGCAAATCTATGATAAAACTGTATTTTATGATCAAGCAAGTGAGAATAACATAACATAACATTAAAATCTGAGAAGAATGTGTCAATTTAATGCGTAAGAAAACTAAGTACTTAAATATTATATTAATAATGAATTTAAAAATAAATTCATGTAACAATTGTATTACAAAACATATAATTTATTAATCCAAACAACGTGAGTAGCAATAGCTCTCAAAATGTCGGACCGTTTGAAAAGGAATAGCGCTTGTGGAACGGCAAAACTGGGCGATAAACGATATAGGCGGTTCGAAAACGACAAGATCGTCTTTGAATCGGTTGGTGGGAAAGCGACTAGCTCATCTTAGTGTATTTTACGTGCTCCGATGTCGGAGGACGACAGTCGTCTAAGATTTATCGCTGTCGTGTCGGTAAGTGGGAAAGCGCTCTTAAGGGGTTAAAGGTAGAAAAGCACGTATAATTTCGAAAATTCTTTTAAGTTCCTCAATTAGTTCATTAAACTGATTCTGTTTTGAATGATATGTATCGAGTATTATTTGAAAGGTTATATTTTGGATTAGAGATCGGAATAAATTATTTAACTTTTTAAAGTATATAATTAAGTTCGAAAAACTTTTTAGTTTTAAACGTAACTGTACAATATTTTATTCTTATAACACGACTATATTAGAGCCACAAGACAGGATAATTACTAAATACTTCTGAAGGTATATGAATGCATATGTTCATTTTAGTAGTTTGTGTCAGTAGAATGTTTCTTTACAAGAAGCGTAACACTTTTGAGGCACAAGATTCTTTACATTCTACGTATACATATAATCATTTTCCCGATTTATTATAAAACCAAAAAATTATCCTATTTCTATAAACAAAAAACACTTTGACAAAACTAAATACTTTTAAAAATTATTCGCTTTTGTTATTTAAAAAAAATCTGTTTTTAAAAATCATAAAAATAGACAACTAGTAAATCAAGAAAAGTTAAAAAAATTCGTAAAATCTATTTCTTGACTGCAATTTAAACGATAAATGAATTCTAGTTGCCTTTAAAAAAGAAATGTAATGCTGAATAATAATTAATGTAATTTTAAGTATTGAAAAAATAATAAATAATAAATTTAAATTATTTAATAACCAATGAATTAACACCACAATTTATTGGTAAAACTGAATTTATTGGAAATACCTAAGTTGTATTTAGCAATTCAAAAAGCTGTTCGGAGCATTTGGAATCCTATTTGCAGACATTTTAAACTAGTATCGCCATCTAGCGGCCTAACTAAACAGTAAAACAAAATGTGTACTTTTTAGTGCATTTTTTAAAAATTGTTTTTCTTATTAAATAAAAGGATTCTTTTAAAACATTTTCTTATAATTTTCTAGTTATATAGAATTTTTTTGTTTTTTTTTCAACTTTATCTCAAAGAAAAAGTACTGAAAAATAATGTAATTAATGAAATGTAATACTGAATAATAATAATGTAATTTTAAGTATTGACAAAATAATAAATAAAATTATTTAATAACTAATTAATTAACACACGCAAATTATCGGAAGAATTGAATTTACCAGTAATACCTAAGTTGGATTTAGCAATTTAATGATAAACAAATCCTAATTCAAACTGAGCAGGGAAATATAGTGTTGGCAAGATGACAAAAGATATATAAGAAGATTTTTAAAAAACATTTAAGGTTGTTCTAAATATGAATGTTACGTAATAGTTATAATAAAATAAACCTATACTTATTGAACCAAAATGTTTTACCTCTTGTTTAATTTTGTAATCTGTAGTTTAAATTTCATTTCAAAGAACGTACTTTGACTATGAAAGCAAAATCACCTACTTTTTTCCTACAGAAAAATTTTCATACTGTGATAAAGGCACATTGAGATATTTTCCTGACCAAAAATAAATCAAAATTAATATTGTGTTATTTTCAGTAAATTGAAAGGTTCTAATTAGTTTAATAAAATCTACAACAGTGAATTTACATTTAATTTCTTTACAACTGCATTTTTGAATTGACGCCATAAATAATTACTTGTCACTTAGATTCAGCTATGGGTTAATTCTTTCAATTCCAAAAACATTCCTAACAGAAAATAAATGCCTGAATAAGTTTTCCATCTATTAGTTACTGATGTTGGTTGCATAATGAATTGAAGTTTTTTCTGCTATACGCATTCCCTACGAAATAATTTGTTGGGATGAATCCTATAATTTAAATGAAATTACGCAGCATACATTTCCAAGAAAAGTCATTAGGGTACAATGCAGTTCCGTTTACAACAGTTCATTTTAAACGTATATAAATATGATGAGGTCATTTTAAATTTAAATTCCATAATGGATGTGGCCAATCTAACAGTTTGTATGTTAGATTATCGATTTGCAACATTTGGGACGTCATTAAAATGCCATCACCTAATGAAATTTTTCCGGCGAAAAGTTACCAGCATTTAATCATATTAGTCATTGTTAACACCCAGAAGAAATTAATAGCAGTCCTAGATGTTTAAACTCATCGTATCCAAAATGGATCGCCATATTTGAATTTAATTCTTTATTATTTATATATTAACTCCTCACAGATGGCTATTAAATTTAGATGTATTAAATTAATGCATGTTTATATGATTGAAAAACGTTATTTGCTTAAGAGGAATACTCTATCTTCTACACTTAAAACATATATTATTAAACCACTTATAGGAAATTAGCACAATCCAAGTCGTAAAATCTTCATTATAATAGTATTTTTTTATTCATTATAAAATTAAATAGACCGTCCTTTTCAGAATGAATTTTTTGTAGAAGATTCTTTGATACAGCTCTAACTTAAAAAATAGTTATTTAGTTTTGCTATTTCAAGAAGTATAGATTACAAAATTACATTAAAAGTAAATGCCTGTCATACCATGGTGTGAAATAGGTTAATAAAAGAGGAAAAACACAATAACACAACACGATCTGTGCGAAGCAATGAACCAGGAATGTTGAAAAGTATTGATAAGTAAAATTAGCACAAAAAATATAAATGAAATGAGACCTATTGTGGACGCTAATTAGTTTACAACTAAAAACTTAAGCATCATTGCGGATCTATTCATTGTGTTTTGTCAATTTTGCCAAATCTATGTCATGTTTATTCTTAGATTACTTCTGAAACGTTAGTGTCGTGACGTCAGGGAAGATGACATTCAGGAACCACTTTAAAAATATCTGCAATAAGTCTCTGATAACGTTTTTTGTGTTGTGTGTTAAATATGCGAATACCTCAAGCGCTTAACAAATCAGAATGACAAATATATTGCCGTAAGCTAGTATGCCATCAAAGGCAAGACTTTGTGTTAATCAAACAAAAGCAATTTACTGTCAGACTACAATCAGCTACAATTGGTGAAGGACTCGAAAACTACTTGACAGAAAAGGTGCATGACTTTATATAACATCATGGTATATTACAAATCATTATCCTATAAGAGTACTGAATGATGTAAAATAGTGCATAATAGAGTAAAATTCTCCTTAAAACTTTGATGATTAAACTTATTAAAAATATATATTGCCATAAGCTAGTACACCATGAAAGGTAAGACTTTGTGTTAATTAAACAAAAGCAGATTACTGCCACACTGCAATCCTCTACACTTGGTGGAGAACTCCAATACTACTGGACAAAAATATTATGGTATTTTCCATAAAACTATGGAGTATTATAAATCATTATCCTGTAAGAGTATTGAATGATCTAAAATAAGGCATAATGGAGTAAAATGCTCATTAAAACTTTCTCAAATTTCACCTAATGCAGTTATACAAATAGAAATAAGGACATTCCACTCAGGATTTCAAAACTTCAACTCAGTAATACAGCTGCTAATATATTCTATGTACTTTCTAGATTTCGTTGAAACTACAAAATATCTCACCTCATTAAAGTTTTAAAATTAACTTTTTAATACCTTACCTTGTTTTTGAAATTATTGGTCTAAACTACAAGACACGAACATAGCGACATAGGTACCACATACAGGAGTAAAACAACAGGTAATAATAGGTAAATCTCTGAGATACACAAAGTGATCAATGATTTTGAAATATATGAGAATTTCTATAAACGTCTCCTAGCGGCGTGTGTATGTAAAACCCGTTTATAACATGGATGAAAAATTTTCAGATTGCTAGTAAAGTGTGTGGCTGCTTTTAACGATAAACACAGTAGAAAAAAACCAAGGTTTCACCATTTGAAAAAGACCTTTATTGTTCTGGCCCTTTAAGCAAGAGCTTCGATTTTGAAAACATCCGACATCATTGGGTTCTCAAAAGCAGTTATGTCGAAAGTGCTTACTATTTGCATATAGTATGATGTCCGTCTTTGTTGTTAAGCAAACTTTTGCTCATTTACAATTGAAAACGTATTGTACCAGTAATGTCTTCTTGACGTACGGATTATTGGAGGTGTCAAGCGTGCCGTTTATCAACACCCCGAGAGAAAAAAGGAATTTTAGCACTACGGTCTACTGTGCATACGACTGAGACCGGCGCTTAAAGCCGATTCGGCTGAACATCCATGCCATAGTGGTGAACACACAAACAAGGGATCAGCGAAAAGCGTCAAGAGAAAAGGTGGTTTGTGTGACTGAGCCTAAGCGAGTTTCGGCTGACAAGGGGTCAAAGGGGAGTACATCCCCTAAAACCGAGCTTCCTGTTTGGAAAAAGAGAAGTGGAAGGTTGAATCTAAGAGAGCGATTGTGATCTCCTCTCTGGATGATAGGTTACATCTGCATTGAGTTTATTTGTTTTATTTAAACGTTTCCTTTTCGTTAAATAAATGAACCGTTGTTAAGTTTTAATCATCTATGGCTCTGGTCATTTAGTCTCCATGCCTGCTTCAATTACACGGGACTTATGCGAAATCATATCCAAAATGACTAGGGTGTGACGGACTATCGGAAATACAGACAACGCGACCGCTCGGCGAGACTAACACATATCTTAAAATGCCTGTTTAAAGGATGTAACTGTGGTTCGAACTCATTCCAAAAATGTTGTTGTTTCACTCATCCTTGACGAAATGTACGGCAGAATCGAATTTGATAACTGACCCACGAGAAGATTAAATGTTCTGAAGGTCTTGTACTACGACAGCAACCTGAAGCAACCAGACAGCTACTGAAGTACAAGAGCTTCCATCATGGCCCGTGGTAATGTAGTTTAAATTAATATTACAATAAACATAATCAGTTGTAAAATTATTACAACAGTGAACCATGCTGTATTGGAAGTTAAGCTTTGAACTCATTCGTCGTGCTCTATATGTCATTGTTTATACTTATATACTACCCAATAAATGAGGTTTCAATTTTTAAGGAATTAGGAAGCATTGATACAGCAATTTATTGAAATTCCGGAGAATGGGAAAATAAGTACATGAAAAAACCACTTTGATTGGAATAGCTGCTGAAGAAACTTTTATGGTATTTCTGGTTATGGTTACAAAATAACGATTATTTTTACAACAATATTATAGTAATAAAATAGTTTCATACTTACTATTATTACACAGTAACTATTTTATTACAGTTTATTCAGTTAATTTTTAAGACATCTTAAAAAACACTAGAGAAACCATCAAACAGTTCAAACCAGCTTGACTAAACTTGTGTCGATTTTCGGAAACTTCATGCTAGGGGCAATAGAACATGTTCAAATACTTCACAGTTCTGTGAAATACTTAATTGTGTACCAATGAAGTATTTTACAGAACCCCCCCCCCAAAAAAAAGGCTAAAATATCAAAAGGGGACATGTTGAATTCTATTACGAACAAAAGGGGATGGGAAGAAGATTGCATGATGCTATAATACTTCTTAACCCCTTCCCGTAAAATGACGAGTCTAGCTCGTCATTGGTTTTTCATTCCATACCGCACAATGACGAGCTACACTCGCCATGCGATTAAAGTTACTGATAAATATGATAATTAATTTAGTTTAAAATTTCTAGTGTACTAAATTTAGCAACATTTTTGTTACTTGTGGAAATCCCAGGTCACTATTACATATTGTTTATTTAAAGTTTCTTGGTACAAGTCACTGCCAAATTGATGAGTCAGAATAAAAGAAAACCTACTAAGAAATGCCGTGTGTGTTACAAGAATTAAATTAGAAGTGAGACTCCCTGGCGATGTACACAATTCAGAATTCCTTTGCACTTTGTTTTGAAAAGTACCAATAGCTTGAAGACTATTATCTTAATTTTACCGTTTCTGATCCTTAACACTATGTAAAAAGTGGATTTTAATTAAGAATATGTAAAAATTGTAAAATAACACAAGTTTTTTAAGTAAAAAATAAATGGTTACTTCACTCACAGTTTTTCATTATTAAATCGTACCGGAAGGGGTTAAAGTTAAAGATGGATAAAAAAAGAGTGAAAATGAATTATGATAAAAATTAGGAATTTTGGGAACAACCATAAGTTATATGAAATTTCTTATTTTCCAAACTTTTGCATCGTTTATATGTCTCTATATATGTATAAATACACTAGAATAAACTCTCTGCTTTAAATTTTTCTTTAAATGTAGTATGAAAACGGTAAGAATATGAAGCTATGATATTCAACATTTTTTAAAAACATGTTTATAAAGAGTTTTTTAAATTTAAAGTCATCTTATAAAATAGCTTGCGATATTGCAGTTTAAATTAATAATCCACAAATAATTGCATTACGATAGCATAATTTATATTTTCAGATTGTTAAATGTTTCCTCTTTTTACAAAAATTAATGCTTCACGAAATAGAGAAACGATTAGTGAAAGCAATTTTAAAATATGTTCATGAAAAGATAAATGTTGAAAGCGAGACTATAATTAAGAGAATCACATTTCTATCAAATGACATTTCAATAAAAATGCTTTCATTCATGGTCTGTTGAAAGAAACTTAATTATGAATATATCCGTTACGAATTTAATGAATATCATATGTCAGGTATATTTTCCAATATTGATATCATCACAAGAAAGTATTATGGATGTCAGTTCAGTAATGTATGACATATGTGTAAAATAAATCCCGATGGAGTATTTTTTTTTAAATTACTAGACTATGACGAAAGATAATCGGTATTAATCGAGTTAAATTTAAGGTATTATTTTGTAAAAAGTAGCAAAATATTTGGAAGCATTCCAAAACTTGTTGGTAGCTGATGTTGTAGTACAGTTAGGATTTGATATTGTTTTTAGATTAAAATTGATTATTTAGAATGAATTCTGATGTAAAGTATAAGAAAAGCAAATTTTTAAGTACAAATCAAACATTATTTCTAACATGTTCTATTGCCAATAGCATAAAGTCACCCAATAGCGACACAAGTTTAGTCAAGCTGGTTTGAACTGTTTGATGGCTTCTCTAGAGTTTTTTTAAGATGTCTTAAAACTGAATAACCTGTAATAAAATAGTCGCTGTGTTAATAGCAAGTATGAAACTATTTTATTACTATAATATTGTTGTAATAAGAACTGTTATTTTGTAACTATAAAAAGGAATATTACAAAAGTTCAATTTTAATCTAAAAACAATATCAAATCCTAACTTCCCAACGCCAATTTCATACGCTAGCAATAAGCTTAGGGATATTTCCAAATATTTTACTACTCTTTATAATAATAATACCTTATATTTAACTCGACTAATACCGATTATTTTTGTTATGGATAGTATTTTTGAAAAAAATACTCAATCGTGATTTATTTTACTCATATGTCATACATTGATACATTGATACATTGAAGTTTTCTGTTAAAAATATTATTTGATTTATACTTAAATATTTAGTTTTCTTACACTTTCTTAAAAATTTTCAGCATTTATTCACATTCTAAATAATAAATTTTAATCTAAAAATAATATCAAATCCTAATCGTACCACAACGCCGGGTACATCAGCTAGCAATAAGCTTAGGGATATTTCCAAATATTTTACTACTCTTTATAATAATAATACCTTATATTTAACTCGACTAATACCGATTATTTTTCAACATGATCTAGTATTTTGGAAAAATACTCAATAGGGATTTATTTTACACATATGCCATACATTGGGTACACTAAAGCTTTCTTTTAAAAATAACGTTTGTTTTGTACTTAAAAATTTAGTTTTCTTACACTTTCATAAAAATTTTCAGCATTTATCTACATTCTAAATAATCAATTTCTAATCTAAACACAATATCAAATCCTAACTACCCCAAAGCCGGGTACATAATCTAGCAATAAGTTTAGGAATATTTCCAAATATTTTACTACTCTTTACAAAATAATACCTTATATTTAACTCGACTAATACCGATTATTTTTCAACATGATCTAGTATTTTGGAAAAATACTCAATAGGGATTTATTTTACACAAATGTCATACATTGGGTACACTGACGCTTTCTGTTAAAATTTTCAGCATTTATTCACATTCTAAATAATAAATTTTAATCTAAAAACAATTTCAAGTCCTAATTTACCACAACGCTGGGTACATCGGCTAGTAATAAGTTTATTGATATTTCAAAATATTTTACTATTTTTTACTAGATAATACCTTAACTCGATAAGTACCAATTATTTTTCGTCATAGTCTAGTATTTTGAAAAAATACTCATCTGGATTTATTTTACACATATGCCATACATTGGGTACACTAAAGCTTTCTTTTAAAAATAACGTTTGTTTTGTACTTAAAAATTTAGTTTTCTTACACTTTCATAAAAATTTTCAGCATTTACCTACATTCTAAATAATCAATTTTAATCTAAAAACAATATCAAGTCCTAACTACCATAGCTGGTACATAATCTAGTAATAAGTTTCGGAATGTTTCCAAATATTTTACTACTTTTTACAAAATAATACCTTCAACTTAACTCGATTAATACCCATTATCTTTCGTCATAGTCTAGTAATTTAAAAAAATACTCCATCGGGATTTATTTTACACATACGTCCTACATTTAGTACACTGAAGCTTTCTGTTAGAAATAATGTTTGATTTGTACTTAAAAATTTGCTTTTCTTATACTTTACATCAGAATTACATTCTAAATAATCAATTTTAATCTAAAAACAATATCAAATCCTAACTGTAACACAACATCAGCTAGCAACAAGTTTTGAAATGTTTCCAAATATTTTACTACTTTTTACAAAATAATACCTTAAATTTAACTCGATTAATAACGATTATCTTTCGTCATAGTCTAGTAATTTTTAAAAAAATACTCCATCGGGATTTCTTTTACACATATGAACATTTAGTATAAGAAAACTAAATTTTTAAGTACAAATCAAACATTATTTCTAACAGAAAGCTTCAGTGTACTAAATGTAGGACATATGTGTAAAATAAATCCCGATGGAGTATTTTTTTTTAAATTACTAGACTATGACGAAAGATAATCGGTATTAATCGAGTTAAATTTAAGGTATTATTTTGTAAAAAGTAGTAAAATATTTGGAAACATTTCAAAACTTGTTGCTAGCTGATGTTGTGGTACAGTTAGGATTTGATATTGTTTTTAGATTAAAATTGATTATTTAGAATGTAGGTGAATTCTGATAATGTTTACTAAAGTATAAGAAAAGCAAATTTTTAAGTACAAATCAAACATTATTTCTAACAGAAAGCTTCAGTGTACTAAATGTAGGACATATGTGTAAAATAAATCCCAATTGAGTATTTTTCCAAAATACTAGACCATGACGAAAAATAATCGGTATTAATCGAGTTAAATGAGTTAAAAACTATTATTTTGTAAAGAGTAGTAAAATATTTGGAAATATTCCTAAACTTATTGCTAGATTATGTACCCGGCTTTGGGGTAGTTAGGATTTGATATTGTGTTTAGATTAGAAATTGATTATTTAGAATGTAGATAAATGCTGAAAATTTTTATGAAAGTGTAAGAAAACTAAATTTTTAAGTACAAAACAAACGTTATTTTTAAAAGAAAGCTTTAGTGTACCCAATGTATGGCATATGTAAAATAAATCCCGATTGAGTATTTTTCAAAATACTAGACCATAGCAAAAATAATCTGTATTAATCAATTTAAATGTAAGGTATTATTTTATAAAAGTAGTAAAATATTCCGAAATTTTCCTAAAATTGCTAGTTGATGTTATTACGATCAGGAATTGATATTATTTTTAGATTAAAATTTATTATTTAGAATGTAAATAAATGCTGAAAATTTTTAAGAAAATCTAAGAAAACTAAGTATTTAAGTGCAAATCAAACAATATTTTTAACAGAAAACTTCAATGTATCCAATATATCAATGTATCAATGTATGACATATGAGTATAATAAATCACATTGTGTATTTTTTTCAAAATACTAAACGATAACAAAAATAATCTGTATTATCAATTTAAATGTATATTATTATTTTGTAAAGAGTAGTAAAATATTTGGAAATATCCCTAAGCTTATTGCTAGCGTATGAAATTGGCGTTGGGAAGTTAGGATTTGATATTGTTTTTAGATTAAAATTGATTATTTAGAAGTATAATTCTGATAATTACTAAAGTAAAAGAAAAGTAAATTTTTAAGTACAAATCAAACATTACTTTTAACAGAAAGCTTAGTGCATTGTATAACATACGTAAAATAAATCCATTGATATTTTTTGCAAATACTTACCATCACGAAAAATAATTGGTAGTAATCGAGTTAAATTTAAGGTATTATTTTAAAACTTAGTAAAATATTTGGAAACATTCCTAAACTTATTATTAGCTGATGTACTCGGCGTTGTGGTAAAGTTAGGATTTGATATTTTTAGATTAAAATTATTTATTTAAAATGTAATTGCTAAATTTACTTAGTCTAAGAAAACTAAATTTTTAAGTACAAAAAACGTTATTTTTTAACAGAGAACTTCAGTGTACACAATTTTTACTATTTTATGCCTAGATTTGGCTAGATCTGAGAAATATACCTTACAATATATTCTTTATATATTTTTTTTTATTTTAAAGCAAGAAGAAAAGAATTTTTCTATAAATGAAAAAAAATAATAAACATTAAAGTACAGAACATATTTTTACAATTTATATAACTAGCAAAATATTTAAAAAAATTCAGCTTTCTATTTTAAATGTTTTTCTAATTTCATAACTTGGATTTTAAGGATATTTTAAATATTTAAACTATAAAATATTTGAAATTCTAGCAAAGATATAAATTTTAAAATATATGTAAATTATATTAAAATATAAACATAATATATATATATATATATATATAAATATATATATAATAAAACAACTGCACAATAATAATAATTATATGCTTATTAATATTATATTCATTTTCATACATAAACAAAACAAAAAAAAAATAAATATTATATATGTGAAAACCATTCCTCTAGACAAGTTATTATTTTATTGATTGTTACTAAGAAATTTGAGTTTAGATAAAATATAAGTTATTTATAAATAACTGCATAATAATATAAAATATAGTTATATAATTAAAAACAAAATTGTACCAATTTTGCAAATGTAAAATATATTAGTTTCTACTTAAAAATATTACTTAAAATACATCTACTTAAAAATATTATTTTTTCTACTTAAAAAGACATTTTGATAACAAAATATATTTTGCTATTACTTTGGATTTATATATTTTGAAAAGTTTCATCGAATACTTAAGATAGGAATTAAGTTTTATTGTAAACATTTGAAGGTATAATAATTTATAAAATTTTACTGAAAAGCACTAAACATGGTACATTTTTAATAAAGCTATTTTTGTCAAAATTTCAAAAGAGGAATACTAAATATTTTAGAACCTATTAGTTATTAATTATATTCGAAGATTAAAGTTATCCAATAAATAAAACTGCGTAAAATGATACGGAAAAGGAATGCTCATAGAACATATTTAATAAAACTACTTTTGTTAAATTTTACCTGAAAAATATGAATTAATAGTTATTAATTTTATTAAAAGATGAAAGGTATTCGATAAATAAAACTTGCTTAAAATTGTCCGTAAAATAATTGCACATGATTATTGTTTTTAGATTAAAATTGATTATATAGAATGTAGGTAAATGCTGAAAATTTTTACGAAAGTCTAAGAAAACTAAATTTTTAAGTACAAATCAAAAAATTATTTTTCACAGAAAGCGTCAGTGTACCCAATGTATGACATTTTTGTAAAATAAATCCCTATTGAGTATTTTTCCAAAATACTAGATCATGTTGAAAAATAATCGGTATTAGTCGAGTTAAATTTAAGGTATTATTTTATAAAAAGTAATAAAATATTTGGAAACATTTCAAAACTTGTTGGTAGCTGATGTTGTGGTAGAGTTAGGATTTGATATTGTTTTTAGATTAAAATTGATTATTTAAAATGTAAGTGAATGCTGAAAAAATTTACTACAGTCTAAGAAAACTAAATTTTTAAGTACAAAACGAAACGTTATTTTTAACAGAGAACTTCAGTGTACACAACGTTTTACTATTTTATGCCTGGAGAGTGGTGGCTTGCCAGATCTGAGAAATATGACCTTACAATTATATTCTTTATATATTTTTTTATTTTAAAGCAAGAAGAAAAGAATTTTTCTATAAATGAAAAAAAATAATAAACATTAAAGTACAGAATATATTTTTACAATTTACCTCATAACTAGCAAAATATTTAAAAAAAAAAAATTCATCTTTCTATTTTTAAATGTTCTTTCTAATTTCATAACTTGGATTATAAGGATATTTTAAATATTTAAACTATAAAAATATTTGAAATTCTAGCAAAGAGTAGAAATTTTAAAAATATATGTAAATCATATTAAAATATAAACACTATATATATATATATATATATATATATATATATATATATATATATATATATATATATATATATAAAATAAAACAACTGCACAATAATAATAATTATATGCTTATTATATATTATATTCATGTTTCATACATAAACAAAACAAAAAATAAAATAAATATTATATATGTGAAAACCTTTCCTCTAGACAAGTTATTATTTTATTGATTGTTACTAAGAAATTTGAGTTTAGATAAAATAAAAGTTAGTTATAATTAAAATGTACGGCAAAATTAATAGCACAATTTTGGAAATGGAAAATCTACTAGTGTTCAACTTAAAAATATTACTTATAAAGACCTCTTTTAAAAAATATTATTTTTTCTACTTAAAAAGACATTTTGATAACAAAATATATTTTGCTATTACTTTGGATTTATATATTTTGAAAAGTTTCATCGAATACTTAAGATAGGAATTAAGTTTTATTGTAAACATTTGAAGGTATAATAATGTATAAAATTTTACTGAAAAGCACTAAACATGGTACATTTTTAATAAAGCTATTTTTGTCAAAATTTCAAAAGAGGAATACTAAATATTTTAGAACCTATTAGTTATTAATTATATTCGAAGATTAAAGTTATCCAATAAATAAAACTGCGTAAAATGATACGGAAAAGGAATGCTCATAGAACATATTTAATAAAACTACTTTTGTTAAATTTTACCTGAAAAATATGAATTAATAGTTATTAATTTTATTAAAAGATGAAAGGTATTCGATAAATAAAACTTGCTTAAAATTGTCCGTAAAATAATTGCACATGAAACATTTTTAATAAAACTATTTTTGTCAAATTTTCATCCAAAAATATAAATTAATAGTAATTAATTTTATTGAAAGATGAAAGGTATCCTATAAATTTAAACAATAAAAAATTAAGCGTAAAAAGATAGCGTATGGAACATCTTTAACTACGTTATTTTTAAATAATTAATAAAAGCTTGAAAAATAATCTTCAGTTCAAATTTTAACCACATTTACAAACCACACTAAAATTTCTAGTAGATTGATTACAAATTACATAAATTAATTATAAAATTCCACGGCATCTTTAAACGCACAGATAATCTTATTTAGATCTTTTTATATAAAACAAGCATATTAATTTCTCATTGTATAAAACAAAACCGAAGAACAAAAGTTTTGTCGCCAAGATCTTCTTTTTCTTCCTTAATTACTTTAATAAATCACATAGGCAATTTTTTTTCCTGCACTGATTAAGGAAGAAATCCCATAGATCTTTTCCCCTTTAATGTTTAACTATATTTTCTAATTTAACCACATACAAGACCTCCGGTGACATCCGTCCAAGTAAGTCATTTAACCGTTATCGATATCCACAAAAGCTCCTTCTGTTTTTTGTCTGTAATTCGATTTCTCCCAAACGACTCACCATTTATTATATGACGATACTAATTTTTCTTCTTTTACAACCTAATCTATCTATACAAAATTTTATAGTTATATTTTTTTTTAGAAAAATAATTAGTGGAATGTGGATGATATACCGTAGGTTTTATATCATTTTTACATGATACAATAAAATAGAATAGTATAAAATAATTGAAATATTTTTACTATATTAATACTTGATTTTTTAAGGACAATTATTATGTTTTATTAGAACCACGGTCGATTAGCCTACAAAGATATTCGTCTCATAATCTGAGGGTTGCTGTTTCGATGCTCGATTCGATTAAAAATCCTTTTTAAAATGAATCCGTCCAAAAATGTTTATTAATAAGGTTGGGAGCTTAAAATATATTTTTAGTTATAATGCCCTTTAAAATCCCAAATGATTCCTTTGGAGTAAAAATGTTCCATGTGTAACATTGTTGAAAATTCTACATTTGCCAAAACTTCAATGGAAAATATTAATTATTTTAGAAAGTATTAATTATAAATTATATTTAAAAATAAAAAGATATGCAATATATAAAGTAGCGTAGGATTATAGGTAAAAGGGACGCGCACGGAACATTAGTAGCAAAACTACTTTTTTCAGATTTTCACCTGAAATTATTAATTATTAATTGCATTAAAAGATGAAAGGTATCCAATAAGAAAAATAATGTAAGATTATACGCAAAAGGGATTAGCATAAAACATTTTTAATAAAATGAATTTTATCAAATTATTACGGGAAAAGCATTAATTATTAATTATTAATTGCTTCAAAAGATAAAAGGTATCTAATAAGAAAATAGCTTAAGATTATACGTAAAAGGGATGCTCATAGAACATTTTAAAAAAAATTAATTTTATCAAATTTTCACCTGAAATTATTAATTATTAATTGCATTAAAAGATGAAAGGTATTCAATAAATAAAATAGCCTAAGATTATACGTAAAAGATAAAGTAAAAGGGATGCTCATAGAACATTTTTAATAAAACAACTTTTAGAAAATTTTCAATATTAACTATTGGTTATTAATTGTATTAAAATATGAAATGTATTCAATATTTAAAAACTGTATAAAATTTTGCGTAAAAGGGTTGCTTAGGGACCTTTTTAGCAAAGCCTCTTTTAAAATAATCAATAATTAATAATTTAAAAGTAATTAATACTTTCCGTTGAAAATTTGACCACATTTGCACATATTATTACAAACACTAAATTTGCGAGTAAGCGAATAAAAAATTAAATTAATTAATCATATAATTCCATTATGTCTTTAAACGAATAGAAAATCTTATTTAGATCTTTTAATATAAAACAAACAGTATAATCTCTCATTGTATATATCAAAACCAAAGAACAAAAGTTTTGTCTCCCAGATCTTCTTTTACTTCGTAATTACTTTAATAAATCACATCCACAATTTTTTTTCTCCTGCACTGATTAAGGAAGAAATCCCGTAGATCTTTTCCCCTTTAATGCTTAACTATATTTTCTAATTTAACCACATACAAGACCTCCGGTGACATCCGTCCAAGTAAGTCATTTAACCGTTATCGATATCCACAAAAGCTTCTTCTGTTTTTTGTCTGTAATTCGATTTCTCCGAAACGGTTCGACCATTTATTATATGACGATACATAGTTTTTCTTCTTTTACAACCTAATCTATCTATACAAAAGTTTACAGTTGTATTTTTTTTTAGAAAATTACTTAGGGGAATGTGGATTATAGGTACTAGGTTTTTTTCCATTCTACATGATACAATTAAATAGGATGGAAAAAATAGTTGAAATAATTTTTACTATATTAATTACTTGGGTTATTTTTAGGGACAAATATTGTGTTCTATTAAAACCACGGTAGATTAGTCGGCAAAGGTATTTGTCTCATAACTGGAGTATTGCGGTTTCGATGCTCGAGTCTGTCAAAACTCCGCCGTGTTTATTAATGGCGGTTGGGCGCTTAAATAGATTTTTAGTCATAATGCCCTTCAAATTGCCAAATGATTCCTATGGAGTAAAAAGATTACATGTGTAGCATTGTTGATAATTCTACTGTTGCGAAATTTCAGAGGAAAATATTAATTATTTTAGAAGCTATTAATTATAAATTATATTAAAAAAGGTAAAAAGGTATCCAATAAATAAAATAGCTTAAGATTATACGTAAAAGGGATGCGCATAGAACATTTTTAATAAAACTACTTTTGTCAAAATGTTACCGGTAATTATTAATTATTAATCATTAATTACTTCAAAAGATGAAAAGTATTCAAACAATAAAATATAGAGTAAGATTATATGCAAAAGAGATGCGTATAGAGGATTTTTAATAAAACGACTTTCATCAAATTTTCACCTGAAATTATTAATTATTAATTATTAATTGCTTCAAAACATGAAAGGTATTCAATGAATAAAATAGCATAAGATTATATGCAAAAGGGATGTTTATAGAACATTTTTAATAAAACATTTTTTGTCAATTTTTCAATATTAATTATTGATTATTAATTGTATTAAAATAGGAAAGGTAACCAATATTTTAAAACGGTATAAATTTTGCGTAAAAGGATTGCTCAAAAAACTTTTTTAATAATGCTGTTTTTAAATTAATCTTTAATTAATAATTTAAAAATTTATTAATACCTTCCGTTGAAAATTGACCACATTTCTACATATATTTCAAACAACACTAAATTTGCGAGTAAACTTGTCAAAAATTAAATTAATTAATCATATAATTCCATTATGTCTTTAAACGAATAGAAAATCTTATTTAGATCTTTTAATATAAAACAAACAGTATAATCTCTCATTGTATATATCAAAACCAAAGAACAAAAGTTTTGTCTCCCAGATCTTCTTTTACTTCGTAATTACTATAATAAATCACATCCACAATTTTTTTTCTCCTGCACTGATTAAGGAAGAAATCCCGTAGATTTTTTCCCCTTTAATGCTTAACTATATTTTCTAATTTAACCACATACAAGACCTCCGGTGACATCCGTCCAAGTAAGTCATTTAACCGTTATCGATATCCACAAAAGCTTCTTCTGTTTTTTGTCTGTAATTCGATTTCTCCCAAACGACTCACCATTTATTATTTGACGATATTTGTTTCTTTTTCTTTTTTTACAACCTAATCTATCTGTACAAAAGTTTACAGTTGTATTTCCTTTTTAGAAAAAATTTTGATTTATGTGTGGATTGCTTATACTTTTTTTATTTCTACTTGATAAAATTACATAGGATAGAAGAAAATATTTTATTAAGTTCGTTTTTTAATATTTCTGAATTGAATGTATTGAATATTTTTACTATGTGTATACTTGGATGATTTTTAGTGGCAATTACTATGTTATATTAGAATTGTGGTAGGTTATTGGACAAAGGCATCAATTTCATAACCACAGGGTTGCGAATTTAATACTCGATCTGGCTAAAAATTCGCTGTGATTATTAATGGTGGCTGAGACACGTTAATAATCTCAGTTATATTAGAATTGTGGTAGGTTATTGGACAAAGGCATCAATTTCATAACCACAGGGTTGCGAATTTAATACTCGATCTGGCTAAAAATTCGCTGTGATTATTAATGGTGGCTGAGACACGTTAATAATCTCAGTTATATTAGAATTGTGGTAGGTTATTGGACAAAGGCATCAATCTCATAACCGCAGGGTTGGGACTTTAATACTCGATCTGGCCAAATATTCGCTGTGATTATTAATGGTGACTGAGATACGTAAAATAAATTCGTATCACAATGTCTTCTAAAATTCCAAAGTATACCTCTGGATATTGCAGATCAAGCATGGGGACGTTTGCTTGTTCGTTGTTTCTAAATTACGAGTACTCATATTGGTAGTGTTATTAGGGCTGTCGTAGGGATGTTGTCCACCTGTATTGTTCTTGTTGTTATTTATCCCTAGTTGGCATGGCTAAAATCAAACCAACTCCATAAGTCCAAAAACTTCTAGAAAATCTAAAAACAGTAAGGGTTTGGAAAACACCGATTCAAATTAAAATATTTTCAGGGAAAGCCTGGGCTGATTTGCACTTGGTACAAGTCTTAAGCACTTTCTATTCCTGCTCAAAGGAGAGAGACAAGTGCCCACTGGCTTCTGTTACCTTATGTTACCCTTGAAAAGAAAAGCACCACCAGGGCTCTTAGAATACCAATGAGGATCTAGAGAGAGTTTTCATAAATCCCTATTCAATTTCCTTTGTTCCGAGAAAACCTCACTGAAGGTGTAACACATATCTGAATTAGGAGTAACAAGAGCAATAGCTTTCACCAGGATATCAGTCATCTCGTTGTCAGAAATACTGACGGGAGATATGATAAACTGAAGATGAACATCAAAATTACCAGAGAGTCTATTGATGTCCACCTATATGGTGACTCCATAATAAAACGACCAAGCTATTTCTGATGCTTGATACTGTCAAACGCCTGTGCTTCTGCATTGGAAATAACAATAATTATTTTTTTTATTTAATTAAATATTATACATACAAAGGATGATCGAAAAGTAAGAATACACAGAGTGAAGTAATACATATGGTCTTCATTTTCAACAACAAATACAGCCAACTGATAGTACATACATAAGGTTACTTTGCGACATAGATTTTATAACGGTTCATTTGTCGATTCGTGAGATGAGTTGAATATTCCGTTCCTACAAAAATCCTGTCCTTGCGTGTTTAGCAACGTTTCGCGAACTATTTCACCTCATTGTCTGAACCGAATCGTTGACTTCCTAAGGTGCTCTTTGAAATAAGGAAATAGATGAAAGTCCCTCGGATCGAGGATTGGAGAATAATGTCCTAGCGAACATTCCGTTACAGACCGCAAACTTTCGACAGCATTCTGCGACATGTGGGCAAGACATTACAGCTTCTCCATAAGCCTCTACTAGCTGAAGGTGAATTTCCTCGGCAGTTATATGCTTCGTCTATAGAAATGAAAAAAATGTTTGAATATTTTCTTAGTTTACCAAACAAGTTACCCTTTTTGTTAAACTTATAACTCGTGCTGTAAGCTGCAGGTGGTTGAAACTTCCCATAGTTATCGGCAGCATACATTAGAATTACTACACACTACGAGTTTCTCTATAAGAAACGAAAATCCAGTAATATCGGGCTTTTTAATCACACTTCGTATTTTTATAGAAAAAAAAAGGAAATAAAATTTGTTGTATGCATGTACATTACACTTCTAAACCACTGTACAGAATGCTAAAAAATTTGGTGTTTTATTTTACTACACGGCGAAAAATACTGATTATTTTTAAATTTTCGAAAACATTCTTCTCTTATTTTCATCATGTTCAAAGATAGCTAATAGGTGGAGGTAAGTATATTTTAATGTGATATTTAATTGCATGTTGGAAGTCAATTACATATTCGTCACAATTTAATCTGCAATCAAAATAACTGTCAAAATATTGATAATAAGGCTTTCAAGAAATAGATTCTTTGGAAAGAATTTTAGAAAGGTAATGATTTTATGCAAATGATTTAATATCGAAATAGTTGTCTTGCTTTTTTCTTCTTAGGGAAAAGTCTGCATTATATCTTCTTCCAACTGCAATAAATCATTAACTTTTGAGTTCAAAAAGCAAAACTTCAAGTTTGATGAAAAATTATGTGTTAGTACTTAAAACATACAATAAAACAAAGAATAGCATTTTAATAAAAACAAGACAACATGCAAAAACTTAACGGAACTGTAGCATCAATTGACCATTGCCAGTTAAAAAGGCTTAATTTTGAAACTCTCTTTAAAACAGGATCGTCTGTATGAGGTCTATTTTACCTTCAAAATCAGTTATATCTCCAAATGTGCACTACTATATCTTTTGAAGTCCTCGAGAACTTCAAAAGATATAGTAGTGCCCATTCGAAGTGGGAAAGGGATAGTCATTTTTTTTATAGTATATGTTAGGGGAATCAAAAGGAGAGGTCTACAATTAAACTGTATAGTAGCCTTGTAGAAAAAACTTCGACTCTGTATAATAGCCCTCTTTTTGGCTCGCTGGATTCATGCCACCTTCACTAACTCTGGCTTCAAAAGAGGTCCACCAGAGTATCCAGTAGCCTTCCAAATTCCTCTCCTGAGAGCTATTCTGCTGCGTTGAATCGCCAGTGGTGCCTGCGGCTTGCCGGGTGCTCGCCGGGCACTTAGAAGTGAGCTGACTGGGTGGGATGGTTCAGTACTTGTGATCACTCTTCCACCGCCTGGAAAAGCCTGGAAGGTGTCAAGAAATTTTGGGACCTGATGCGTGATAGATTAATGATTAATTTTGATTGATGCGAGATATGCATGTACGTAGAGATGTCAAGAGTAAATTAGTCATTGCAGCTCAGGATTGGTCAAAGTGGATATTCAGAAAGTTTCAGAGTTACAAATTCCTTGTTAGTATATAGAGACGTTACACGTAAAATAATAATAAAAAAACTTTTTTGTTGATATATATAAAACTCGAATTTTATGGTGATAACAATTTTTCCTTTACTTTGTATAAAAAAAAAACATAAAAAAGCTTACAGAAATTTTTCAGAAATATAAGCAGACTGAAAGCCTGATGATGGCCGAATGATTAGAGGGCTGATGTTTCGGTATCGGAGTTCGCAGATACGAATTCCACTGTAGTATGGATATTCGTAGCCATTTGGAATCGGCTTTAAATAGTAGGTCCCGGTTTCATTAGCTCTCGTGTTGTAAAAAAGTAGACAGTAGCTCTTCAAACCAAGCGAAATTAACTGGCTGAAAAGCATTTGAAAAGTTCGTATTCTAGAGAGTACTATGAAACATTCGGAGAGAAAATAATTGTAGTATTTTCTCTTTTCCTGAAATTTTAACGCTTAATATATTTAATATTTATTTAGCCTATTAAAATGCTAAATTCTTTAAAAATTAAAACAAGGGGGCAATTAGAAATTGATTTGTACTATACAGTATAAAAAATTCACATTTTACATAACGTATACAATCATAAAATGCAAATTTAATATTTACCAACTGCATTAAAGTTCTCTTTATAGCTCCAGACTTCACTCAATCATATATTTTAACTCTTACTTTGTGGCATTTTATATGTTTCGGAAAGAAAGCAAGATATCAAAACTCTGACATATGTTTGATACTAAAGTGACAGATATTGAGAAAATGTCATAAAACATCGACGCTTCATAAGGTTTTTTAAAATAAAGTAGCAGAGACATTTCGAAAAAAAATTTTTTTTTTCGCTGATTACTAAGGATGGAAAATTTAAAGCTGATAAAGTGAGAAAGACTGAATATACACATAAAAAATAGTATTTGTTCTTTACAACTCAGTTTTATGTAATGACGTAAAAAATGTTTGAAATTAAAAATTATTTTTCTTTCAGATCTCAGTAAATTTACGATTCAATCACATATTTGTAGAAAAATGTATAGATATATATGCATGTATACATGTAATATATAAAAATTATTTCACTTTAATATTTTTTAAAAACCTCATCTGTCCTATTCTAGTTCCTTAAAATCTATTTTCCAAGCCACAAAATGACTTATTCAAAGGAGTGACCTTGACTTAAAATTCTTCCAAAACATTTCCTGAAGTTTTTTTTTTGAAATAGATGTAAATTTTTTGCCGAATCAACACATTTCCCACCTGTCGCCTGCAAATGGCAAAGTTTTAACCTTGATCTAACAGTTAAATTCTCTGACTAAGTTAAGTCTTGTCCTTTTGGTAAAATCCTATTTGTCTCTGTCTGGGGTTCCAGCAAAGGGTTTTTCATATCATTCTCTTGTCTGACATTGACTGGCAAATATGTACTTTTTGCAGCTTCTCAATAAAGATTTAAGTTGTTTTCTAAATTGCGCTTCTCTTCAATGTAGCTCGACTGCAACATTATTTATTAGTCCAGATGTATAGGCTTCTCAAAAATCGCTTAACAGAAGGATGTGCCATCAGCTGCCATTTTCCTAATGTGTAGCCACCCCTACTCAGACCACCGCACATGTGACTTTTGGATTTAGAAGTATTTGGAATATCTAGTAAGTCTTGATAAACCAACAACTATACCTGATTTGAAAGACAGCATTTCACAACATGTCCAAGCATTTCGAAGGACACATTGTGGTCACCGCTAGAACATTCTATTATACGATTTAAAATGGTAGCTGAATTTGGAGGATAATTTGTTGTACTAAATTTTTAAAAGTACAGTAAATGTTGACTAATTGTGTAATTCATCAAATAATGACCTCTGGTGGTGAAATTTTAAACTACTTTTTGATTCACTGAAACAAATTTCCATTGCTTTATCCTGCCTGCCCAATGTCCTGCACATTTTATAACTTCTTGAACCATAGTTGCAGTCAATGCAGACATCTTTGAAGCAGACATGTTTAGTTATGGACTTCCTGTACATTAATCCTAAGTTTCTAATTTATCTACCAGAATTTTGCCTGAAGATCATAATTTAACATAAATATTTTAAGGTGATTAGAGTAGTTAGACTAAACAGAAACATAAATAATCTAAACACTTTGATATTTATAATTATCTTTACATTCGGGAATATATGCATGAGTATTTTTCGCTTGTGGTCAGGGCAAATGCTGGTGTATTTAAGACAGAATTAAAATATAATAAGGAAGTATTTTGTGTGTCAAGTTTTTCATTAAATTTGAAAAAAAAAATAATGCTTTTTATTGAAATTCACACAAATTTGCCTGTAAGCGATTTTTATAATTCCAAGCATGAATGATTTACATTCAAAGTAAATTTTTCTAATTTATTTTTTAAATATTTTTTACCATTTATAGTTAAAAAAATTAAAAATGGGTAATTTTTTGCTCACTGTGATAAAAATGTGCTGCATCAAACATGAAACAATTTATTGAAAGTTATTTTTTAAGTATGAAAATTAAACACCTTTTAATTAAAGGTAAAGCCATAATACAGTATTTATTTATGTTTTTTTTTAAATAACAAAACAGAAGAATGTAAGAATTCTAAATATTAAGATATGTCTTTATCTACAAAAAACATTTCTTAATGTTATTTATACGACTAAGTACAATAGTTAATAGTTAATACACAAACTTACGCAAACACAATTTTGATGCAGGCAAATATCTAAAGTTTCGTGACAGGAGATATGTAAATGATTTAAAAA
>CM063506.1:119029925-119084925 GCA_032207245.1 Pardosa pseudoannulata | reverse complement strand
AAACTACGTTGAAAGCTGCGTTGAAATAATACGTTTTATCGCTGAACTTAGATATTGCGTAAAAAATATTCTTTTATAATTGGAATAAATAATAGATTATGTACATGTGGGATAATTTTAAATTTAATCATCGATTATTTTTTGTTGCAATGATTTATCTAAGAAAACTTTTAATAATCTTTCTAAATGTATTCAACGTCATTCTAAACTGCATTCACAGTATCGGGAGACTTCAGAGGAGTATGAAGATAAACAAATTATTGAGCTTGCACCAGATAAATCTCAGCCCTAATTTCCTCCCTATTAGATATGGTAAGCTAAAACTATAGCGACAACAAATACATTACAAGCCCCACAACAGATTTTAACCTCGGAATTTATAACAGCCGTTCTGTCCCAAATCTAGAAATTGCGTTTAATTTTATTTCAAAAATCATAGAACAATATTGTTATTACAACTAGAGATATATCTCTGCATAGTATTTACATAAGAAAGAAAGAGGATCACATGTTTTCTGTGTAAGTATCAATTTTAATCACCGTTTGAAAAAGGATACAATATCGACAGCTTGGTTCATAATCTCCTATATAATAATAGCCTAAGTTATCTGCACGTCTGTCCTCGATTTTATGAAGCGGTTGAACCTGGAATGGATAGAGGCATCCATAGTTAGCAAAATTCAAAGAGAGTAATGTTTATCTTCTCCTAACCTATAGATCTGATTCTAAAATAAATTGGTATAAATATGCTTCATATCACAGCGAAAAATACTGTCATCTTTAAAACGTTCGAAATTCATCCCTTTCCCTCTTTTCGAGCACTTAATGCCATAATTTTAACTCCTATTTTCCCCGGTTAAGGGCAGGCGATTAAATTTATCAATTTATCACACAGCAAATAGGTAAAAATAACATTTTTCTAGCATTATGACGTCATTACTTTAACCCTTTCATTGAATCATTTCTTATTTTAAACTGTTTAAATTATGCCTTATTTTCACACGTTTTATCA
The DNA here is from genome assembly GCA_032207245.1 of Pardosa pseudoannulata. NCBI lineage: Eukaryota > Metazoa > Arthropoda > Arachnida > Araneae > Lycosidae > Pardosa > Pardosa pseudoannulata. The sequence goes on along the minus strand of CM063506.1, from coordinate 119,083,913 downwards.
TTGAACTTAGATATTACGTAAATAATTTTCTTTTATATTTGGCTTAAATAATAGATTAGGTACATATGGGATAATTTTAAATTTAATCATCGATTATATTTTGTTGCAATGAAAATTTTATCACCGGTATTAACAACAAAGACTAGGAGTCTATTTCATGGACTAATATATAATCTAACGTTTAATTTATATATCTTCGAAAATTAAGAAGTTTGCTCGTTTTTGTGTTTGTTTTTTATACATAACCATAGGTTTTGCGATCCATTCGCTCAATTTTGGAAATCATTCATATATAAAGCCAAATAATCACTGTCAATATTAAAACCTATGCTGTCCATCCTATAAAATAATATTACAAGTTAAATAAAAGGTGGTATATAACATTCGGTCAATAAAGATAAAAAAAATATTCAGCGTGTACCAGATAATTTTCAGCCAAAAAACAAACCATTTTTTACCTGCATCATAAAGTACTTAACAATTTTGGAAAATTAAAAATTTTACTGATCCCGTCATATGACGGGCTGTATGCTAGTATAAAATAAAACGCATCGTGTTATTCATATATCAGGATTACTTTTAGGATGATTCTAACTTGATTTTACTTTAATTATCACAGGGCAATATTGTTATTTTAACTAGAAATGTGTGTCCAGACATTTTTACCAAACAAACATGATCGCAAGTTTTCTGAATAAAACTAAAATGTAATCAACTTTTAAAAGTGCATACTATCTATAAGTGCATACCATTGTGTATAGCGTGTAGAAAATACACTAAATGTCAGCATTTATAAATCAGGATCACATTTAGATCTAATCTCCTTGATAGAATAGGCATTAAATTTCCTCTCCATTAGAAATTATAACATAAAACTCTCACCACGAATACATCACACGCTGTACAAGAGATTATGCTTCTGGAGTTTATAATAAATTTAATTTATCACAGCAAAATATTGTTATTTTAACTAGAAATACTTGTCCGTATAACGTTTACCTAACACAAAAGAGTACACGTTTTGAGTGTCAAATTTAATCAGCGTTTAAAAAGAAGGTCATATAGATATCACTGTTAAAGCGTGTAGAAAATAAAACGCATCTCAATATTCATATATCAGGATTACTTTTAGGTTGATTCTAAATTGATTTTACTTTAATTATCACAGGACAATATTGTTATCTTAACTAGAAATATGTGTCCAGACATTTTTTCCTAATAAACACGATCGCAAGTATCTGAATAAGAATAAAATTTAATCAACTTTTAAAAACAGATCTAATATGTATATCAATGTGTATAGTGTGTAGAAAATACACTGAATCTCAGCATTTATATATCATGATTACATTTAAACCTAATGTGACTGATAGAATAGGCACTAAATTTCCTTTCCATTAGATACAATAACATAAAACTGTTATGACCACCAATACATGACAGACTGTAGATAATATATTCCTGGAATTTATAATAACTTCTCTGTAATAAATGCAGAAATTCCATTTAATTTATCACAGAAAAATATTGTTATTTTAACTAAAAACATATCCGTATAACATTTACCTAATACAAAAGAGCACACGTTTTCTGAGCGTCAAATTTAATCAGCGTTTAAAAAAAGGTCATACAGATATCACCTTGTAAAGTGTGTAGAAAATAAAGCACATCTCAATATTCATATATCACAATTATTTTTAGGCTGATACTAACTTCGTTTTATCTTAATTATCAAGGACAATATTGTTATTTTAACTAGAAATATGTATCCAGACATTATTTACCAAACAAACATGATCACAAGTTTTCTGAATAAGAATAAAATGTAATCAACTTTTGAAAACCGATCTAATATGTATACCATTGTGTACAGCGTGTAGAAAATACACTGAATCTCAGCATTTATATATCATGATTACATTTAAACCTAATGCCACTGATAGAATAGGCACGAAATTTCCTTTCCATTAGATACCATAACATAAAACTCTTATGACCACCAATACACGACAGATTATACTAGAGGAAATACTCCTGGAATTTATAAAAACTTCTATGTAATAAATGCAAAAATTCCATTTGATTTATCACAGCAAAATATTGTTATTTTAACTAGAAACATATCCGTATAACATTTACCTAACACAAAAAACACACGTTTTCTGAGCTTCAAATTTAATCAGCGTTTAAAAAAAGGTCATATAGATATCACCTTGTAAAGTGTGTAGAAAATAAAGCTCATCTCAATATTCATATATCACAATTATTTTTAGGCTGATACTAACTGGATTTTATCTTAATTATCAAGGACAATATTGTTATTTTAACTAGAAATATGTATCCAGACATTATTTACCAAACAAACATGATCGCAAGTTTTCTGAATAAGAATAAAATGTAATCAACTTTTAAAATTACATATAATATGTATACCATTGTGTACAGAGTGTAGAAAATACATTGAATCTCAGCATTTATATATCATGATTACATTTAAATCGAATATCACTCATAGAATAGGCATTAAATTTATTTTCCGTTAGATGCCATAACATAAAACTCTCACCATGAATGTATGACACACTATACGAGAGATTATAGTTCTTGAATGTATAACAACTTCTCTGTAATAAATTCAGAAATTGCATTTAATTTATCACAGGAAAATATTGTTATTTTGACTAGAAATATATCTTCGTATAATATTTACCTAACACATAAAAGCACACGTTTTCTTAGTGTGAAATTTAATCAACGTTTAAAAAAAAGGTAGGATAGATATCACTGTGTATAGCGTGTAGAAGGTAAAGCGCACCTCAATATGCATATATCAGGATTATATTTAGGCCGATTCTAACTGAGATATAAAGAACCACATATCTAATTTTCTCCCTATTACACATTGTAACCTAAATTTATAGCGATAACAAATACACTGCAAACCTCTTAAGAGAATTTAGCCTTAAATTTAATTTTAAGAATCATAGAACAATATTGTTATTGCAACTAGAGATATATGTCTATATAGTATTTACGTACCAAATATGATCACATGTTTTTTGAGTAAGTATCAATTTTAATCATCGTTTACAAAAAGCATATATGGACAACAATGTACATAGCATGTAGAACATAAAACGCATCATAATATTACATATCAGGATCTTTTAGGCTGATTATTACTTGATATTACTTTAATTATCACAGGACTATATTGTTATTTTAACTAGAAATATGTCTGCAGATAGTATTTACCAAACAAACATGATCGCAAGTTTTCTGAATAAGAATAAAATTTAATCAACTTTTAAAAGCAGATCTAATATGTATATCAATGTGTATAGTGTGTAGAAAATACACTGAATGTCAGCATTTATATATCTTGATTACATTTAGACCGGATGCCACTGATAGAATAGACATTAAATTTCCTTTCCATTAGATAACTTAACATAAAACTCTTATGACGACGAATACATGACACACTGTAAGAGAGGATATGCTTCTTGAATTTATAATAACGTCTCTGTAATAAATGAAGAAATTCCATTTAATTTCTCAAACCAAAATATTGCTATTTTAACTAGAATTACGTCTTCATATAATATTTACCTATCACAAATGAGCACAAGTGTTCTGAGTGCCAAATTTAATCAGTGTTTAAAAACAAGATCATATAGATATCACTGTGTAAAGCGTGTAGAAAATAAAATGCATCACAATATTCATATATCAGGATTACTTTTAGGCTGATTCTAACTTGATTTTACCTTAAATATCACAGGAGAATGTTGCTATTTTAGCTAGAAATATGTCTCCAGGTAGTATTTATCAAACAGGATCAAAAGTTTTCTGAATAAGAATAAAATTTAATCAACTTTTAAAAGCAGATCTGATATGTATATCAATGTGTATAGCTTGTAGAAAATACACTGAATGTCAGCATTTATATATCTTGATTACATTTAGACCGGATGCCACTGATAGAATAGACATTAAATTTCCTTTCCATTAGATAACTTAACATAAAACTCTTATGACCACCAATACATGACAGACTGTAGAGAATATACTCCTGGAATTTATAATAACTTCTCTGTAATAAATGCAGAAATTCCATTTGATTTATCACAGAAAAATATTGTTATTTTAACTAAAAACATATCCGTATAATATTTACCTAACACAAAAGAGCACACGTTTTCTGAGCGTCAAATTTAATCAGCGTTTAAAAAAAGGCTATTTAGATATCACCGTGTAAAGTGTGTAGAAAATAAAGCGCATCTCAATATTCATATATCACAATTATTTTTAGGCTGATACTAACTTCGTTTTATCTTAATTATCAAGGACAATATTGTTATTTTTATTAATTGTAAACCAGACATTATTTACATAACAATACATGCAAAGTTTTTAGCCTTAATTATTAAGAATCATAGAAAATATTGTAATCAACTGAGATATACTAATAGTATTTACGTACACATAGAATCACATTTTTTTATATGTATCAATTTAATCGTTTACAAAAAGCATATATGGACAACAATGTCCATAGCATGTAGAACATAAAACGTATCTTAATATTACATATCAGGATCTTTTAGGCTGATTATTACTTGATTTTACTTTAATTATCACAGGACAATATTGTTATTTTAACTAGAAATATCCTTATAAATTTACCTAACACAAAAGATCGCACACCTTTTCTGAATGCCAAATTTAATCAGCGTTTAAAAAGGTCATATATGTATCACCGTGTAAGTGTGTAGAAAATACATATCTCAGCATTTATATATCAGAATTACTTTTAGTCTGACTGATAGAATAGACATTAAATTTACTTCATTAGATAACTTAACTTAAAACACTTATGACCACCAATACACGACAGACATAGAAAAATACTCCTGGAATTTATAAAAACTTCTATGTAATAAATGCAAAAATTCCATTTGATTTATCAAAATATTGTTATTTTAACTAGAAACATATCCTTATAACATTTACCTAACACAAAAGAGCACACCTTTTCTGAGTGCCAAATTTAATCAGCGTTTAAAAAAAGGTCATATAGATATCACCGTGTAAAGTGTGTAGAAAATAAAGCATATCTCAATATTCATATATCAGAATTACTTTTAGTCTGATACTAACTGGATTTTATCTTAATTATCACAGGAAATATTGTTATTTTAACTAGAAATATGTATAATATTTACCTAACAACATACACAAAAGTTTTCTTAGTAAAATTTAATCAACGTTTAAAAAATATAATATGTATCACTGTGTAGCGAGTGTAGAAAATACAAATATCAGCATTTATATATCATGATTACATTTAAATCAAAAAACTCATATAAACATTAAATTTATTTCCTTAGATGCCATAACATAAAACTCTCATTACGAATGTATGACACACTATACAAGATTATGGTTCTTAATGTATAACAACTTCTCTGTAATAAATTCAGAAATTACATTTAATTTATCACAGGAAAATATTGTTATTTTGACTAGAAATATATCTCTATAATATTTACCAACACATAAAAGCACAGTTTTCTTAGGTGAAATTTAATCAACGTTTAAAAAAAGGTAGGATAGATATCACTGTGTATAGCATGTAGAAAATAACGCGCACCTCAATATTATATCAGGATTATTTTAGGCTGATTACTGAGATATAAAGAACCACATATTAATTTTTCTATTAACATTACCTAAATTTATAGCGATAACAAATACATGCAAACCTCTTAAGAGAATTTAGCCTTAAATTTTAATTTTAAAATCACACGAACAATATTGTTATTGCAACTAGAGATATATGTCTATAGTATTTACGTACCAAATATGATCACATTTTTTTTTGAGTTATCATTTTAATCATCGTTTACAAAAAGCATATATGGACAACAATGTCCATAGCATGTAGAACATAAAACGTATCTTAATATTACATATCAGGATCTTTTAGGCTGATTATTACTTGATTTTACTTTAATTATCACAGGACAATATTGTTATTTTAACTAGAAATATGTCTGCAGATAGTATTTACCAAACAAACATGATCGCAAGTTTTCTAAATAAGCATAAAATTTAATCCCCTTTTAAAATCACACACAACATTTATACCATTGTGTATAGCGTGTAGAAAATACACTGAATGTCAGCATTTATATATCTTGATTACATTTAGACCGGATGCCACTGATAGAATAGACATTAAATTTCCTTTCCATTAGATAACTTAACATAAAACTCTTATGACGACGAATACATGACACACTGTAAGAGAGGTTATGCTTCTTGAATTTATAATAACGTCTCTGTAATAAATGAAGAAATTCCATTTAATTTCTCAAACCAAAATATTGCTATTTTAACTAGAATTACGTCTTCATATATATTTACCTATCACAAACAGCACAAGTGTTCTGAGTGCCAAATTTAATCAGTGTTTAAAAACAAGATCATATAGATATCACTGTGTAAAGAGTGTAGAAAATAAAATGCATCACAATATTCATATATCAGGATTACTTTTAGGCTGATTCTAACTTGATTTTACCTTAAATATCACAGGAGAATGTTGCTATTTTAGCTAGAAATATGTCTCCAGGTAGTATTTATCAAACAGGATCAAAAGTTTTCTGAATAAGAATAAAATTTAATCAACTTTTAAAAACACATACAATAAGTATACTATTGTGTATAGCGTGTAGAAAATACATTGAATCTCAGCATTTATATATCAGTATTACATTTATATCGAATCTCCTTGCTAGAATATGCATTAAATGACTTTTCCATTAGATACCAAAACATAAAAGTATTGCGACCACGAATATATGACAGACTATACGACAGATTGTGGTTCTGGAATTTATAATTACTATTCTGTAATAAATGCAGAAATTCCGTTTAATTTATTACAGGAAAATATTTTAACTAGTAATATATATCCTTATATTTACCTAACACGTAACAGCACACGCTTTCTGAGTGTCAAATTTAATCAGCGTTTAAAAAAAATGTTGTGTAGATATCACTGTGTATAACTAGTAGAAAATAAAGCGTACCTCAATATTCATATATCAAGATTATATTTAGTCCGATTCTCACTGAGGTATATAGAACCACATATCTAATTTCCTTCCCATTAGGCTCCGTAACTTAAAACCCTCGCGACCACAGATACACGACAGACCTCACAGGAGATTTTAGCCTCGGAATTTATAACAGCCTTTCTGTCATTATTCGTGTGCGTTTAATCTGAACAGACAGACATCTTTGATATTGAAATTCTAATAGAAGAGATTGGGGGCTTCAAAATTATCGGAAATTGCCACCGGTGAATTACTCCGCCGCTTTAATCTTAGCTTATCTCGAAGTGCTGGGAGAGATTTAATATTCTGGACACTTCGAAGCATGAATAAACATGCGTTTAATATATTTACATTGTTGAAAATTTGCCCCGCAGGGACCGTCGGAGAAAAGTGTTTAGGTCTCAATTTCTCAATTAATTAACAAATGATACTAGCATTCATTTTGGATGTTTTGGTTTTTAGCTTTAATACAACATTTGAGATAAAAAAAATTATTTTCATATCGTACTTTATCAACTCTTTTTTTATATACTAGTAATGCTGAAATATAAAGCACTCGATTACGTGTTTTAATATTTTCAATTTATTAAACAAGATTATCCCTGTTAAGAATACTGTTTTTTTTAAATTTTATAGCAATTATCCTAACATTTTTATTTAATATTTTTTTCACTTTTAAAAATCAAGATAAGTGTCTATAATACTTTCAATAATTTTACTATATTTAACTGTGACGAAAACTGTATATTTACTTAGCGACTCAATTTATTAGTTAATTAACAAATACTAGTATTTATTTTCGATGTACTGAATTTTTAAAATTATTACAACATTTGAGATAAAAAAGTTTATTTTCATATCTTACTATATCAACTCTTTTTCATGTACTAGTAATGCAGAAATATAAAGCACTCGATTACGATTTCTAATGTTTTCAATTTATTAAACAAGATTATCGTAGTTAAGAATATTTTTTTAAAATTATATTGCAAAATCCTAACATTTTTATTTAATATTTTTTTCATTTTTAAAAATCAAGATAAGTATCTATAATACTTTCAATAATTTTACTATATTTAACTGTGACGAAAATTGTATATTTATATTAAGACTCAATTTCTCAATTAATTAACAAATACTAGCATTCATTTTGGATGTATTGAACTTTTAAAATTATTACAACATTTGAGATGAAAAAATTTATTTTCATATGGTACTTTATCAACTCTTTTTTATGTACTAGTAATGCTAAAATATAAAGCACTCGATTACGATTTTTAATGTTTTCAATTTATTAAACAAGATTCTCATAGTTAAGAATATTGTTTTTAAAAATTTTATAGCATGATCCTATCATTTTTATTTAATATTTTTTTTCATTTTTAAAAATCAAGATACGTGTCCATAATACTGTAATAATTTTACTAGATTTAACTAAGACGAAAATTGCATATTATATTATAGTAATTAAAGTGTTATCATCTACGTTTTGAATACAATATCTTCTCGCGTAACAGTAACTAAAAATACTAAAAAATACTAAATTACTAAAATGTTTTTTTCTAGTGTGGACATCTAAATTATAATCTATCCATAAATGTATATGATTATCTGATTTAGCATGATCAAGATAATCTCTATATAAAACAAAGGTAACTTTGCACAAATATCCTTTATATTAATAAGAAATCCAGAGGTTTTTATGAGACAAAACCATAAATATTGTGAGCTATTTTTATCATAGAATGCACATTATTCTATCTGACAAAGAAATTCATACAAAGTCAAACCATGTAAAAATTTATTTGGAAATTTCATAAATTGCTTTACATTGATCAATAAAAAATCATTGTCTGCTACACTCAAGTTTGGTTGGTATAGCTACAGTCAAATTTTCGATGTGCGAGAGCAGTTAGAGTGGATTTCTTATGTTTAAATCGATTCCGAAGACGTAAAAATGTCTACGTCAGCAGCTAGATCCTAACTCAAGATTTCTGCTTTCAGAGTAGCCCCATATATATTCATTCTTTCAACCACAGTTCCATTACTGTTAAGGAAATCAAGGAACCAGAGTCTGTAAGATGAAGATACCCTCTCTCAACCACAGGTCCATTACGGTTAGGAAAATCAAGAAACCGTAGTAAGTTGAAGATCCCTACTGCTATGATTAAAGCACCTGGTTAGAGTAATTCTCGTAGAAATTATATTGTTTTTCTCATAGGGAAACATTGATATAATGAACTCAATTAACCGACCTGTGCCATTTAAAATTCATTTTTCCAATTGTGATTTCTTTTAAACCAAACAAAACTTAAAAAAAAAATATCGAAATTCTAAGATAATATTTGAGTATGCTTAAATCTAACAAGATCATCACAATTGCCGTATAAGAAGTACATAACATTTCAAAGATTATTTTAAAAATACCTTTGCACTGTTTATATATATATATATATATATATATATATATATATATATATATATATATATATATATATATATATATATATATATATATATATATATATATATATATATATATATATATATATATATATATATATACACATATATATATACACACATATATATATATATATATATATATACATATATATATATATATATATATATATATATATATATATATATATATATATATATATATATATATATATATATATATATATATATATATATATATATATATATTATATATATATATATATATATATATATATATCCGTGTAAAGGTTGATCTTCGGAGCACCTTGCCCAGTTGGGCATATCTCCAGTAAGCAAGGTAGGATATCTAACAAGGGAGCGGTTCAATGAATATATTGTATATCAAGATGGCAGTTACAGTAACGTTATAATACAATATTAAAAAGGATAATATATACATATATACATATAAAGTAAATATAAATTAAAAAAAAAGAAGTTAAAGAAGTCCGTTAAGTAAAAATATCAAAAGGGGTTAAATACGATAAAATGCGATAATGATTAAAAAGAAATAAAAACGTCTGAAGTAATGAAAAAAACAATAATAATAAGAGAATCGTACAGAAACAAAATTATAAATTTAGCATAAGTAAAATTTTACAGTAAGAAAGAGTGGCATATAAAAGTAACATTATTATGCAGCGGGGCTAGCCCAAGACATAGAGAACTGTAGTGAGGGGTAGACAAATATATTTAGCTTAGATATTAATGTACTTAAAGCATATAAGTGCCTAAAAATAGCCATAAAATAATAGAAAATGAAAAATTATTTGAAGAAAGAATGAATTTAAATGAGTAAAGAAGCCCTAGGTCTGCTTCTGAACTCTGGGTCTACGAAATTGTACTCCGGCAGCTCAGCAACAATTTCATTAGGAATATTATTTAAAGTATTAAAAAATCTTTGTGAGAGTGTAATAAAATGCTCTTTAATGGTTGGTAAGTTAAGATCTCACGGATTATGTCATTACTAAGGTAGCGAGGTGTCTTGACAATAAAAAAATACGAGGTACATTGGTATTTAAAGTTTTATAAAGATAGCTGAGCCTAGCCAATCAAACTACAGGCACAAGACAAAACTAATTAAACACAAACAATGAAAACACAAAAGGATCAACTCAAGAAAACCTCGTATGTCCGAGAAAACTATTATTTAAATAATAATAAACAGCCAAGTAGCCAAGTATGAGTGCGATTACATATTTTAACAGTGATAAAGGTGATTTCATTACAGATATAGTTTTGAAATGCTTTGAAACTTAATTTGCATAACGACTTTAGAAAAGAGTAATTCTTAGAAACCACTGCTATTTATCCTCTCCCAGTTAGAACTGCTGTTGAGGTCATAAAGGAATTTACCCAGATAAATAAATATAGATTACTCTTTTATGCCTCCGAATAAAGAAAATCTAGTTTTCCGTGATTAATCCTCTGACACATTTTGCCTGTTAAAAAGCATCCTGATACTGGATGACAAGAAGAGGCAATTAGAAAAACTTGTTCATCCCTATTATCACTATAAATTGTACAGGAAAAAACTTTGTATAGATCTTTCAAATGTATTTTTTTTTAAGAGAAAACCTTTTTTCTTTATGTGTAAAAATTGAGAATTGGAAATAAGTTTCTGCAGTATAAAAAAAGTAAAATTGTGAGAAAAATTAAATATTGCTAAGCTCTAAAAGGCTGATGATATTTATTAGGCTATTTTAGCTCTTATTTTCTACGTACACAAATCTGTATACTTTTTTTTGTATATTTAGAAAAGAGCAATTTATTGAAATCTCTGCTATTTATCCCCTCTCAATTAGAACTGCTGTTGAAGTTATAAAAGAATTTACCCAGATAAATAAATATAGATTACAATTTTATGCTTTCTAATAAGGAAAATCTAGTTGTCCGTGATTAATCCTCTGACACATTTTGCACACTAAAAAGCATCCTGATACTGGATGACAAGAAGACGCAATTAGAAAAACTTGTTCATTCCTATTATCCCTATAAATTGTACAGGTAAAAACTTTATGTAGCTCTTTAAAATGTATTTTATTTTTTAAGAGACAACCTTTTTTCTTTATGCCTAAAAACTGAGATTTAGAAATAAGTTTCTGCATAATGAAAAAATAAAAGTCTGAAAAAAATTAAATATTGCTAATCACTAAAAGTCTGATGATATTTATTAGACTATTTTAGCTCTTATATGTATAATTTTCTTTGTATATTTAGAAAAGAGCAATTTATTGAAATCACTGCTATTGATCCTCTATCAATTAGAACTGCTGTTGAGGTCATAAAAGAATTTACCCAAATAAATAAATATATATTATTCTTTTAAGCTTTCTAATAGGGAAAATCTAGTTCTCCGTGATTAATCCTCTGACACATTTTGCACACTAAAAAGCATCCTGATACTGGATGGCAAGAAGAAGCAACTAGAAAAACTTGTTCATTCCTATTTTCACTATAAATTGTACAGGAAAAATGTTTTGTAGCTCTTTAAAATTTATTTTATTTTTTTAAGCGAGAACCTTTTTTATTTAGCCTAAAAATTGAGAATTAGAAACGAGTTTCTGCAGAATAAAAAAAAAAAAATAAAAGTGTGAGAAAAATTAAATATCGCTAATCACTAAAAGGCTGATGATATTTATTAGACTATTTTATCTCTTATTTGTATAATTTTCTTTGTATATTTAGAAAAGAGCAAGTTACTGAAATCACTGCTATTTATTCTCTCTCAATTAGAACTGCTGTTGAGGTCAGAAAAGAATTTGCCCAGATAAATAAATATAGATTACCCTTTTATGCCTTCTAATAGGGAAAACCTAGTTGTCCGTGATTAATCCTCTGACATATTTTGAACACTATAAAGCATCATGATACTGGATGGCAAGAAGAGGAAAATTAGAAAAACTTGTTCATCCCTATTATCACTATAAATTGTACAGGAAAAAAACTTTATGTAGCTCTTTAAAATGTATTTTATTTTTTTTAAGCGAGAACCTTTTTTCGAGATGTCCAAAAATTGAGAATTGAAAATAAATTTCTGCAGACTGAAAAAATAAAACTGTGAGAAAAATTAAATATTCTAAGCACAAAATGGCTGATGATATTTATTAGACTATTTTAGTTCTTATTTTCTACGTACACAAATATGTATAATTTTCTTTATATATTTAGAAAAGAACAATTCATAGAAATCACTGCTATTTATCCTCTCTCAATTAGAACTGCTGTTGAGGTCATAAAAGAATTTACCCAGATAAATAAATATAGATTACCCTTTTATGCCTTCTAATAGGGAAAATCTAGTTGTTCGTGATTAATTCTCTGACACATTTTGCACACTAAAAAGCATCCTGATACTAGATGGCAAGAAAAGGCAATTAGAAAAACTTGTCCATTCCTAATATCACTATAAATTGTACAGGAAAAAAACTTTATGTAGCTTTTTAAAATTCATTTTTTTAGGCAAGTTTGAGAAAAAATAAATATCGCTCAGGACTAAAAGGCTGATGTTATTTATTAGACTATTTTAGTTCTTATTTTCTATGTACACAAATCTGTATAATTTTCATTGTATATTTACAATAACATAATTCTTACCATTACGATGAAATACATTTTCCTCTAGATATTTGAAGATAAAGAATAAACTATGTTCCTTTCGTGTAATGCAATTCACTTGCAGGAAATGATCTTCAGAGAGAAAAAAAAATGTAATGGGATAACAGAGTCAATCATTGATCCTATCAACAGAGTGTTTCCAGGTTCGGGTGTTCTATTTAATACAAAATTCTGAATTACTTTTTTGTATTCAAAGTACTTCCTATAAATAAAACATAGACAGCAATTATGATTGCATAGACTATTTTAAACAAACCTCTTTTATTTTAAATTATCAGGATTTTTAAAACATCACAATAATTAAGAAAGCATTGAATCGCTTTACCAAACAAAAAGCTAGAATTCAGGTCACAATACTTTTTCTGACCAACACCTCGCGTTAAATACTTAACACCGACTTTCTAAAGAAAAATCTAAACGAAACCTCATTTAGACTGTTGATTTGTTCTTCAAATGGTTTGAAAAGAAGGAAATGATCTTTCGTCTTTCCTTTATTTAGAACCAATATCATTTATTCCGTTCATTCTGATTTCAAATTTAATGTATTTTTATGGAGTGCATTTGAGTGCCCGTGTTCTATTCATTAAGCGTCAAAGGAAAGTGCCAGAGATCAAAAGAATTCAGATGCAATAAATGGAAGCTTTTACGCAAAAATAGTTAATGTTATCTTTGAAATTATCGAGAGAAAAATTACAGCCAATGTTTAGATGAAATGAAGTTTTTGTCACAGACGTCCACTCCTCGGTGATTTTTAAGCTTGCTGTTTAAGCTTTGTGCAAATAAAAGGACATACGGATTTTATACAGAAACCGCATCCAATTTAAACAAGTAAAGTATTTACGTTTGATAAACATTTTAGGTTTGATAATTGCCATGATTTAGACTTCCTAATGAATGTATTGAAATAGAAAATAGAAAATATATGTCATTAACATAAAGAATGAAATAAATGAATTTAATATGCAGAAAAAAATTAGAATAGGCAATGGAGGGTTAAGATAATTAACTGAAAAATGTATCTGCAAATGAAATTCGCACGACTTAAATAGTATGATAATTTATGGTTTTAAAATGGAGTTTGTCAAGTAAAGAATGTGTTAATGTAATGTTTCTTTTGCATTATATTTATTAAAAAAACTATAATTGCATTTTAATTATACATTTTAAAATTAGTTTTATAAAACTAGTCTTATAAAATTAAATGTAATATTTAAAATTGCAAGACTAAATAAGAAACACTGTGGCCAAAATGAAATTTCGGAAATTACGAAAATTTACTGGTAAATTAATCTGAAATTGAAATTTGCACTACTCAATAAACACAATAATGTATTGTGTTAAAGACCTAGTTTATTGAGTAAAGAATGCCAGTGGAGGTTAAAGCATGAATTTTGTTTAAAAAAATATAAATGCATTTTAATTATACATTTTAAAATTAGTTTTATAAAATCAGTCTTATAAAATTAAATGTAATATTTAAAATTGCAAGACTAAATATGCAACACTGTAAGTAGAATAAAATTTTTATAATTATAATAATTTACTTCTAAATTAATCTGAAATTGAAATTTGCCCTACGCAAATAACACAATAATGTATTGTGTTAAAGATCTAGTTTATTGAGTAAAGAATGCCAATGGAGGTTTCGGCATGAATTTTGTTTTAAAAAAATATAAATACATTTTAATTATACATTTTAAAATTAGTTTTATAAAAGTAAATGCAATATTTAAAATTGCAAGACTAAATATGCAACACTGTAACCAGAATAAAATTTCTAGAATTATAAAAATTTACTGCTAAATTAATCTGAAATTGAAATTTGCACTACTGAAATAACACAATAATGTATTGTGTTAAAGATCTAGTTTATTGAGTAAAGAATGCCAATGGAGGTTTCAGCATGAATTTTGTTTTAAAAAAATATAAATGCATTTTAATTATACATTTTAAAATTAGTTTTATAAAAGTAAATGCAATATTTAAAATTGCAAGACTAAATATGCAACACTGTAACCAGAATAAAATTTCTAGAATTATAAAAATTTACTGCTAAATTAATCTGAAATTGAAATTTGCCCTACGCAAATAACACAATAATGTATTGTGTTAAAGATCTAGTTTATTGAGTAAAGAATGCCAATGGAGGTTTCAGCATGAATTTTGTTTTAAAAAAATATAAATGCATTTTAATTATACATTTTAAAAATAGTTTTATAAAATTAAATGCAATATTTAAAATTGCAAGACTAAATATGCAACACTGTAACCAGAATAAAATTTTTAGAATTATAAAAATTTACTGCTAAATTAATCTGAAATTGAAATTTGCCCTACGCAAATAACACAATAATGTATTGTGTTAAAGATCTAGTTTATTGAGTAAAGAATGCCAATGGAGATTTCAGCATGAATTTTGTTTTAAAAAAATATAAATGAATTTTAATTATATATTTTAAAATTAGTTTTATAAAATTAGTCTTATAAAATTAAATATAATATTTAAAATTGCAAGAGTAAGCATGCAACACTGTAACCAGAATAAAATTTCTAGAATTATAAAAATTTACTGCTAAATTAATCTGAAATTGAAATTTGCACTACTGAAATAACACAATAATGTATTGTGTTAAAGATCTAGTTTATTGAGTAAAGAATGCCAATGGAGATTTCAGCATGAATTTTGTTTTTAAAAAAATATAAATGCATTTTAATTATACATTTTAAATTAGTTTTATAAAATTAAATGTTATATTTAAAATTGCAAGACTAAATATGCAACACTGTAATCAGAATAAAATTTTTAGAATTATAAAAATTTACTTCTAAATTAATCTGAAATTGAAATTTGCACTACTGAAATAACACAATAATATATTGTGTTAAAGATCTAGTTTATTGAGTAAAGAATGCCAATGGAGGTTTCAGCATGAATTTTGTTTTAAAAAAATATAAATGCATTTTAATTATACATTTAAAAATTAGTTTTATAAAAGTAAATGCAATATTTAAAATTGCAAGACTAAATATGCAACACTGTAACCAGAATAAAATTTCTAGAATTATAAAAATTTACTGCTAAATTAATCTGAAATTGAAATTTGCACTACTGAAATAACACAATAATGTATTGTGTTAAAGACAAAGTTTATTGAGTAAAGAATGCCAATAGATGTTTAAGCATGAATTTTGTTTTAAAAAAAATATAAATGCATTTTAATTATACATTTTAAAATTAGTTTTATAAAATTAGTCTTATAAAATTAAATGTTATATTTAAATTGCAAGATTAAATATGCAACACTGTAATCAGAATAAAATTTTTAGAATTATAAAAATTTACTTCTAAATTATGTAAAGAATGCCAATGGAGATTTCAGCATGAATTTTGTTTTTTAAAATTGTAAATGAATTTTAATTATACATTTTAAAATTAGTTTTATAAAATTAAATGTTATATTTAAAATTGCAAGACTAAATATGCAACACTGTAATCAGAATAAAATTTTTAGAATTATAAAAATTTACTGCTAAATTAATCTGAAATTGAAATTTGCACTACTCAAATAACACAATAATATATTGTGTTAAAGACCTAGTTTATTGAGTAAAGAATGGCAATGGAGATTTCAGCATGAATTTTGTTTAAAAAAATATAAATGCATTTTAATTATACATTTTAAAATTAGTTTTATAAAATTAGTCTTATAAAATTAAATATAATAGTTAAAATTGCAAGAGTAAGCATGCAACACTGTAACCAGAATAAAATTTTTAGAATTATAAAAATTTACTGCTAAATTAATCTGAAATTGAAATTTGCACTATTCAAATAACACAATAATGTATTGTGTTAAAGATCTAGTTTATTGAGTAAAGAATGCCAATGAAGATTTCAGCATGAATTTTGTTTTTAAAAAAATGTAAATGAATTTTAATTATACATTTTAAAATTAGTTTTATAAAATTAGTTTTATAAAATTAAATGTTATATTTAAAATTGCAAGACTAAATATGCAACACTGTAATCAGAATAAAATTTTTAGAATTATAAAAATTTACTTCTAAATTAATCTGAAATTGAAATTTGCACTATTCAAATAACACAATAATGTATTGTGTTAAAGACAAAGTTTATTGAGTAAAGAATGCCAATGGAGATTTCAGCATGAATTTTGTTTTTAAAAAAATATAAATGCATTTTAATTATACATTTTAAAATTAGTTTTATAAAATTAGTTTTATAAAATTAAATGTTATATTTAAAATTGCAAGATTAAATATGCAACACTGTAATCAGAATAAAATTTTTAGAATTATAAAAATTTACTTCTAAATTATGTAAAGAATGCCAATGGAGATTTCAGCATGAATTTTGTTTTTTAAAATTGTAAATGAATTTTAATTATACATTTTAAAATTAGTTTTATAAAATTAAATGTTATATTTAAAATTGCAAGACTAAATATGCAACACTGTAATCAGAATAAAATTTTTAGAATTATAAAAATTTACTTCTAAATTAATCTGAAATTGAAATTTGCACTACTGAAATAACACAATAATATATTGTGTTAAAGACCTAGTTTATTGAGTAAAAAATGGCAATGGAGATTTCAGCATGAATTTTGTTTTAAAAAAATATAAATGAATTTTAATTATACATTTTAAAATTAGTTTTATAAAATTAGTCTTATAAAATTAAATATAATATTTAAAATTGCAAGATTAAATATGCAACACTGTAATCAGAATAAAATTTTTAGAATTATAAAAATTTACTTCTAAATTAATCTGAAATTGAAATTTGCACTACTGAAATAACACAATAATGTATTGTGTTAAAGACAAAGTTTATTGAGTAAAGAATGCCAATAGAGGTTTAAGCATGAATTTTGTTTTTTGAAATTGTAAATGAATTTTAATTATACACTCAAGAGACAAAACATTATGGCCACCCCTACATTTTCAAATGTACTCACCCGGATGACGCGAAAGGCACGTGATCAGATGGAAGTGATATTTAACTGTTGCTGAAGAGTCTGAAGAATCATTCTTTCACTTATTTCTTTGTGTGATGATAAAGGCTGCGGATATAAGCGATTTTGATAGAGGGCAGATCGTAATGTCTCGAAGGCTCAGAACAAGTATTTCCGAAATTGTACGACTACGGGTTGTTCGCGATCTACAGTTGTTAGTACTTATACAAAGTGGATGAATGACGGTGAAACCAGCAGTAGATGACATGGTGTTGGACGTTCACGTGCTATATATATATTATTTTTAAAAATGAAATGTAATGTCTAAAATTTTAAGGCTAAATGAATGATACTGTGGCCAAATTAAACTGTGGGGAATTAAGAATAATAAATTTATCTGTATTTACCATGGTTCAAGAGTGTGAACCAGTATTTTATACCGTTTTTAACCCTCCGAGTGTTACACAAAGAGGAAAAAGTCTCCAAAAATACGCTAAAGTTTCATTGTGTCAGTGACCAAAGTGTTCAATGATTTTTTACTTCACCCTTTGTCAACTAGATTGGAATAAGGGAAACCCACCCTCGTTACTGTCCCTTTACTTCCGGTTATAAATAGATATATAAATAGACATTATATATTGTTAATTTTTAATACACATAAAGCTCGTCAAGTCTCGAAGATCATCCCATAAGAAATAATGGGTTCTAAAAGTACAAATAAAATTATTCTTTAAGAGAATGATTTTTATCTTTTTTACGAAACTCTTCCAAGCTATTTAAGTGGTGCAATTAAAGATACATCAGTTACCGCAAACGAAATACTTCGAAATAGAGTTTTACAAAGCCATGAAAAACTATCAGCGTCTTTGAGCCTCAGAGAGTAGGTGTGCAGTTCCTAAACAATCGACCTGACTCGCCTACCTCAAAACGCCATAGGGGAAAACATTGGCAGAAATGTACATTGCATCCATTTTAGGAACGTTTTGGAGGTTGAAAGTTGTACGTAACAACCGCTTTGAAGACATCATCGGTTTGGCGGAATTGTACGTGCGAACCATTTAGAGGGTTAATAGAATAATTAACTAATAATTAATTATAAAATTTGATAATTACTAAAACTGTGATATGATATTTAGGGCTTATTTAAATTGAAAGAGATAAACTTAAATGCTCCTACTGTGAGATGGCTAATCGGATATATTAATATAAATCTGTCCTCATTTTTAAAAATTTAAAAAATCTTTAAACATTCATAAAATTGGATAGAATAATTAGATAATGATATTATAGTTGTTTTAATAAAGGATTAATAAATACGTAGTTTTAATAAAGGAGATGAATTCAATAGTACCAACTCTGAATAAGCATGATTTAAATTATGAATTTATCATATTACTAGCATATACCCCATCATATGACGGAATCAGTAAAAAAACTTTACTGGTCTTATGTTAGTTGCCAACTTTAATTTATCTTGTCATATTATTTGATAGGATGGACAGCAGAGGTTTTAATATTGACAGTGATTATTTGTCGACATATATGAATGAAGTCCAAAGTTTGGCGAATCGATTGCGGTCTGTATAAAAATCGAACACACAAACGAACAAACTTCATAATTTTCAAACATATGTAACTTAAACGCTAGATACTTGTTAGTCCGTGAAATAGACTCCTGGACTTTTATGAAAATAATCTGTTGTTAATACCGGTGATAAAATTTTCATTATAACAGAAAGAAATTGATGGTTAAATTTAAAATTATCCCATATGTATTTAATTTATTATCTAAGCCAAATATAAAAGAAAATTATTTACTTAATATATAATTTCAGTGATAAAACGTATGAAAATAATGCAGACGATATTTAAATAATTTAAAATAAAAAATGATTAAATGAGATGGTTACAGTAATGACATCATAAGATAGGAAAAAATGTTATTTTCATTTACTAATAATGTGATAAACTGATACATTTAATCACCTGCTCTTAAAATGTGGCTAGATATGATGGCATTAAACGATCGAAAAGGGGGGAAAGGGGTTGGTTTCGAACGTTTTAAAGACGACGCTTTGAATTTTGCTAACCCTAACTCATCAAGAATCCAATATGGATGCCTCTATCGATTTCAGGTGCAACTGCTTCATAAATTCGGGGACAGACAGACAGATAATTCAGGCTATTATTACATGGGGGATTTTTAACTCTTGCGCTAAAATATGTACAAGTAAAACGACGTATATAGTGAAAAAATATTTACAACATATCTGTTCATCTTTATTAATAAAATATGCTTGTAAAATTTAATAGAGCCCATATATTATGAAATAACATTTGAACGTGCATCTAAAAAAGGGATCAAAGTATACTTGTATACTTTATTAATAAAATATAATTGTAAACTTTAATAGAGCCCTTATATTATGAAATAACATTTAGGACGTGCATCTAAAAAAGGGATTAAAGTATACTTGTGTACTTTATTAATAAAATATAATTGTAAAATGTAATAGAAACCATATATTATGAAGTAACATTTAGGACGTGCATCTGAAAAAGGGATTAAAGTATACTTCTATACTTTATTAATAAAATATAATTGTAAAATTTAATAGAACCCATATATTATGAAATAACATTTAGGACGTGCATCTAAAAAAGGGATTAAAGTATACTTGTATACTTTATTAATAAAATATAATTGTAAAATTTAATAGAACCCATATATTATGAAATAACATTTAGGACGTGCATCTAAAAAAGGGATCAAAGTATACTTGTATACTTTATTAATAAAATATAATTGTAAAATTTAATAGAACCCATATATTATGAAATAACATTTAGGACGTACATCTAAAAAAGGGATTAAAGTATACTTCTATACTTTATTAATAAAATATAATTAAAAAATTTAATAGAACCCATATATTATGAAATAACATTTAGGACGTACATCTAAAAAAGGGATTAAAGTATACTTCTATACTTTATTAATAAAATATAATTGTAAAATTTAATAGAACCCATATATTATGACATAGCATTTAGGACGTGCATCTGAAAAAGGGATTAAAGTATATTTGTATACTTTATTAATAAAATATAATTGTAAAATTTAATAGAACCCATATATTATGAAATAGAATTTAGGACGTGCATCTGAAAAAGGGATTCAAGTATACTTCTATACTTTATTAATAAAATATAATTGAAAAATTTAATAGAACCCATATATTATGAAATAACATTTAGGACGTACATCTAAAAAAGGGATTAAAGTATACTTCTATACTTTATTAATAAAATATAATTGTAAAATTTAATAGAACCCATATATTATGACATAGCATTTAGGACGTGCATCTGAAAGAGGGATTAAAGTATATTTGTATACTTTATTAATAAAATATAATTGTAAAATTTAATAGAAACCATATATTATGAAATAATATTTAGGACGTGCATTTAAAAAAAGGGATTATAAACTTATTCCAAATAATCATGATATAAAAATATCAATCGGTTTATCCAAGTTCTACTTTTTCGAATACATTTTAAAAATATTTTATGATGTGAAGAAATTTTTTTTAATTTTCTTAGATTCCAAACAAAAGTGGAGGAAAACCAGAATTACAAGCCTAATAAATTTCAGCTATTTAAATAACTTCATTAACGGATCTACGAATCAGTGAAACTCTGCTCCAAATTTATTTCTTATCTTTATTGTTTTTTTCCATCGTATGTGCAAATTTTCACGCTATTTGTTCTAGAAAGTAACTTGTAATTACGAGCAAAAGTTGATAAATGAAGCGTGGTAGGAAATAACTGGAAAGAAAAATTAGTTTGGCCAAGAAAGTTTTCTTTTGATTCCTTTTGTTCAGAATTTTTAGACAGTTGCATGTGAAAAATTTTGTTTTACGTTTTATAAGATACAATTGCATTTTTGTCTGATATGTGTTTGTTTCAATTTTGTTTACAAAACTGTAAAATTTATTTAAATTACTGTAATTATTTTTTTATTACGAGGAAAAGGCACATTTATTAAGATGTTTTATCATTTATACTGCTGAAATAATATATTTTTCAGTTCTTATGCTTTATAAAAACTCTTTAAGCTTTACAGACGTTTTATGTGACAAGGGTATTTGCTATTTCTAGTTGTGATTACCCTTTTTTTATCATTTCAAATTTAACTATATGCATTAATCTTTTAGTTTTGCTTACCTTTTGTATATTTTGACCTGTTAAATTAATTTTAATTGCAAAAATATAATAACTATTAATAAAGCCCAATTATTATATATTCATAGTTATTAATCAAGATTGTTAAAAACCATTTTTCACAGTTTTGACAAGGGTATTTGCTATTTCTAGTTGTGATTACCCTTTTTTATCATTTCAAATTTAACTACATTCATTAATCTTTCAGTTTTCGCTTACCTTTTGTATATTTTCACCAGTTAAATTAATTTTAATTGCAAAAATATAATAACTATTAATGAAATCCAATTATTATGTATTCATAATTATTAATCAAGACCGTTGAAAACTACTTTTTACAGTTTTGACAATTTTTTACCATTTTTGACAATTTTCATCAAGGTTTGGATAGCTTAATCCACTTTTAACCAAGCACTATACAATTACTGTACATTGATTTTACTGTATTTAAAATAATATTGAATCTCTATACATATATTGTCAAAAATTCTTAATTAAAAAATAATTTGATAAATATGACAGTAGTGGATCTTCAATATATTAGTTGATATATGTAGATAGCAGCTTTTATTAAGGGAATGTAAATATTTATAACATTTATTTATATTTTTTAAAATTAATATTTTATTTAATTTTTCTTATGTTAATATTTTATGTCTATAATAATGCTATATTATTCTTTTTTCTATACGCTATATTAATCTCTTCAATGTAATTACTGTACATTGATTTTACTGTATTTAAAATAATATTGAATCTCTATACATATAATGTCAAAAATTCTTAATTAAAAAATAATTTGATAAATATCACAGTAGTGGCTCTTTAATATATTAGTTGACATATGTAGACAGCAGCTTTTAGTAAGGGAATGTAAATATTTATATCATTTATTCATATTTTCTAAAATTAATATTTTATTTAATTTATTTTATGTTAATACTTTATGTCTATAATAATGCTATATTAATTTTTTTGTCTTTTTCATAACATACTTTAAAAAAGGTGGAGATTACATGAGATATTTCAGTTCTCTAAATAAAGAAACTGTATTTGTATTTATTCTTTTATTTATTTATTAGGTTTGACGAAATATTTGTAATGGTCATTTATTTAAACCTCTACTAATATCATCTTTCTTAATGGTGTTATTGAATGACATATTGGATCAATTTTCGGTATTTCAGACAGACGTTATACAAGATTAGACAACAATAATGTTAGGAAGTCTATAAACAGCTTTATTTTTTTATTTTTAAACTTTTTTTTTAATTTTTAAATTTTATATTCATAGTTTTTTAGTAAAGCCCCAATTTTAAAGTAGGTAAATAAGGATATTTTTATTACATATTTTTTCATTATTATTGTTAGATATGGGGTATTTGCTTTTAGAGATCTTATGAGTAATTTATTTTTGAATATCACTTTTAAACCCCTGTTAAGATAAAAAAACTGCTAATTTCTGTAAAGGTTTTTGATTTATTAAAATTTGAGTTATTGGATTAGTTTAAGATAAGTTTGGAT
The DNA here is from genome assembly GCA_032207245.1 of Pardosa pseudoannulata. NCBI lineage: Eukaryota > Metazoa > Arthropoda > Arachnida > Araneae > Lycosidae > Pardosa > Pardosa pseudoannulata. The sequence goes on along the minus strand of CM063506.1, from coordinate 119,059,933 downwards.
TCAGTTTAAGGAAAAATATCGAAAGAAAATTAGCTCTCAGAAACTTAAAATATTATAAATAAATGTTTTAAAGCAATTTTCTACTCAACATTTTCTATTCTAATGACAAAGCAACAAAATGTAGTTTAAAATTTTGAAAATAACAGGAAAAATTTTGGCCTGTTGGAACTAATTATCCATTTTAAATTTTCGTGAAGAAATTTATGAAATTTAGGGCTACAAGTCAGTTTTAGTTTTCATTGTCAGCTATTTTGAGTGACAACTTTTTTCTGATTGGGATCTTTTAAAAACATTTTTCTACTACGCTTGTACCATACTTATGTATTTATACCTAATTTTTTTAAAAATATGGATTTTTCTTAACACTTATGGCATATATCAAAGGAAACCTTTTTTTTCCAATGTTTATGCAGCAAAAGTGAGAGATCTGCTCTTTTGGTTCCAAGCATTACAGTCTACTCTTTGAATCAAGAGTGTTAGTAAATACAGAATCTACTGCTTCAAGCTGCGAACATTCATGTCAACAGCAGGTTTGGAACCCACGAAAATATGGTTTGGAAGAACAGCGCTGCACTCATAGAACCATCGTTCAACAAAACCAGAGAAGGTGCATTCGAAGGTGAAAATCCGTATAATTTCGCGCTGTATGGCAAGGTAACTTTCTTATAGGAGTCAGTGTCTGCCTGATCAACACCTGCTAGATGAGCATATTTCTTCTATTTTAACTGTTATTTGTTAAATCTTGACACTGTGATGTGCCAGCATGGGAACTGCAAATAACCACTCGCTTTAAAGAATAAATCAGACTCGGTCTCTCAGTCGAAGTAATCTTCAACTAGTTCAACTTTGCAGCTATCTTTTCAACAGATAATTTAATATAGAACATAATACAAAATAAATTTGAGTATTGGGTATGTATTAGCATATACCTCAAGCATATAATCTACGAGGAATGTTTAAAAAATACATACCTGAAATCTACAAAATTGATAATTTAGAAACAAAATGAAATCCCAATTTAACAAAGGTATGACCAACGGAATCTGAGCAACAGCCTGTAAAGTAGTTTTTATGTCAATGTTTTTGGAGATCACTTTTATTTGCGTGTTTGCATTATCTCTACCACCCTTTCCTTCTTCTGTGTCTATATTCTTTGATTCACCCCTTTACTTGTTTGTTTTTAACAATACTCGTGCTATAGTAAAGTTAAACTTAATAAATAATTAAGCGTTTTTAATGGAGCAATTTCCCTCCATGAGACACTACTAAATGTTTCATATAATAACTTGCAAGAAATCTATTTACTTTATCATGGGATCATTTTAGTAACATTTATTCGTCATATAAAAATATTATAGAAGATTATGGAACTCATGTAAAAAGATTTTTTTCCTTAAAACCTGACATTTATTCAATATTTTTAAAAGCCTTTCATTACAGCTTAGTCATCCAAACAGAAAAGCACTCGTGGGACGTGCAATTAAAAATATGACTACATTTTTTCTTCCCAGGTGAAAGCAAATTAATTGAGAAAGGTTCATTTCCGGGTCGTTTAGGAATCTAAATTTTCTAACATTAAGCACGAAAGTTTCGTGTTAAAATACGATGAAGGCAATAATGAAACTTTTAGTAAGGTAACGGCCGACTTTTCATATAATTTTTTCCAGGGGAAGATTAATTGCTCAGTAACTAACTGCAGTTTATTGATCATACCTTACAGCTACGGTTTTTTTCACTTTTAACACAATTAAATTTAACGGGTTTATGGATATCGTAGGTAGAAGTGTTATATATTTTGTGCCATATATAAGTTCTTGATATATTAAAAGTGGTATTTTTATTTTTATTTTATTTTTGATTGTTTAATATATTTAACAACCACAGCTAAACGTAATTTATTTAATGTTTCGTAAATTATATCAGAGGGATATCCCAGACTAAAATTAATAGAAATATGCATACATGCTTTTCCTGGCACTTTCATCTCCACACACACATTAATACATACATAAAAATACATATAAGAATAAAACTGTGAATGGGCTACTATTTAAATTTTGCCCAATGAGAAAATGAAATTTCACCTTGAAGAATTTTTTAGAAAATGAGATTTCAAATTGAAGAAATTTTTAGTATGGGTGTAATCCAACCATGAATTTTGAACACCAGGTTAGCAGAATGTGAAGAACATAACTTTAGTACAGTAAGTGAAATTGTGATCTTCGGTAGCTCAGTCTGCAAAGGTAACGGACTCCTAACTGAGAGGTTATGGGTTCGGAACCCGAGCCGGCCTAAGATCCGCCGTATTCGTTACTGGGGCACGTAAAATATGCTTGTGGCCTCAATGTCCTCCAAGTTCTCCCCTAATACATCTGGGGGTGGCAGACCAAGTCTGTGAGTGTTCTTCTTGGTCCCTGCCTCAAAATTGCGATGATCTACTTGAGCGAAGTCGTCCTTCCACCTTAATGTTGCTCATTAAAATGAAAGTTGCAGCCCTTCGCCTTAATACGAGAGCATGCAGGCTCCATCGTGTTTGGTTTGTCCAAGTGGTATGAGAAACAACAATAAATGAAAATGTTTTTGTTCTTTAAAAATATTTAAGTTTGTTTGGATTTGGTAAAAAGGCCTTTGGTCATTTTAGTAAATTATAGTGTAAAGGAAAAAGTAAATGAAGAAATTTATTATTTAATGAATTAACACTTGGTAATATTAATGTATTGTAAATGCACATAATTATAAATGAACACCATGATATAAATGGACAATTTCTTTTGCTTAGACGATACAGGTTTGTTCCAAAGTACTTCAAAATTTTAATACTTTCGCCTTACTTAGTATTAGAAACGCAAAATTCTGTCAGTGAAAAATGTGCTTTACCGTTTTCTTTGACAATACAGGTTTCGACAACCTACTTCAAAATTTTAATATTTTTGCTAGTATTTATTATTCGAAATGGAAAACTCTGCTGTTCACAAAAGGGTTAAATGAATATGTTGATTACAATGTATAACATATATTCATGGTCAGTATGATATTCAATCAGATATTACAGCTTGTAATAAGCAAAACTACACAGATAGGGCCATAATATGGAGGAATATCGGTAGATGTATATTAAATATTTTAAGCTTTACAAAGTTGTTGGCATGGTTATTTCGAGATTTTATCAAGATTCAGGGGTTATACTCATTTCACTGATATAAATAACCATTACCATTTTTATAACAATGTTCGTCTCAGAGACAAATGGTATAGCGTCACTTTAGCAATTCAAACTCTCACTCGAGGATGGTGTCCCTTTGTTTAATATAACCACAAAATGTGACATCGAATTAGTAATGATGTATGGTTTAGTATTGATTATATAATCCTGCCAATATCTTATTTGGGCTCGAATAATCAAACTAAAGAAAGTATAGTACCTCATTTCATTTTAAAATTAACTAGAAACATTCAAGGGAAACGTAGAAATACTATGATGTGTACCCTTAGATGAAAATCTTCAGAGTCGAAAGAGTTTATCTATTGTTGAAACTACCTGCAAATATGAAAGACAAATTTCTTCAGAACTCTTAGAGTTGCGTTGTCGAAGTGTCGGAACGTCAACGGATTATTTTGATCCAAAACACTTCTAACACATGAAATAAAAACAAACAGATATGTTCATTTTTTATTTTACATGATAAACTCAACATAAATCCGGAACATAGAAAACTGGATGTTATTGAACTTTATAATTCTACAAAGTAGCAGCAAGCACATTCGATCAGATCTGCAACAGTGTTTTAGGGAGAAAAGAAAAAGAACACATTTATGGCCTCTTTGAGTGATTTGTAGTATGATAAATTTTAAGTTAGTGAATGCGCACTTTATATAAGTGCATAATATGGATCACAAATCAGAAAACATTCACAATTTAGTAAAGACATTTTTGTTTTATGGATATCATACCGAATCCCTGTGGCGTTGGTGTTACGCTTGGCTCTCCCACGGCAGAGATCCGAGGTTCGATCCCCGGACTGGGCAAGACTGACTCAGCCTTTCATCCCTTCAGTGGGTAGACAAAACTGAGGATCAAGCATGCTTTAGAACTAAACACTAAGGGTTCCACGTAAGATTGACCACCTAACCGGAACATATGCTTCGCACCCCAGAACCATTGGTCTTGGAAACGGAGATTGGCACCGTAGGCCCTGGCCCATTAGGGGCTGTTGAGCCAAGGAGTTTAGTTTAGGATACCATAGTACCTGACTATTAAATATTTAACGAGCAATAAAGATAATTAGTTATAAAATTTGAATATCAGATACGACAAGCCAAATAAAAATAAGCTCAACATAAATCCGCAAAGTAGAATACTGGATATTATTGAATTTTATAATTCTACAAAGGAACAGCAAGCACATTCGATCAGATGTGCAACAGTGTTTTAGGTAGAAAATAAAAAGATCACATTTATGTCCTCTTTGAGTGTGTGGCTTATCCTCATGATCTGACAATAGTCAGATCAACTCCAAAAGGTTGTTGACAGTCAGAAAGTCAATGCAGATAAGGGGATCTGATAATAAATCTGCCCTGGTTAGTCCGACACAGTCGAGAATATGTTTTGGTGAGGCTGGATGGTTGCAGCATTTTGTACAGGTCGGGAAAATTTTTGTGCCGTGTTCGAAAGTTAAAGATTTCAGGTGGCCTGTTGAGAGTCTGGCTAAGGCAGTATGGGATTTTCGATCACAATTAATTTCCAGGAGGGCACCAGGTGTTGTTCCAGTATACCACTGGTGGGTAGGTGGAGTTTTCCAGGTAGTATTGAGACGAGATTTTTCATTGGAGTAGAGTTCCCGGTGGGTAAGTGATGATCCAGTGGGCAGATTTTCTTCACTGCCCTCTTTAGCCAATCTATCCGCAATCTCATTGCCACAAACATTAATGTGTGAAGGTATCCATTGGAGATGTACGTCGTGATTTTGGGAAATCTCTCTCAGCTTGAGCAGGATGGAAATGCTAGTATCGTCGTTTGCAGAGGAGACCAGCCACTAAGATGTTGTAGCGCACTTCGGTTATCCGACAGGATCCAGAGTTCTCCAAAGTCATTGTCGTAGGGTAAGATAGCATCAAGCCCCTCTTTAATCGCAATTAACTCACTCCTGAAGACAGAACAAGTATCTGGGTTGCGTTGCTTTATTGATTTTTCCAGATGCTGGGTCTTAATATATACACCGCTGCCAGTACGGTCTTCTTTATACGGGTCTTATTTCTGCCATCGGTATATACCTGCGCTGCATTTCTAGGTATACAACAAATAATTTCCAGGGCCAACTGTCTAAGATGGTCTTCGATGTGAGTTTGCTTGTTGGCGCTTGAATTCAGATCGAAATGGAAAAAGACTCTTGGCAATCCCTCCGAGGGGTCAATACTTAGAGATAAATAATAAGAAATAATAGAGGTCCTCTTTGAGTGGTTTGTAGTATGATAAATATCAATTTAGTGAATGCGCACTTTATATAAGTGCATAACATGGGTTACAAATCAGAAAAAAATTCACACAAGTCAAGGTATTTTCGTTATATGGATACTGTAACTCCTCACTATTAAATATTTAACGATCAATAAAGATAATTAGTTATAAACTTTTAATATCGGATAGGACAAGCCAAATATCGGAATAATCCGATAGTAAAAATATGAACATTTGAGCAATTTATGCGAATAATTTGTGAAAAATAAGACACGAATGTTGATAAGTTCTAGAACATTGTTCGTAGACCACTAAACTAATTATTAAATATTATTTTAAAAAATAATAAATAAATTATATTTTCTTTCCTACTTTAAGATAGGGAATCATAAATTCAAGGACATGTGTTAAAATGTTATTCTAATTAGCATTTAAAAATTTTAAGTCTAGACGAATGGTTGCTGAACCATAAGTATTTAACACTATTTCATTCAACGTTTAACTTTCAATCAAATCATTTAGAGCGAGATTATAAAAAATAAAATTAAATATTTAATTAAAATGCCATTAAATAATCTATAAATAAATATATCTAAAACGTATTAAATGTATGCATACCAAACACGATGATGCAACAAACATGCAATTAAATGCAATTGAAATCTAATTAAATTTGGAAAACTATTACAGTGATTGTGATAGCTATCCCATGGCACTAGAACAAAAAATAACTTTCCGTTAATTTAAATTTTTAAATGCAGGAATTCAGTACACTAACAAACGAATAGCTATCTAAATTTCAACCACTTTGTATCATAAACCTTCATTCAATTCATTAACATTGATATCTTTCTTTCTGAGTGCTGAAGTTTTCTTTCTAAATACGTTAAACCATGATTTGAACATGGTCCCTTACATTAAAATACATTAATCTACATATCCGTAAACTTTAAAGGTTCATTAAACTCTTTAGTTAAGTCACTGAACTTTGTATTGAATCTGTGAATTCCGAATGAAATGATGGTTGATCTCTTTTCAGATACAGCAAATAAATGCTAAACATGCGATGTCCTAATGAGAAAGCCAATCAGTTTAGAATATTCATTTTGTGTAGGTAATTAATGGCACTCCATTTGCGGAGGTATTCGAACACGTGGCTACGTTCTGAATGCAATGAAAGGGAAAGTGAATCTGAAAAAACAGCTTTGTTAAACTAATGATATTAACAGAATGTGAGTGGTCTATACAGTGCCATTAATGGACAACCGAGTTGAAAAAGATGGGGACGATGCAATGAAATTAGTTCAGTGCAGTCAATTTGAATCAAAACGTGATTGGTTATTTAAACACTGATTGAAAATTGAATGATTAAATGTATAAGTGAATAATTGCCTTGAATTACATTGAATGCGCTCCTTATGGATTTGAAGTATCTGCATGTTTTGCTTACGTATTTCATACATTTACACTAATAAAATTAATAGTTAGTTCAGCTTTTTTAGGCATGTAACTATATACATTTAAAACTGTGTAGCATAATTTAAAAGACTGCCTAATCTAGAGGTGAGGAGCATTTTTATCAATAATAGCATTTAAATTAAGCAGCAATAAAAGTCGCATAAGTTCATATACCTATAAATGCAATTATTGCGAAATTATTACAGTGTTTGTGTAGTTTTTATCCATTTCTTGTACATGCAGAAATAATAGACAAATATTATGTCATTATTTATTGCTTAACATAGGAAGTTAAACATAAAATGTTTTTGTACTGACATCAAACTAATATCTTCTTATAGCAATATTTAATAATTTATCTTAATAAACAGCTAATTATTAAACTACCAATCCAAATAAATATAATAAAAACGTGTATTTAAATTTGTTTACATTGTATAAAACACAAAAGAAAAATAATAACATAAATATCTGATATAACAACAATACAATTATATTAACTTTCAAACTGTCGTACTTTTTTATATTTATAGTAAAAAATTGTTATAAATATTACCATGCTTACAGTTATCACAAATGTAAAAAGATTAAATTAAAATTTCCACATCGCCTGTATGGGGATCCGAACCTGGCACATATCGCAATGACTGGCCTTTGCGCTGACCACTGCGCCTCATTTGAGTTGTTAGTGAAAGGTTTTAATTTACATTATAATCATCTCAATAACCACGAACTTATGGATTTTTTATAAAAAACAATTTTTATGGGATCAAATTGTGAATATAAACCATTTTCGAATCACCTTAATTGCATACACAAAATTTCACCAAACTCAGCCCAGACGTTTAGGAGAAATTCTATTACGGACAGAATAATTATATATATATATATATATATATATAATATCTATATAATATATATATATATATATATATATATATAATATAAATATATATATATAATATATATAATATATATATAATATATATTAATATATTATATATATAATAATATATATATATATATATATAATTATATAAATATATATATATATAAATATATATATATATATATAATATATTTATATATATATATATATAAATATATCTATATATATATATATAAAAATATATAAATAATATATATATATATATATATAATATATAATATACATATATATATATATATATATATATAAATAAATATAAATACATCTATATATATATATAATATATATATATAAATATATATATATATTTATATATATATATATATAAATATAATAATATATATATATTATATATATATATATATATACATATATATATACATATATATATATATATATATATAATACATATATATATAATATATATATATATACATATATATATATAAATATATATATATATATAAAAAAAATATATATATATATATATAAATATATTATATACATATATATATATATATATATATAAATATATAATATATATATATATATATATAATATAAATATATATAAATAATATAAATATACATATATATATATATATACATATATATATAAATATATAACATATAATATATATATAATATATATTTATATATATCTAAATATATATATATATTATATTTATATATATATATATATAAAAATATACATATATATATATACATATATATATATATATACATATATATATATACATAATATATATATTATATATATATATATATAAATATATATATTATATTATATATAAATATTATTATATATATATATATATAATATATATATATACATATATATATATATACATATATATATATATATATATATAATATGTATATATAAATATATAAATATTATATATATATATATATATATATATATATATATATCTATATATATTATATAATAAATATATATATATATATATATATCAGTGGCGTGCGGTCCATATGTGCAGGGTGTGCACTGCACACCCTGGCAAAATTATGAGGGACAATAATTTTCTTCACCTGTGTCTTTATAGGGTATATAATAAATATTATTTATAATATATTCAAATATTATGTTGATTTGTTTGCTTGTATTAGGTGCTGTAACACGTAGCGCGCAAACGAACATAAAAAGTTCTGATGTGTATGCATTGCACACTAAATTGAAAATCACGCTTTATATGTATGGGCTACTGGAGAAGAACAGCATACTATGGAACTGAGGCAAGTGCAGCTATTTTTCCTGCTCTTGGCATTCAGAATCATCCGGAGGTACGGTTTATTAAGGGTTGTATTAGAGCGGGGATTTAAGTGCTGAAGCGCTTTTGTTTTTTTAACTGATTAACTGGCCATACGATTTTGCAGAAGGTTAACGTTTAACTTTATATATTGTAAGATTTTGTTTTCATGAAAATATAAAAGAAGTATTTCATAAATATAAAGTGAAATGTTTTAGTGTAGTAAATTAATTTCGGTGATGTATTATATTTATTGAAATAATTAGCGGAAAAATAATGTTGTTTTGTTTTAAAGAAATGAATTTTAACAGAACAGTCCAAATTTTACCATTCATTGTGTATTACAGACAGTATATAAGTTATATTATGTTACACCATATCCCTGGTTTTGTTTTTAAAAACTCTCAAGATGTTTTTCGCATAATATATGATTTCCGAATGTTAAAAACAATTAATAAATATAATTTAATCCACTGACCAAACAAAAAATAAGTTCGTCTATTGTGCCAGCGTGCAGCGAGATCCTCTGCACGTAGAATAGACTTTCGTTTTGTCGACACCAATGAGCATTTTGATGAGGAATCGCAGCGGCGGATGCCATATGGTGTTACATTTGTTGAACATATAAGTTTTTCGAGCCCAAAGCGTTGCTTTTTCGACGCCGATATGACACTATACAACAAAAGACATGATTTTTGCTTCAGTGCTAATAGAATTCTCATAAGTTTAGCTTTTTTTATAGTTATAACTTGACTACTCGTAGGTAAATATTTTATTCATTGTAATCTTTAAATTTATATTCATAATAAATAACCCGTTTCAGAATGGAGAACTGAGATGTCTCAAAAAGTAAAGATTTATTGGAAAACCCATGTTCTCTGCACACCCTGCATGAAATACGCTGATATATCAACACCCTCTATAAAATATATATTATTATATATTATATATATATATATATTATATATATATACATATATAATATATATATATTATAATAATATATATATATATTTTTATATATATATATCTATAATATATATATATATAATATATATATATTATATAAATATACATATAAAACATATATATATATAATATATATTTATATATATACATATATAAATATATATATATATATATATATAATATATATATAAATATATATATATATATATATATATAAATATATATATATATTAATATATATATATATATATATATATATATATATATATATATATATATATATATATATATATATATATATATATATATATACATACATTAACTCAATAGCTAGTTTTCAGGAAGTCCACACAAGATACTCACGAAGACTGCATGGTTATTCACGTTTATCACTAACAGTTTATACTATCTTAAACGCTGGGAAGATTTTAGGTAGGTGAAATTGTGTAGAAGTCAATGGTTTGAGATAAAATCGCTTTTATTTAACCAAATTGAGTTTGGAATTTTTTTTGTTATCTTTTCTTATATATTTGCTATCCTCCCAGTATATAAGATTTTATAGTGATAAGCGTATTGTGTTCCAACCCTATGTGCCAGTGTTCGATTACTGGGCAAGTCATGGATGCTAACCACTTAAAGGAATCAATTCGTATGTGATCTACCCATGGAAAGGTGTTTTTTTCTGTAACAGTAAATACATTTCCTTATATTTAAGTTTGCACCATGCTTAACACATTAATATTATAGTTAATTAATCATTTTTTAATTTTCGGTCTTTCTGAAGAATAGCTAACTTGAATCACCAAGCAAATTTCCTTCAAGATTAAGCCGGCCATTTCAAAATGACTCGCTCGCAGGCTTATAAAAAATAAAGGATTTATCTATATAGATTGATAAAATTACATATTCCTCTTGTAAGTTTTTAAAAATAAGACAAAATCTTTAAATTGTATTTATCTAATGGTTAAATATTTTATTTCTTTTTATTGATTTTATTGAGTGTCGTTTTATTCGGTTATAGTGTAAAGTATTTATAGATAGTTTAGTTTATTAAGATCACCAGTTTATACAAAAGAATAAAGAATACTTCTTAAATTCTTATAAGATCGCAATAAAAAATATCCCTCCAGTTTTGTTTAAAAAAAAACAATTTCAAAACTCTCATTAACATAGCAGTTTAGAACTTAATAAATAAATCTTCCAAGAAATGAGAAAATATCTCTTTGTAGTATCAAAGATTCATTAAATGCTAGCATAGCTTTAAATCTTCCGCTCAACATTGAAATTAATTGCGGGGCAGATCTGAAGAATTTGTTCAAATTCAAGTTCAAATTTCAGAAATAATTTCGATATATATGATTAACAGTCTCAAAAGGACATGCAGATAAGAGTTGCTTACATTACTTCTGCTCATTCTAAACAACGCATAGTTTTAAGAGAAAGTTTGAAAATCGATTTTCCCAGTTAAGGGTTCTGAAATATTTCATCTTTGCAAACTCAGCAAGTTTCAATTGTTAAGCATGTCTCGAAAAATAATGGTTATTTGAAACCTTTACTTTTGGCATGTATTACATAAAAAAAGCATTAAATGAATTATAGGTTTGAAAAGGGATATTTTAGAAACACTACTGTATTAAATAAAATCAGGACTCTATTTAATATTTTGAAACTAGCATATAGCCCGTCATATAACGGGATCGGTAAAATTTTTAGTTTTTCAGAATTATAAAGTACTCTCATAAGCAGATAAAAAATGGTTTGTTTTTTGGCTGAGAATTATCTTGTACACGCTCAGTAATTTGTTTCTCTTCATTCTAAAATCTCCCGATACAGTGAATGCAGTTTAGAGTCACTTTGAATTCATTTAGAAAGATAATTGAAAGTTTTCTTAGCTATATCGAAATTATCGTTAAGTTCTTCCAAAAATATTTTGACACAGTAATTAATGGTATAAAGGAGAGGTTTGGTTTGGAGCGCTATGGTCTACTGTTTTGCACACGAGGGCTAATGAGACCGGGACTTACAGTTTAAAGCCGATTCCAAACAGCTACAAATGTCCATGCCAGCAGCGGGATTCGAACCCGCGAACTCCGGTTCCAAAGAGCAGCGCTCTACCATTCGGCCATCGTTCGGCGGAATAAAGGAAATAAACTATCATTTCCACTACACCCTGGAGGTAGATAGAATTTGTTGCTAATACCGAAGATAGAATTTTTATTGCAACAAAAAATAATCGGTGATTAAATTTGATACGTGTTCTATATATCCCATTGAGAATTGGTCTAAATGTATTCCTGATATCTGAATGTCGAAATTCAGTTTATATTCTACATGATATACATTGTACTATCGATATTGTGTGATATTTTAAAAGTTGATTAAATCTGATACGTTATGAGATAACATGCCATCCTATTTTTTAGGTAAATACTATATACTAGCATATAGCCCGTCATATGACGGTAGCAGTAAAATTTTTAAATTTCCAGAATTGCAAAGTACCCTATGATGCAGATAAAAAAATGGTTTGCTTTTTGGCTGAGATTTTTCTGGTGCACGTTCAATAATTTGTATATCTTCATACTCCTCTAAAATCTGCCGATACTGTGTTTGCAGTTTAGAATTACTTTGAATTCATTTAGAAAGATAATTCAAGTTTTCTTAGTTACATCGAAATTATCCTTAAGTTCTTCCCAATTTTTTCCACTGTAATTAATGGAAGTAAAGCAAAGAAACTATCATTACCACTACACCCTGGAGGTAGATAGAATTTGTTGTTAATACATGTGATAAAGTGTCCATTGCAACAAAAAATAATCGATGATTAAAGTTAAATTATTCCACATGTACTTAATCTATTATTTAAGTCAAATATAAAAGATTATATACGAAATATCTAAGTTCAGTGATAAAACGTATGAAAATAATGCAGACGATATTTAAAATAAGAAATTATTAAATGAAATGGTTAAATAAATAACATCATAATGATAGAAAAAAATGTTATTTTTACCTATTTATTATGCGACATATTGTTAAATTTAATCACCCTCTCCTAACCGGGGAGAATAGAGCTTGTAATAATGGCATAAAATGCTAGAAAAGTGGGGAAGTGGTGGATTTCAATTGCTGCTAAACCTAACTAATCAACAATCCAACATGAATGCCTCTATCCATTCCCTTCATAAATACGAGGACAGACGGACAGATAACAAACTATTATTATATAGAGGATATTTACTAAGAATATAAAGGATCTTATTTAAATTTTATCACTGCAATTTACAAAAGTAACGTATTATCACTTAAAAGAGAGGTTAAAAACGGGTTATAAAAAGCGAAGTTTTAAATGAAATACGTATTATGGTTAATAGTTGGACTTATTAGAAAGAAATGGACTATTTATATCTCATTAAAAATGTTTCATTTCAATTTAATCCTTTAAAAGTAGTGGTTTCGTGACAAAACCACCTCTTAAAAAATTCTTATCTTCTTTTTGGAGACATATGAATGTTTTTTTTTAATTTTCTATATATTTGACACTTTAAACTATCAGTATATAGTAGTATTACATTTAACTGATTTTTATTTTTGAAATATGTATTTTTAAACTTACTTTACTCGGAATCGGGATTTCGATTTTTCTTACCTTTTACCTTAAATAAAACTATTTACCCAAAAACAACACTATTTATTAAAACATCTATTTATTTATTGTATCATATTAATATTAATTATTCAATGTTCATCCTAATGTAGTTAAAATTTTAGGAAAGTATTATTTTCCCGTGGTGAAAGGGGATGGTTCAAATGTAAACTACTTCTCCCCCCCCCAAAAAAAAAATCCTATGAAGGAATGTCAAAATTGTTTCATATATTTCATATTTATAAGGTTTGTAGAGAACATTTATTACTTGATTCCATTAAAACCAAAATAATTTTTAATCATGAGCTTTAAAGGTAAAAAGAAAAAGGTGAGCTTAAATTAATATTACAGTAAAATGTTCACATTGAAATCCTGGAAATGTTAGAAAATAATTTTTAAAAATTATATATATTGTTACTATATATATGTTTTTATACATATCTCAATAAAATATTTAACAGTTCAGTTTATAACAGTTAGGTTTTTAAATAAATTAGATATTGAAAAAAATGTGTTTTTAATTTTTGGAAAAGTCCTAAAATATTTCAGCAAACATGATAATTTCTTCATAAATGTAGATGAAAATCCTCTAAATATACATAGATGCAATTGTTGTTGTCGTCTTATGTTCTTTGGACAAACCAAGCACAATTTCACCACACGCTACTCATATTAAAGCAAAGGGGTGTGCCTTTCGTTTTTAATAAGCACCGTCAAGGTGAAACAATGACTTCACTCAAGTTGGTCCTTGTAATTGTGGACCAGGGACCAAGCAGAAGACTTATAAACTTGGCAGGCCACCCTCAGAGGTGTTTATTGAGAACTTGGAGGACATTGTGACCACGAAAATATTTTACCCCAATCACCTTTAATGAACACGGCGAGCATTAAGCCGGTTCGGTTTCTGAACCCACAGCCTCTCAGTTAGTCGATCGTTGTAGTCGATCTTTAGTAGATCGTTGTCATTGCCGACTGAGTTACCGCTGCTCTAAAAATTATATAAATAGTTACTATTTTCATACATACCTCAATAAAACATTTAATAGTTCAATTTATAAGAATCAGGTTTTCAAATTTATCAAATATTGAAAAATGTATTTTTAATTGTTGGAAAAACTTCTAAAATATCTCTGCAAACATATGGTAATTTCTTCAGAAATGTAGATGAAAATCTTCTAAATATACATCGATGCAATTGTTGTTGTCGTCTTATGTTCTTTGGACAAACCAAGCACAATCTCACCACACGCTACTTACATTAAAGCAAAGGGTTGTGCCTTTCGTTTTTAATGAGCACCGTCAAGGTGAAACAACGACTTCGCTCAAGTGGGTCCTTGTAATTGTGAAGTAAGGACCATGCAGAAGACCTATAGATTTGACCTGCCACTACCAAAGGTATCGATTGAAAACTTCTAGGACATTGTGATCACTAACATATTTAAGTGCCCCAGTCACGTTTTAATGAACACGGCGGACATTAAGCCGGTTTGTATTCTGGGCCCGCAAACACTCAGTTACGAGATCGTTGCCATTGCCGACTGAATTACCATGGATCTCAAAAATTATATAAATAGTTATACTTTTAAATATTTTCATATGTACCTTAATAAAATATTTAATCGTTCAATTTATAAGAATCAGGTTTAAAAATTACCAAACATTGAAAAAATGTATTTTTAATTTTTGGAAAAACTTCTAAAATATCTCTGCAAACATATGGTAATTTATTCAGAAATGTAGATGAAAATTCTCTAAATATACATCGATACAATTGTTGTTGTCGTCTTATGTTCTTTGGACAAACTAAGCACAATTTCACCACACGCTACTCATAGTAAAGCAAAGGGGTGTGCCTTTCCTTTTTAATGAGCCCCATAAAGGTGAAACAACGACTTCGCTCAAGTTGGTCCTTGTAATTGTGAAGTAGCGACCAAGTAGAAGACCTATAGATTTGTCCTGCCACCACCAAAGATATTGATTGAGAACTTGCTGGACATTGTGATCACGAACATATTTTAAGTGTTCCAGTCACGCTTAATGAACACGGTGGGCTTTAAGCCGGTTTGTATTCTGAACCCGCAACTACTCAGTTATGAGATCGTTGTCATTGCCGATTGAGTTACCATGGATCTCAAAAATTATATAAATAGTTACTATTTTCCCACGTACCTTAATAAAATATTTAATCGTTCAGTTCATAAGAATCAGGTTTTCAAATTTACTATACATTGAAAAATGTATTTTTAATTGTTGGAAAAACTTCTAAAATATCTCTGCAAACATATGGTAATTTCTTCAGAAATGTAGATGAAAATCTTCTAAATATACATCGATGCAATTGTTGTTGTCGTCTTATGTTCTTTGGACAAACCAAGAACAATCTCACCACACGATATTTACATTAAAGCAAAGGGTTGTGCCTTTCGTTTTTAATAAGCACCGTCAAGGTGAAACAACGATTTCACTCAAGTTGGTCCTTGTAATTGTGAAGTAGGGACCAAGTAGAAGATCTATAGATTTGACCTGCCACCACCAAAGATATTGATTGAGAACTTTCAGGACATTGTGATCACGAACATATTTTAAGTGCCCCAGTCACTTTAATTAACTAGGCGGGCTTTAAGCCGGTTTGTATTCTGGACCCACAAACACTCAGTTACGAGATCGTTGCCATTGCCGAGTTATCATGGATCTCAAAAATTATATAAATAGTTACTATTTTCATACGTACCTTAATAAAATATTTAATCATTCAATTCATAAGAATCAGGTTTTCAAATTTACCAAACATTGAAAAAATGTATTTTTAATTGTTGGAGAAACTTCTAAAATATTTCTGCAAACATATGATCATTACTTCATAAATGTAGATGAAAATCCTTTAAATATACATCGATACAATTGTTGTTGTTTTATGTCCTTTGGAAAAATCAAGCACGATTGCTCCACACGCTACTCATATGAAGGTAAAGGCGTGTGCCTTTCGTTTTTATTAAGCATCCTTAAGGTGAAAGAACGACTTTGGTCAAATGATTTCTCCTTATTGTGAAGTATGGACTAAGTAGAAGACCTATAGTCTTAATCTACCACCCCAGAGTTATTGATTGAGAACTATGGAGGACATTGTGATCCCGTACATATTTTACCCTAGTCACCTTTAACGAACACGGCGGACATTAAGAATCTCAGTTGCGAGATCGTTGTCATTGCCGACTGAGTTACCATTTATCTCAAAAATTATATAAATAGTTACTATTTTCATACGTACCTTAATAAAATATTTAATCATTCAATTCATAAGAATCAGGTTTTCAAATTTACCAAACATTGAAAAATGTATTTTTAATTGTTGGAGAAACTTCTAAAATATTTCTGCAAACATATGATCATTACTTCATAAATGTAGATGAAAATCCTTTAAATATACATAGATACAATTCTTGTTGTTGTTTTATGTCCTTTGGAAAAATCAAGCACGATTGCTCCACACGCTACTCATATGAAGGTAAAGGCGTGTGCCTTTCGTTTTTATTAAGCATCCTTAAGGTGAAAGAACGACTTTGGTCAAATGGGTTCTCCTTATTGTGATGTATGGACTAAGTAGAAGACCTATAGTCTTAGCCTACCACCCCAGAGTTATTGATTGAGAACTTGGAGGACATTGTGACCCGTACATATTTTACCCTAGTCACTTTAACGAACATGTCGGACATTAAGAATCTCAGTTGCGAGATCGTTGTCATTGCCGACTGAGTTACCATTTATCTCAAAAATTATATAAATAGTTACTATTTTTATACTTACCTTAATAAAATATTTAATCGTTCAATTTATAAAAATCAGGTTTTCAAATTTACCAAACATTGAAAAATGTATTTTTAATTGTTGGAGAAACTTCTAAAATATTTCTGCAAACATATGATCATTACTTCATAAATGTAGATGAAAATCCTTTAAATATACATCGATACAATTGTTGTTGTTTTATGTCCTTTGGAAAAATCAAGCACGATTGCTCCACACGCTACTCATATGAAGGTAAAGGCGTGTGCCTTTCGTTTTTATTAAGCATCCTTAAGGTGAAAGAACGACTTTGGTCAAATGATTTCTCCTTATTGTGAAGTATGGACTAAGTAGAAGACCTATAGTCTTAGCCTACCACCCCAGAGTTATTGATTGAGAACTTGGAGGACATTGTGACCCGTACATATTTTACCCTAGTCACCTTTAACGAACATGTCGGACATTAAGAATCTCAGTTGCGAGATCGTTGTCATTGCCGACTGAGTTACCATTTATCTCAAAAATTATATAAATAGTTACTATTTTTATACTTACCTTAATAAAATATTTAATCGTTCAATTTATAAAAATCAGGTTTTCAAATTTATCAAACATTGAAAAATGTATTTTTAATTGTTGGAGAAACTTCTAAAATATTTCTGCAAACATATGATCATTACTTCATAAATGTAGATGAAAATCCTTTAAATATACATAGATACAATTGTTGTTGTTTTATGTCCTTTGGAAAAATCAAGCACGATTGCTCCACACGCTACTCATATGAAGGTAAAGGCGTGTGCCTTTCGTTTTTATTAAGCATCCTTAAGGTGAAAGAACGACTTTGGTCAAATGGGTTCTCCTTATTGTGATGTATGGACTAAGTAGAAGACCTATAGTCTTAGCCTACCACCCCAGAGTTATTGATTGAGAACTTGGAGGACATTGTGACCCGTACATATTTTACCCTAGTCACCTTTAACGAACATGGCGGACATTAAGAATCTCAGTTGCGAGATCGTTGTCATTGCCGACTGAGTTACCATTTATCTCAAAAATTATATAAATAGTTACTATTTTTATACTTACCTTAATAAAATATTTAATCGTTCAATTTATAAAAATCAGGTTTTCAAATTTATCAAACATTGAAAAATGTATTTTTAATTGTTGGAGAAACTTCTAAAATATTTCTGCAAACATATGATCATTACTTCATAAATGTAGATGAAAATCCTTTAAATATACATAGATACAATTGTTGTTGTTTTATGTCCTTTGGAAAAATCAAGCACGATTGCTCCACACGCTACTCATATGAAGGTAAAGGCGTGTGCCTTTCGTTTTTATTAAGCATCCTTAAGGTGAAAGAACGACTTTGGTCAAATGGGTTCTCCTTATTGTGATGTATGGACTAAGTAGAAGACCTATAGTCTTAGCCTACCACCCCAGAGTTATTGATTGAGAACTTGGAGGACATTGTGACCCGTACATATTTTACCCTAGTCACCTTTAACGAACATGTCGGACATTAAGAATCTCAGTTGCGAGATCGTTGTCATTGCCGACTGAGTTACCATTTATCTCAAAAATTATATAAATAGTTACTATTTTTATACTTACCTTAATAAAATATTTAATCGTTCAATTTATAAAAATCAGGTTTTCAAATTTATCAAACATTGAAAAATGTATTTTTAATTGTTGGAGAAACTTCTAAAATATTTCTGCAAACATATGATCATTTTTTCATAAATGTAGATGAAACTCTTTTAAATATACATGGATACAATTGTTGTTGCTGTCTTATGTCCTTTGGACAAATCAATCACGATTGCTTCACATGCTACTCATATTAAGGCAAAGGCTTGTGCCTTTCGCTTTTATTAAGCACCGTTAAGGTGAAAGAACGACTTTGGTCAATGGGTCCTTCTTATTGTGAAGTATGGACTAAGCAGAAGACCTATAGACTTAGCCTACCACCCCAGAGTTATTGATTGAGAACTTGGAGGACATTGTGAACCCGAACATATTTTACCCTAGTCACCTTTAACGAGCAAAGCGGATATTAAGCCGCTCGGGTTCTGAACCCGCAACCTCTCAGTTGCGAGATCGTTGTCATTCATGACTGAGTTACCATGGCTCTCAAAAATTATATAAATAGTTACTATTTTCATATGTACCTTAATAAAATATTTAATAGTTCGATTTATAATAATCAGGTTCTCAAATTTACCAAACATTGAAAAAATGCATTTTTAATTTTTACAAAAACTCTGAAAATATTTCTGCAAACATACGGTAAGTTCTTCATAAATGTAGATGAAAATCTTATACATAGATACAATTATAATATTCTATAATATAAAAGACGATTTATTAACAAAATAACACAACTAATAATAATTTATAAACCTCCCGGGATACATAGTGGTTAATGTATTGTGCTCCCATTCGATGGGTTTGGGTTCGATTACTGAGTAGGGCTTGGATGTATTTGTGTTGACCCCTCACACGGATATGTTTATCTAACTGTATTGTACTCCCATAATAGAAAAAGGGAAACACATTGTATTGCATGGTAAAATGCTATTAACGAAAAGTTACCCACGTTTATCATCCCCTTTATAATAATAGCCTAAGTTACCTATCCGTCTGTCTTCGAATGGATAAAGCGATTGGACATGGGATGGATAGAGACATCCATATTGGATCCTTGATGAGTTAGGGTTAGCAAAATTCAAATCAATACAACTTTCAAAATCCACTCCATCCTCCTTTTCGAGCCTTTCATTCTATTATTTCAAGTTCTATTTTTCCCGGTTAAGAGGAGGATATAAAATTTATCAATTTATCACATAATAAATTAGAAAAATTAACATTTTATTCTAGCATTATGACGTCATTTGTTTAACCTTCTCATTTAATCATTTTTATTTTAAATTATTTAAATATCGCGTGCATTATTTTCATATTACGTAAATAATTTTCTTTTATATTTGGCTTAAATAATAGATTAGGTACATATGTGACAGTTTTAAATTTAATCATCGATTATTTTTTGTTGCAATGAAAATCTTTTCACCGGCATTAACAGCAAAGTCTTTTCATAAAATCTAGTAGTCTATTTCACGGACTAATAAATATCTAACTTTTAATTTATGTATCTTTGAAAGTTAAGAAGTTTGTTCGTTTGTGTGTTTGTTTTTTCATATATAACCACACGGTTTGACTAAATGAATTCAATGTGATTCTAAACTGCATTAACAGTATCGGGATACTTTAGAGGAGTATGAAGATGAACAAATTATTGAGCGTGTACCAGATAATTATCAGCCAAAAAACAAACTATTTTTTACGTGCCTCATAGGAGACTTTATAATTCTGGAAAATTAATAATTTTATTAATCCCGTCATATGACAAGCTATATACTAGTATATACAAGCTATATACTTATATAATTACTTGAATAAATTTCCTTTTTTCTAGAAATTATTCATGAATTTTAGAAATACGATTAATTCTTTAGAATTAGTTATCAAACTGTTTAAAATTTTAAATTTAATATTGGTTTTACCAGCAAATATTTAAACCAATTTATAATGATGTATTTATATAAAAGTAGAAATACTTCCTAAATTTATTTAAGATCATAGGCTATTAAAAATTTTTTAAAAATAAAGCAATTACAAAACATTTACTAATATAGAAAATATGAAACTTTATATATTAATTCCATATCAAAGAAATAAGAAAATAAATCATTTGAAGTATAAAAGATTTATTAAATACTACAAAGATTGAAATCTTCTGATTGAAATGCATTCAAATTAATTTCTCCACAGTTGAGGAGAATTTGCTTAAATTCAAGTTCAGATTTCAGAAATGATTTCGATATTTGTGATTAACAATATCAAAAGGAAATTCAGATGAGACTTGTTTACATTGCTGCAGTTGATTCTAAACAAAGCATACTTTTAAGATTTTGAAAATTAATTTCCACATTTAAGGGTTAGGAAATATTTTATCTTCCGAAGCTGATGTACTTTTCAGTTGTTAATTATTTTCCAAAAATAAAAAACAATGTTTGACACTTTTAGCATATATTACATAAAAAGCATGATATAAATTAAAGATTTTAAAATAGGTATTACAGAAAGACTCCTTTATATGAAATTAATACTGTATTTAATATTTTGAAATATCTACCAAAAATATATGGATTTTATTCAAAACTTCTTCACTTAAATATGCAACCATAACATATTGTCTCTGAAAAACTAGAGACGTAAAATATGATTATTAAAAATGAAGTTTTAAATTAAATGCCCACTATGGGTGATATATTGAGCACTTATGTCTTACTAAAAAACATGGAATATTTATATTTTAATCAAAATGTTTTTATTTCAATTTACGGCAGTAACCCTGAAATCCAAGAAATGTTAGAAAAAATTTTTTTAAAACGAAATTTTAAAATAAATAATTACCACATAATTTTTTACTTTCATGCTAAAAAATTATACAACACTCATACCTCACTAAAAAATTTAACACTTCAATTTATGACTGTAAGTTTTTCAAATCGACCAGTTATTTGAAAAAGAAAAGTACTTTTTACTTTTTAAAAACAACCTTAAAATACTTTAGTAAACATATGACTTTTGCTTGCTTAAAGGTAGATATAAATTCTGTAAGTATGCATTGGTCTAATGGTAATCGTCTATTGTGTAAAATTGAATTTGTTTACATTGCTGCAGTTGATTCTACACAATGTATACTTTGACGATTTTGAAAATCGATTTCCATTTATAAGGTTAGGGAATATTTTATCTTCTTAAGCTCAGATACTTTAAAATTATTCAGTATTTTCCAAAACAATGTTATATGAAACTTTTGCATTAGGCATATATAACATAAAAAGCATTATCTAAATGAAAGATTTTAAAATAGATATTACAAACTCAACTATATGAAATTAGTACTGTATTTAATATTTTAATATATAAGTCAAAATATATGGATTTTATTCGAAATTTCATCCTTTAAATACTCATCCGTAACTTATTGTCTCTGAAAAATTAGAGAGGTTAAAACAGGATTATTAACACTGAAGTTTTAAATGAAATATGTGTAATATTTTGTAATGTAATGTGTAATATATGACACTATGTGTCACATTTGGACCATTTAAAAACATGGAATATTTATATTTTAATTAAAATGTTTTTATTTCAATTTACGGCAGTAAACCTGAAATCCATGATTTGTTAGAAAATCCTTTTCTAAAAACGAAATTTTAAAATAAATAAGTACTATATTATTTTTCCCTTTCATGCCAAAAAATAATACAACACTCATGCCTCACTAAAAAATTTAACAGTGCAATTTATGACAGTATTTTTTTCAAATCGACCAGTTATTTTAAAAAAAGTACTTTTTACTTTTTAAAAACAATCTTGAAATATTTTAGTAAACATATGACTTTTGCTTGCTTAAAGGTAGATATAAATTCTATAAATATGCATTGGTCTAATGGTAATCGTCTATTGTGTAAAATTGAATTTGTTTACATTGCTGCAGTTGATTCTAAACAAAGCTTACTTTTAAGATTTTGAAAATCGATTTCCATATTTAAGATTTAGGAAATATTTTATCTTCCCAAGCTCATCTACTTTTCAGTTGTTAAGTATTTTCCAAAAAATGTTATATGAAACTTTTATATTTGGCCTATATTACATAAAAAGCATTATATAAATGAAATACTTTAAAATAGATATTACAAAAACACTACACTATATGAAATTAGTACTGTATTTAATATTTTGAAATATGTGCGAAATATATATAGATTTATTAAAAATTTCATCATTTAAATATGCATCCTTTACGTATCCTCTGTAAAAAATTAAAGAGGTTAAAACATGATTATTAAAAGTGAATTTTTATATAAAATGCCCACTATATTTAGTATTTTCACCACTCAAAAACATGGGATATTTATATTTTAATCAAAATGTATTTATTTCAACTTACGGCAATAAACCTGAAATCCAAGAAATGTTAGAAAATCTTTTTTTAAAACCGAAATTTTAAAATAAATAATTACTACATTATTTTTTTTACTTTCATGAAAAAGACTAATACAACATTCAAGTCTCACTAAAAAGTTTAGCAGTGCAATTTATGACAGTAAGTTTTTTAAATAGACCAATATTAAAAAAATATACTTTTAACTTTTTGAAAACAATCTTAAAATATTTCAGTAAACATATGACATTTACTTACATAAATATAAATATAAATATAAATTATATAAATATGCATTTATATAATGGTAACCGTCTATTGTGTAAAAATTTATTTTCAACATAATAGCACAACTAATAATAATCTATCATTTTTTTGAAGAAATTTACATTTAGAACAATTAAATTTTAGAAATAGGTATCAGTTATTGAACCTTAGGAATCAGTTATTGAACAGCGTAAAATTTTTTACATTCTTTCGTTCTATCCAAAAATGTTGTAAACATTTATAGTTCGGTGTGTAAAAATCACATTATATGAAAATAAAAACATTTTCTAAATTTTAGATCGTAATTTAGAAATGTAGTATTTTAGAAATACAACAAATCCTTAAGAATCATTTATTGAACAGCTTAAATTTTTTTACATTATTTCGTTTTATCCAGTAATGTTGTAAACATTTATAGTTCAGTATATAAAAATCACATTATATGAAAATAAAAACATTTTCTAAATTTAAGATCGCACTTTAGAAATGTAGTATTTTAGAAATACAACAAATCCTTAATAATCATTTATAGAACAGCTTAAATAATTTTACATTCTTTCGTTTTATCCAAAAATGTTGTACACATTTACAGTCCGGTGTATAAAAATCACATTATATGAAAATAAAAAAAAATTTTCTAAATTTAAGATCGTAATTTAGAAATGTAGTACTTTAGAAATACAACAAATCCTTAAGAATCATTTATTGAACAGCTTAAATTTTTTTACATTATTTCGTTTTATCCAGTAATGTTGTAAACATTTATAGTTCAGTATATAAAAATCACATTATATGAAAATAAAAACATTTTCTAAATTTAAGATCGCACTTTAGAAATGTAGTATTTTAGAAATACAACAAATCCTTAATAATCATTTATAGAACAGCTTAAATAATTTTACATTCTTTCGTTTTATCCAAAAATGTTGTACACATTTACAGTCCGGTGTATAAAAATCACATTATATGAAAATAAAAACATTTTCTAAATTTAAGATCGTAATTTAGAAATTTAGTATTTTAGAAATACAACAAATCCTTAATAATCATTTATTGAACAGCTTGAAAATTTTTACATTCTCTCGTTTTATCCAAAACTGTTGTACACATATATAGTTCGGTGTATAAAAATCCCATTAT
Source organism: Pardosa pseudoannulata (assembly GCA_032207245.1). NCBI lineage: Eukaryota > Metazoa > Arthropoda > Arachnida > Araneae > Lycosidae > Pardosa > Pardosa pseudoannulata. The sequence continues at coordinate 119,034,944 of CM063506.1, read as the reverse complement.
ATGAAAATAAAAACATTTTCTAACTTTAAGATCGTAATTTAGTAGAAATGTAGTATTTTAGAAATACAACAAATACTTAAGAATCATTTATTGAACTGCTTAAAAATTTGTATATTATCTTTTTATCCAATAATGTTGTAAACATTTATAGTTTTTAATATATAAAAATCACATTATATGAAAATAAACAATTTTCAAAATTTAAGATCGTAATTGAAAAATATCCATTTAACCCCTTCCGGTATGATTTAATAATGAAAAACTGTGCATGAAATAACCGTTTAATTTTTATTTAAAAAACTTGTTTCATTTTACAATTCTTACATATTCTTAATTAAAATCCACTTTTTACATAGTGTTAAATAATATCAGAAACAGTAAAATTAAGAAAATATCAAAGCAAAACATTAATAATGTATACAGATAATAGTCTTCAAGCTAGTGGTACTTTTCAAAACAAAGTGCAAAGGAATTCTTAATTGTTTACACCGCCAAGTAGTCTCACTTTTAGTTTGATTCTTGTAACACACACGGCATTTCTTAGTAGGTTATCTTTTATTCTGACTCATTAATTTGGCAATGACTTGTACCAAGTAAACAATATGCAATAGTGACTTGTGATTTTCACAAGTGATAAAAGTGTTGCCAAATTCAGTACACTAGAAATTTTAAACTAAATTAATTATCATATTTAACAGTAACTTTAATCGCATGACGAGTGTAGCTCGTCATTGTGCGGTATGGAATGAAAAACTAATGACGAGCTAGACTCTTCATTTTACCGGAAGGGGTTAAATTGATTTTAAATAAGAAAAGACATTTCAGAATTTATATTAGCAAAGAAAATATGAGACGTAATAAGTTTTTCGAAGAAATGAGAAAGTACATCTTTTGAAGTATCAAAGATTTATTAAATGCTAACATAGCTCGAAATCTTTCGCTAAACATTGAAATTAAATGCCCGCAGTTGTGTGGAATTTGTTCAAATTCAAGTTCAGATTTCAGAAATGATTTCGATATTTATGATTAACAGTCTCAAATCGAAATGCAGATAAGACTTGCTTATATTACTGTTGCTGATTCTAAACAAAGCATAGTTTTAAGCGTTTGAAAATCAATTTCCGCAGTTATGGATTTTGAGATGCATTACCTTTGCAAACTTAACAAGTTTTAACGGTGTAATATGTAACGAAATATAATGGTTATTTGAAACCTTAACCTTTGACGTATATTGCATAAAATGTCATTACTTTAATTACAGGTTTAAAAACAAATATATAGAAATATTAAATAATGCAAAATGGTCCTGTATTTAATATTTTGAAATAGGTATCAGAGGGCCGTAGTGAGAAATTATATTCTGAGGGGTGTGACGCCTTCAATATTCTCAAATGAGAGGTAACGTGATTAATGGATCACAGTCAAAGAATAAAATTGGAAATTCACTTTAATTCTGGATTAAATACGTCTATTTACAAAGGAACGTTAATTCCTAAATCATCTAGATCTGCAAAGGATGGTTGCCGATAAAACTTCCTCACGACAATCACAGTCGAAAGAAAAACAAGAGATTTAATAATCTCTTACAAATGGGGAGGCTTTTCAGGGTGCAATCAAACCCAATTTATCCCCCGTTCGGTATCGAGATTCTGCCGCTCCCTATATGAGCGGACTTTACGAATCTCCCGAACTAGCAAGCTGGCTCTCTAGTAAAAAAAGGCGAAAGCCTCCACGAGGTCAACACACCTCCGAAAAAAATGACGAAAAGCCCTGAGTCGCAAAATTGTAGGCTTTTTATACCTGGGGGGTCAGTTACGGTCCCGCCACTGTTTTTTTTCTCAGTTAAGATCCCAGTTACATGAGAACTCCAGCTAAAGTTACAGTTATACTTTTTAACTGAATTCTCATTCGCTGGCTGTCTCTTCACGGAATTTCCGAGCGTTCATTAACGAGATCGATCAGGGGCGTGTTCGTCTATTCAGTCCGATTGTCAAGATCCCCGACTCTGCGACGCCAAGCTATTGTCCAGGTACAGGTGTAATACGATCAGCTGTTTTTGAGCGTGCTCGGACAAAGGGGAGATTTCACAGGGGTATCAAGGGAAGAAACATTTTTTCTCTGAATGATACTTAAAAAAATGACAGGTTTTCTTATGCATGTATACCCCTAATGAGTATCATAATACAATATGGTTTTAAAATAGCAAAATGATTTAAAAAGTATATAATGAACAAATTTAAAGCCTAGAATAAGTAGTGAAGTAACTGCACATTGAATTTGATAATAAAATTAAAATTGAAAAGGTATAAATTCTACATGGTACTAAATTCTAATTTTTAAAATAGAAATATAACAAAAAAAAAAAAGAATAATTTTGAATGAAAATCACCATGTTTAAATTTTTTACTTGTACATTATCAAATATGCACGCCTTGAAGATTTGTGAAAACTTCACAGTTTCTTCCGATTGTGCATCTATATTGTGATGAGTGCTAGTCAATCCTCTCTTACTTCTTTTCCCTCAATGTCACTACAAACACTGTTCTAAACACAGTTTTCTAAGCACAGATAGGCAAATGACATAATCCCACACATAGGTCCATTTTCTATCCATGAAACGGTCTTCTTTAGAATTTCGGAGAGGGATCGGTTCCCTAAATCACTCCCCTTCCCTACGGCCTTGAGGTATCATAAATATAATGGATTTTACTGGAAATTTCATCACTGCAATTCACTATAATAAAATATTACCATTTAAGAGTTAGAAAGACTAAAAAGAGGTTTTCTATCATCTGACTATTGTTTTTTATAAATACCATATATTGGCTCTTCCTATTCTTGCGAGCTAACAGGCTCACATTGTAGACAACACGCAACAGGAATTTGTTGAATCTTTATAAAATAAATATTAATACGGATATCTATTAATAGCGAGGAAAAAAATCGTAATTCAATATATGAAAACAATATACAGAGGGGGGGGGGGGGGGGGGGGGGGGGGGGGGGGGGGGGGGGGGGGGGGGGGGGGGGGGGGGGGGGGGGGGGGGGGGGGGGGGGGGGGGGGGGGGGGGGGGGGGGGGGGGGGGGGGGGGGGGCGGGGGGGGGGGGGGGGGGGGGGGCGGGGGGGGGGGGGGGGGGGGGGGGGGGGGGGGGGGGGGGGGGGGGGGGGGGGGGGTGGGGGGGGGGGGGGGGGGGGGGGGGGGGGGGGGGGTTGGCACAGAAAATACTGCAGTAAAACAAGCGAGACGTACAATCACAACTTTGTGTGTAAAACTGTTTAAAATAGATAAGCTCTGATTGACTGTATGAATTTAACTCAACGAAGTCAACAAGTCCTAGTAAAGAATTTCAGGAGTGAATGTAATTCTTTGTTGGAACTTCGTGAGCGTCAATGCTATCGGTTGGCTACCGACGAATAATAGAAAAATGTTTCCAGCCTCCTATCTTGCTCTGACTCTAGCTAAACAGGTCAAGTTTACCATCCCCAACTCCTCTGTGTAAAAGAATTAGAGTTTTTGTTGGAGTATTTGTCCCCTGAGAGGAATTAGCAAGGGATAATGACAAAGAAAGGGCATAAAAAGTATCAGTGTAAGCAGAGCCTGATTGCACCAATTTTAGGACGCCATGTTCTCGGGAGCCTTGACAAGAGCTTGTCAGTATTTAATAAAGAACTATCATTATGTAGACATCTTTGAATTGACAGAATATAATAAATAGATCTATATTCATGTTTAAATAATAAGCTGTAATAAAGTTTGTCTTAAATAGTGTATTCTTTCATTTATATCTTCCAGTGGGTATTTACTTCCGCATCAACATTGCTGCGCGATTCCATTTTTATTCTTTTATTAACCATTCCATCAACATGGCATAATACGAGCTTGAAACACCTTTTATAGAGCAAAAAAGACATTTTGGGCTTAGAACTTTCTGAAAAATACCAGGCCCACAAAAATGGCCAACTTATAACTTAACAGTGTAAACAACAGTGTTACGTAACTGTGTCAACAGTGTTAACAACTTAACAGTGTTTTGAAATCTGTATATTTCAAAATTTTGGTCCTGTCATATTACAGTCGAGAAATGTCACCTAGTAGGCCCTAAGTTCACAAACCATAGGGTACTGCCATGTTGCGTACGAGACAGGTCAAAGGCTACTTCCGCTTCATAATGACAGGAGAATCGCAACGGGAATTTGGTACCATAAATTACTGTCCCTGCGGTTAGTCCACAGAATACTACAGTAAAACAAGTGTGACGTACACTCACAATCAGTGTAAAACTCTTTAAAATAGATAAGCTCTGATTGACTGAATTAATTCAACTTAACGAAGTTAACAAGTCCTAACAAAGAATTTCTTGAGAGCATGAAATTCTTTATTAGAACTTCATGAGCCTCGATGCTATCAGTTGGCTACCGAAGAATAGAAAAATGTTTTCAGCGTCCTATCTTGATCTGACCCTAGCTGGACCTATTAAGTTTACCATCCTCAACTCCCCTGTGTAAAGAATTAAAGTTTTTGTCGGAGTATTTGTTCCCTGAGAGCAGTTAGCAAGAGATCACTACAAAGGATGGACATTAAAAAATCAGTGTAAGCAGAGGCTGATTGCACACATTTTAGGACGCCATGTTTTAGGGACCCTTGACAGGAGCTTTTCAGCATATAATAAAGAACTATGATTATGTAGACATCTCCTAATTGACAAAATATAATAAATAGATCTATAAGCATGTTTAAATAATAAGCTGTAAGAAAATTTGTCTTAAATAGTGTTTTCTTTGATATATATCTTCGATTGGTTATTTCATTCACCACCAACATTCTTATGCGGTTCCAATTTTATCATTTTATTTACCATTCTCTCAACATGGAATAATACGAGCTTAAAACACCTTTTAGAGCGAAAAAAGAACTTTTTGGGCTCAAAACTATCTGAAAAATACCAGGCCCACAAAAGTGGTCAACTTAGCGACTGTAAAGTCATTAGAGGTAAATTTGGTGACAATAGTTAGATGCT
>CM063506.1:118969925-119024925 GCA_032207245.1 Pardosa pseudoannulata | reverse complement strand
TATATTGTATAACGTTAATATTGTAAAGAGTATAACGTGTAGGCTTAACCTTAAAACAGATATTCGAATGGTATTCGAATTAGCGCAGAACCATGCTATTTCACATTTAATAATTCTGCAGTTCGAGTAAATAGGGATTTTCAAAAGGGATACCTAAGGGTATTTTGTATAACGTTAGTATTGTAAAGAGTAGTAGGCTTAATCTTCAAACAGGCATTCGAAAAGTATTTGAATTAGTGTAGAATCATGCTATTTCATATTTAATAATTCTGCAGTTCTAGTAAATAGGGAATTTCAAAATGGATACCTAAGGCTATTTTATCTAACGTTAATATTGTAAAGAGTATAACGTGTAGGCTTGACCTTGAAACAGAGATTCGAATAGTATTTGAATTAGCGCAGAACCATGCTATTTCATATTTAATAATTCTGTAGTTCTAGTAAATAGGGATTTTCAAAATGGATACCTAAGGGTATTTTGTCTAACGTTAATATTGTAAAGCGTATAACGTGTAGGTTTGACCTTGAAATGAGATTCAAATAGTATTTGAATTAGCGCAGAACCATGCTATTTCATATTTAATAATTCTGCAGTTCTAGTAAACAGTTTTAAAAATGCACATTTAAGGTTATTTGTATAACGTTAATATTATAAATATTATATATATAAATATCTATAAAAATAATAAATATATAAATATATATATATATATAAATATATATAAATAATATATATAAATATATTATATATATATATATATATATATATATATATATATATATAATATATATATATATATAAATATATATATATATTATATATATTAAATATATATAATATAAATATATATATATATAAATATTTATATATATATGATATATATGTATATATATACATATATATAATATATATACATATTAATATACACACACACACATATATATATATATATATATATAATATATATATTATATATATAAACACTGAATTGTCTTCCAAATTTCAATCTATTAAATGTACAATGAGGCCTTAAATTTTTTGTTGGAAATTATAATAGTGCATTCTGTTATAATAATTATATTCTTTATAAGAAGAGAAAGATTAAAAGTTCATTGTCACTACATATTCTTAGTTGTATTTCGCAATTCAGTGAGCTTGAAATATCAAATTTTCAATTAAATTTTGTCAGCTCTAAATCTCCCGCCTCGTTAACAAGAAGCAGATATCTAAGGAATTCTGAGGCTCCAATGTAAATTAAGCATTTTAATGATGCATCAAAAATGAGCTTGTTGTGGTAAGACGGGGAAAACAAGCGAAATGCATTCATGTAAAACTAACTACTTAAAAACACTTCTCGTACTTCCGCCATAACGAATTTATCTTTAAAGCTTATCAGGAAAGCTAATGGCCTTGTTTCTAAGAAAGACCATTAGTTTAAATCTTAAGTAACGTGCTATTTATCGTCTCTCGGCTCGAGGTGTTAAAGGTATACGATTGTAGATTTGAGGAGAATTCACTGCATAACTTTTACAGTTATGACACCTCAAGACGCTAACTCTAACATGCTTAAAGTGATATTTTTAAGAATATTTTTTTCTTTTATAAATGTATGATTCATGTAATATTAAATTTTCAGCGTAATCGAAATTCTAAAACAGGTTTCAATGTAAAAAAATTAAAGATTTGTTTTCTGATTTGAGAAATATAATTAAAGAAAAATCATTGTATATTTATGTGACTTATGTACATCCATGAGAAGAAAGAATTTCTTTAGGCGTGTATTGCCTTAATGTGTAGTGTTAACCCATATTGGACAGCTACGTTAACATGCTTAAAGTGATATTTTTAAGAATATTTTTTTCTTTTATAAATGTATGATTCATGTAATATTAAATTTTCAGCGTAATCAAAATTCTGCAACAGGTTTCAATGTAAAAAAATTAAAGATTTGTTTTCTGATTTAAGAAATATAATTAAAGAAAAATCATTGTATATTTATGTGACTTATGTACATCCATGAGAAGAAAGAATTCCTTTAGGCGTGTATTGCCTTAATGTGTAGTGTTAATCCATATTGGACAGCTACGTTAACATGCTTAAAGTGATATTTTTAAGAATATTTTTTTCTTTTATAAATGTATGATTCATGTAATATTAAATTTTCAGCGTAATCAAAATTCTGCAACAGGTTTCAATGTAAAAAAATTAAATATTTGTTTTCTGATTTAAGAAATATAATTAAAGAAAAATCATTGTATATTTATGTGACTTATGTACATCCATGAGAAGAAAGAATTTCTTTAGGCGTGTATTGCCTTAATGTGTAGTGTTAACCCATATTGGACAGCTGTTCTATAAACAGGACATCAAATAAAATTCCATTTAATAATAAAGTTATAAATATTTTCTGAGTGGAATCTATTTCAACACCTTTAAAATAGACAAACTTTAGCATAGTAACAAAAAACATGGAGAAATCAAATTATATTGCGTTGTAAAATCTATTTTCCGCAACCTCTTACAAATTGTCATCTTTTAATATTTAATTTTATATCTATTATTATTATTTTTTCAAACATTGTGGAGATTACTAATAACGGAGCTAATAATGTACCTGAAAGTCTTCGTTCAAAAATATATTTTGCAAATTATTTTGGAAGGTACAGTAGCAAGATGTTCATGAAAAATAAACGTATGTATATAAATGTATATAAATTATAGATGTTAGCATCCTACAACTGATATCCTTTTTGCATTATCTCATACCAAAAATGCCAGTTCAAGAATTGCAAGAGAAAACCAACAAAAGTATGCTTAAAATGTAGTGTTGGACTTTGACTGTTTCCCCAAATTTCAGATATGAATCAGCCTAATGCAATGTAAGTGATAATTGTTAAATTTTAGTAGTATATTGGACCGTTGTCCTGTTTATAGGACAGTTACTTATAAAACATCTCTAATTACTTAAAAAAATAAAAATAGTTTTTTAAATTTTGGTTTTATATGCTTAGCTACACCATATTAATTTTATAGATAACGTTTTAATAACTTACAGAAATATTTAGTTGGTGTGGTGAAATATGGGTTAACGGTGGACTATTTGTAACCTGAATCTGAGGGACCTGCTAATGAATAAAATGCCTTGACACAAAAATGGACAGTCTTGCAGAAGTTGCGTTATTAGAAATTAAAATTATTACAAATGTTTAGTAAGAAAATATGCTTAATTATTACAAATGTGCTCATTATTACAAATCTTCATTAAAAACTATTATAATGCATAAAACACGAACACTGTTCAGATTTTATGCACCTGAGGTACTCACATAAAGGTTTCTATGTTCTAAGTGGGAGCCTCGAACTTATCTCAATAGCCTTTGGTTCGCTCCACCCCCATTATTTCCTGCGTCAGGAGGTCCGCTAAGCATCCAGTAGTATTCCAAATTCCTTCTTCTCAATAGCGCATGTCGCCTGTGTTCGCTCGTGGATATCGCCTGCGGCGCGACGGGCGCAGGTCAAGTACTTCGACGGGCTTAGTGTGGAGTGGGGTCCCATTACTTGCGATCTGCCCACCGCCACGGGGAACAGACTAGAGGGCCTCACGGCTATATTAGCCCGGTTGGCGCTTGACTGCCTCAATAGCCAAGTTTTCATGGGCCAGTAAAGTTAGCGGGTAAAAGTGATTTTCTTTGGAGGGCAGAAAAAACCCGTTTACATAAGCAGTGATTTCACCCTTCATTTTTGCCAGACTTGTTGTTAGAATCACGTGATTATTCGGAAGTGCAATTCCATTAATAGTACATTGTGTTTTGCTTATTCTTTAATATAAAGTACAACATCTTCTTTTGTTTCTTTAAACTATTTTTAATTAATTACGTGAAAAATTTAGAGTACAATGATGAAAACTGTACATATTTTAGTCATTCCGATATTAGAAACGAACATTCACTAGAAATGTCATCAAAATGTTTATTTGCTATGCGATATTACATAATGCAGAAAATTTTATATTATAAAATATACTTTTTATAAGTGTTAAAATTAAAAATTAAAAATTTATTTTATGGTTAAATAATTCATTACATATTGAAATTAAGTATCTTTAGAAATTTTTTTAAAACTAAATCTTCAGTATAAAGAGAAGATTATGTAAATCGTATAGTAAAAACTTAGCTTTATTCAATTTTTTAAAATTTTTTATTTATTTCTATTACTTTGCAAAAACCTAACCTCGCTTAGTGGAGAATGTGAATAAAAATAAGAATAAAATAATTTTAAATTTTAGGAATAATTATACGGGAATAGCACATTTCAAGCTGAAAAATTATTCATATTATAACCAATCAATTTTAATATTTTGAAATTATGTTATTTTAACTACCTTCACTACACAAAACACATTCTCTGTTATGTAAATATAATTAGATGATCCTTTGTTCAGTTTAATTTCTGTTATTAATTATAAAGGATTTACTATTGGAAGCAGAATTCAACTGTTATGTATTCCTCATCTATATAGAAATAGACTTGCTAGGATGTAAACATTTATTGCTTAGCTTAACGTTTTTATAGATTACATTTTGCCAAAAGTTCCTTTCCTTATTTTTAAACTTTTTTTTTCTTTTCTTTTTCAGAGGAAAGTGAAGTGTCAATTTTTTTTCTAGAGACACGACATGACATGCGAACGTTATTAAAAAAACTGAAATCTTTGCACTCATTTAACCCTTAATGAAGCTTTTAGGTAACTACGAGAGTACACATCAGTTTCATAAATAAACAATTTTCCTGTAAAACATTTTCTACTTTACTACAAGTAAAGAAAAAAACCTCATGGTTAAATGTTTAAAACAGCTAAAAGGCTACTCCTGTTTTTAAGGTAAGTGACATAACATACTATTCTTTGTATCAATATCAGAATAAAATATATATATATGCATGTATATATATATATATATATATATATATATATATATATATATATATATATATGTATATATATTTATATATGTATATAATATATATATGTATATATATATATATATATATATATATATATATATATATATATATATATATATATATATATATATATGATATACGTATGTATATATACATACATATGCATACATGCATATACAGATATATGTTATACACATATGTACATATATATATATATATATATATATATATATATATATATATATATATATATATATATATATGTATATATATATATGTATATATATACATTATATGGATTATATATATATATATATATAATATATATATATATAATATATAATAAATATATATATATATATATATATAATATATATATATATATATATATATATATATATACAGGTTATATGTATAGGTATAATTATTGGATTATTGGTTTATATTATACTATATTTTGTAATAATTGAAATAAACGAAAAAAAAAAGAATTGTCAAAGTTACCTTTAGTGCTGTAAAATATTTAGCTCTACCTTTTTCTATAACTTATAAGCTGACATTTTCTATAGCTTATGTGTATTTCAGATTCATGTCTTACTTGTGCCATAAATATATTACTTGTTTTTATATACTATAAAATTTCTTAAGTTTCTTACACTTAACAAGAATGGGTGGAGGGAATATATAAACACTAAAATGCGATTAAAATTCTGTTAGCAATTACCTGGAATTATCACGGAAATATCACAAAATATATGAAACTATCTTGTTTGGGGCCATCCTGAATTACTACAGTCGAACTTGTTTATAACGAGAACACAGAGACCGTAACATATACTCGTTAAATCCGAGTGCTCGTAATAAACGGGTCTTTAAGGCAGGCATGCAACCAGAAAGGGGGAGGGCAAATGATGGAGTTTACTTAAAATTTAATTAATACTTACTTTGATTGCGTTAATTAATTTAATTAAATACTTTTCTTAATTTGATGACAATAACCTCCCCCAACCAGCGAAAAATTTCTAGTTGCTCTACAGTCTTAAAGGAAAGAAACAATAAAAGGAAAGAAAAATAAAGGAAAAGATTCTTACCAAAACATTTATTTTTTTTTATTAATCTACATATTTAAAATTGTAATTTGTTAGCTTACTCTGAACTCGTTCTTTGTCTCTTTCCTGTGCTTTAGTTACTCGGAGAATACTCATCGCCTGGAAAACATCATCACTGACATCCCTCGCTTCAAAAAAGGTCTGCATTTTTTCAGCGAACTCCATTATCGTAGAACAAGTTGGAGTGGTTCACTTTCTTTATATTCATCAGTGTCCTCATCGCTTTCGTCATGTTTTTCCGCTGAATTCGCTAGTACGTCAGCTACAATATCTTCGGTGGTCGGTACATCTGAGGTCATCAGTTCGTCGTCGATGGATACATAGTTTTGAAATTCTTCTTTGGTCATTTCCAAATTTGCAGTTTGTATGAAATTGTCAACCTCTTCTTCCTCAGTGGATTGACCATCTTGACAACTCTCCAATCCAGCCTTATGGAAACACTTGATGATGCATGTTGATGTGACATTTTACCATGATTCGTTCATCAAACGTATCGCTTCCAGTACGTTGACATTGGTATTTAATTCTGTTCCACTTCTATCTCTTCGGTCCAGAATCATCAAAATCAGTTGCTTAAGGAAGTGGCACTTGAAACTTCTTATGACTCCATGGTTCATAAACCGCGGAGAAGATAAGACAGAAAGACTAGACACATGAGAAAAAAGAATCCAAGACAGAAAAATATTACTCGCTAAAACCAGGTCTTGCTCGTTAAAAATAACTTCTGTTCCATTCACTTAACATTGATCCAAACAAATATTCTCGTTTCCCTCGGTAAATCCGAGTTTTCATTAAATCCAAGAGCTCGTTATAAACGAGTTTACTGTATCAGTATTTTATTATATGTTAGAATGCACTTATTTTGACAGCATTGCACTTTCAAGAGTTACCCAGTCAAAGAACCCGCCTTGCGAAAGATTTATCATTTCGTACCTGTTAATTATAATAAGCTGCACATACTTTTGTGCTTTTGCATACCACGACAGACTCTTCCCAATATATCAGAGAATAAATTGATTTTCCTTTGTCGCACTAGGGTACGGGGGAAATCAGTTTATCTCTGACGAACAAAACTCGATAAACTCTCCCTCGACACTTCACAAGTAACAAATTCACTTTCTAATAAATCGGATATTTTCGAGACTTTTATTGATAAAGCTCTGATAAGGAAATACAGAAGAAGGTCCTGGAAGTTTCATCTCATTCTTTTCTCGAACCTTTTTTATTGCATTACTTGTTCGAATTTCAGTCCAGTTAAAAAAAATGGAATCTCTTGAGAATAATTTGTAATTTTTTGAAAACATATAAATATCGTATTGTGTATTCTCTGCTTGGAAGAGTATTATATAAATAAAACACATTCTAATTTTCAATCTAAATTGCTCAGTATTATCAATATATTTTGTAAATAAAAAGTTTTGTACTATTGACTGCACGTCCCCCCCCAGGCAGCCTTTTTTGTTAAAATGATTATATTTGAATTTTTTTCTTAAATAATTTTAAAAATATGATGAATATTTCAGAAAATTCGTCTTATTTTTTTCAGGTCATTTTTTATTATATCACGCGTTCTGAATTTGCGTTCAGGACAAATCATATGGTAAGTCTTTAGAATCATGTGTGGTTTTAACTAAAATATATTATTAAATATTATCTTTCTTAAAAATTTTGAAATAAATATAATAAGTATTCAATTTTTTATGCCACCCAGTATAATAGATATGTTTCCTAAATAAAATTTTTGAATTGATATATATCTTTCTGAAATATTCTTAACTAAAGTTTTTAGATAAATTAAATGTATTTTTTAACGTTCGAGGAAAATTTGAGAAAAAAATATGGAGACAGTTCTAGACACCTCATCCTATTCCCTTTAGAATAGTTTTATATTCTGTTATTAATTTTGAATTCAAGTTATCTAAAACAAATTGGAAATTTTCTAAGAATAATTAATAAAGTTTTCACATCCTACATTAATAAATTCTATATAAATATTATGTTGAAAATAAATTCTTTCGATTAAAGGTACGAAGTCATGAATACAACACAAATTACAACACAATGAGGTAAACGCTTCGAAATATGCTCAAATTGGAAATTTTCTAAGAATAATTAATATAGTTTTCAAAACCTACATTAATAAATTCTATATAAATATTATGTTGAAAATAAATTCTTTCGATTAAGGGTACGAAGTCATGAATACAACACAAATTACAACACAATGAGGTAAACGCTTCGAAATATGTTCAAATTGGAAATTTTCTAAGAATAATTAATAAAGTTTTCACATCCTACATTAAGAAATTCTACATAAATATTATGTTGAAAATAAATTCTTTCGATTAAAGGTACGAAGTCATGAATACAACACAAATTACAACACAATGAGGTAAACGCTTCGAAATATGTTCAAATTGGAAATTTTCTAAGAATAATTAATAAAGTTTTCGCATCCTACATTAAGAAATTCTACAGAAATATTATGTTGAAAATAAATTCTTTCGATTAAAGGTACTAAGTCATGAATACAACACAAATTACAACACAATGAGGTAAACGCTTCAAAATATGTTCAAATTGGAAATTTTCTAAGAGTAATTAATAAAGTTTTCGCATCCTACATTAAGAAATTCTACAGAAATATTAGGTTGAAAATAAATTCTTTCGATTAAAGGTACGAAGTCATGAATACAACACAAATTACAACACATTGAAGTAAACGCTTCGAGATATGTTCAATATTTTCCCTTTATTTTTAAAGTCATTTGAATACATAACACTTTCTTTGTTTTTAATATTTATAAATATATGGCAGCACTACACTTCCGTCTTTTAAAAAGTACACCCATTTAAAATTACTTTAAATCACAAATTCGAATTTTCTCGTTTATGATTGATCGCAATAAAATTATATACTAGAAAGATGTAATTTGTTTATCTATTAAAGTGTTACTACTTTATTGTTAATTTTATTGATAAATGTTCATTGTTCTCCCAATTTAATTCATTTTAAAAATGAAAATTATTTTAAAACAGTTCAAAAGGGCGTTTTTGGAATCAAACTGCCATTTACCCCCTCCCTTAACCTGGAGTTTTTTTTAACAGAAATTGATTTAACAAATAGTTTCAGAGTTTTTTATGTAGAAATAATTTTCAATAAAATAGGATAATTTATAAGAAAAAATGTACATTTTTGTTTATATTATAAACACTTTTTTCAAACAAATTTCCTTTTTTATTTAAACCTTATATTTAATTTGTTTCAAAAAGTGCATTCTAACATCTGAGTTAAATATTTAACAAATTAAACATCTTTCAATACAAATAATTACGTATTTATGTATTTGATTAACAAAAATTAAATACTATGCAACTACTTCTCTTCGTGTTTTTTTGTTTTAAAATTGAAAAACAGGGTACGAAAATAATTTTGTTAACTTTGTATAATTACGAATCTAATCGTTATTTTGCAGTAACATAAAGGTTCAGTATTCCAACAGTGCAATTAAATTTTATTAAATAATTCTCAATAGAATATTTCAAATAGAATATTATCCCATGGGTTACAATAAATAATTTAGCAAGAGATATCTCTCTTTAATTAGTTTAAAATTTACTAAGCATCTCATTTATAGATGCTTTCTAAATGTTTTAGAGATTATGTTATAGATATAGTTAACTTAATCCCGAAACAAGTGATGTTACAATGGGTTTATAGGAGTATTAAAATTATAGACAGGCGTTTGCATCTTTTCAATTAATTTACAAAATGAAAGCGAGCATAGTGAACTAAATCATGAAGATTGTGCAGTAAATTATTTAACGTTTTTTTCCTCATATTAAAATTGTTTGATCCTCATGATCCAAATTTCTTTTGATTTAATGAAATTGCTTTATAAATGTTATCTATGAATTTTAAAATTATGAAATATTATTTCAGTAATTATGTTAAATAATTATTTTTTTTTCCTAAATAAATAATTGCTGTATTTCAGGTTTCACTGATAGCTTATTCAGTGCAATAAACGAAGTGTGTTTTTTTAGTACTTTTAGGTATACCAACCAATTAGCCATTATATTCCGACCGTTATCGAAAATTACTTACATTTGACGTACTAGAGTAAAAAAATGGAGAAATAAAAAATAAATGTTTTACTTTTAATTTGAGCAATTTATTATATCAAAAATCCGTAGTAAATATTTCTATTATTAAAGATTGAAAAAATCGAGATAAATCTGAGATAAATACTCTGGAACAGCAAATGCAAGAAAATTTTGAAAAATGATCCGTTATCTACATTAATAGTCCTACTCAGAGAGATTTAAATAAAGCGAAGCGTGTAAATGAAAGCAAACTTTGAAAAATGATCGGTTTGCTACATTAATAGTCATACTCAGAAAGGTTTAAATAAAGTAAAACGTGTAAATGTAAGCAAATTTTGAAAACTGATCCATTTACTACATCAATAGTCATACTCAGATTTAAATAAAGCGAAATGTGTAAATGTAAGAAAACTTTGAAAAATGATCCGTTTGCTACATCAATAGTCATATTCAGAAAGATTTAAATAAAACAAAACGTGTAAATGTAAGCAAATTTTGAAAAATGATCCGTTTTCTACATTAATAGTCATATTCAGATTTAAATAAAGCAAAACGTGTAAATGCAAGCAAACTTTGAAAAATGATCCGTTTGCTACATCGATAGTCATATTCAGAGAGATTTATATAAAGCGAAGCGTGTAATGCTGAGCAAATTTTGAAAAATGATCCTTTAGCTACATCAATACTCATTCTCAGAAAGATTTAAATATAGGGAAGCGGTCAGTGTCGGGTTATCTTGTAGATGGCAAGTAAATTTCGAAGACAAAATTCTCTAATTCAAAATTACTAATATATTCAAAGTAGTTTACCAACTTTGACTATATTAGTAATTTTGAATATTTTATTATTCTTCAACTATTCATCTATACTATTCTTGAATAGATAACAGTAAAACTGTAAATGAATAATGAAAAAAGTTGTAGGTTTGTTTCAATGAAAGAGTGATGTCTGTTTTAAAGGCACAAGAAACTTTTAAAATAACATACACCGTCCCAAAATAAGTTTTTTTTTTACAAAAAGGCGAACAGAAAGATACACATTACTGAAAGATAAAATTATGCCTTTTTGCAGTGATTAAATGATTATTTTATTTAATTTAAATTCCAATTCAATGTACTTCTCTGTTTTACAGTAGTATTAGTTTGGTGTTTTGAATAATTAAAGGTATTTAAAATATTCAGTAGTCATGATTTTGTGTTATAAACATTGATTTATTGTATCTATGTTTTGAGAAATAACTGATCAAGTTCAGTAAGCTTTTCGAGTAATAATTGGTGATTTAGATAAAGCAGTCAATAACGAGTTATCACATAGAGAAGTAAAATCAGTTACTTTAACTATTCTCATAGATGAAAATAAACAAGTTTATAAATAAAGAAGGAAGTTGGAAGTAAAAATAAAGTCTTTTTCAAAGAGGCTTTGAATAACGGAGGTCCCAATATACTAAGTTTTATTATAAAATAGATATCCAAATAGAAGAAGATTTCTCTAAATTTTATAATAGAATGATTATTTTATTTAATAAACAGCTTTTTTGTCGTAGTTATATGTTTTAATTGTTAAAACAACTTTTAGTTTGACGTTTAAGTGATTTACAAAGGTTTCCAGGCATGTCTCTCTTTTAAAAAATTACCCAAATTACTGGATATTATTTATAAATTATCATGATGAGGTATTCATATTTTAAACTCAAAGTATTTTATTAAAGGACAAATTGTGTAGATGATGAAACAGTTGAGATAAATATTGTACAATTTTGAATTATTTATAAATTATCATGTTGAGGTTTTGATATTTTAAACGCAAAGTATTATATTACAGGACAAGTTGTGTAGATGATGAATCAGTTGAGATAAATATTGTACAATTTTGAATTACTTATAAATTATCATGATGAGGTTTTCATATTTTAAATGCAAAGTATTTTATTAAAGAACAAATTGTGTAAATGATGAATCAGTTGAGATAAATATTGTACAATTTTGAATTATTTATAAATTATCATGATTAGGTTTTCATATTTTAAATGCAAAGTATTTTATTACAGGGCAAATTGTGTAAATGATGAATCAGTTGAGATAAATATTGTACAATTTTGAATTATTTATAAATTATCATGTTGAGATTTTCATATTTTAAACGCAAAGTATTTTATTACAGGGCAAATTGTGTAAATGATGAATCAGTTGAGATAAATGTTGTACAATTTTGAATTATTTATAAATTATCATGCTGAAGTTTTCATATTTTAAACGAAAAATATTTTATTACAGGACATATTGTGTAAATGATGAATCAGTTGAGATAAATATTGTACAATTCTGAATTATTTATATATTAATTTTATTATAAGTAAATTTTGATATTCATTTTTTTTTCTTAACTGATGCTAAACACACTGCTGTAAAATATAAGAATTTAATACTTTCTAATGCGCTAGGGTTATTCTAGAAACAAACCTATGTAATGAATTTTATAATTTTCAGCTAATATAATGGAGAGCTTTAGATTATACAATTAGGTAATGAATAAGAAGGCAGAAGCATTTTGAAATGAATGTATTATTATCCTACGAGAAATTAAATAGAGTAATTTGAAACTAGATAAGCACGGAAAATATATTTTTGTAATTCAAAAATTTAATATTTAGTTATTATTTGGGTCAGTTAATTTATTTCAATAAATAATATTTTAATACATTTAAAAATACTAACTATCCTAACAATTTTTGAAATAGATTTTTAGTAACTTAGGGCTCACCCAATTCGTTTTACAGCTAACCGCTATTAATCCATGTTTAAACGGAGAATTTAGTCTCACCACCATTAGTTGGCTTCATGTTTAAACGTTAAACGACTTTGGTGAGACCGGATCTTAGTCTTCAGGTAAGGATGTATCAGGGATTTTTCATTCAAGTCATTGTTGGATTATATAACTTTTCTTTAAGAAATTATTTTAATTAATTTCATACCTTTAAAAATACTAACTATCCTAACAATTTTTGAAATAGATTTTTAGTAACTTAGGGCTCACCCAATTCGTTTTACAGCTAACCGCTATTAATCCATCTTTAAACGGAGAATTTAGTCCCACCACCATTGGTTGGCGTCATGTTTAAACGTTAAACGACTTTGGTGAGACCGGATCTTAGTCTTCAGGTAAGGATGTATCAGGGATTTTTCAGTCAAGTCATTGTTGGATTATATAACTTTTCTCTAAGAAATTCTTTTAATTAATTTCATACCTTTAAAAATACTAACTATCCTAACAATTTTTTAAATAGATTTTTAGTAACTTAGGGCTGGTCTAACCCAATTCGTTTCAGAGCTAACCGCTAATAATCCATGTTTAAACGGAGAATTTAGTCTCACCACCATTAGTTGGCTTCATGTTTAAACGTTAAACGACTTTGGTGAGACCGGATCTTAGTCTTCAGGTAAGGATGTATCAGTTATTTTTCAGTCAAGTCATTGTTGGATTATATAACTTTTCTCTAAGAAATTCTTTTAATTAATTTCATACCTTTAAAAATACTAACTATCCTAACAATTTTTGAAATAGATTTTTAGTAACTTAGGGCTGGTCTCACCCAATTCGTTTTACAGCTAACCGCTATTAATCCATGTTTAAACGGAGAATTTAGTCTCACCACCATTAGTTGGAGTCATGTTTAAAGTTCAACGACTTTGATAAGACCGGATCTTAGTCTTCAGGTGAGGATGTATCAGGGATTTTTCATTCAAGTCATTGTTGGATTATATAACTATTCTCTAAGAAATTCTTTTAATTAATTTCATACCTTTAAAAATACTAACTATCCTAACAATTTTTTGAATAGATTTTTAGTAACTTAGGGCTGGTCTAACCCAATTCGTTTTACAGCTAACCGCTAATAATCCATGTTTAAACGGAGAATTTAGTCTCACCACCATTAGTTGGCTTCATGTTTAAACGTTAAACGACTTTGGTGAGACCGGATCTTAGTCTTCAGGTAAGGATGTATCAGGGAATTTTCATTCAAGTCATTGTTGGATTAGATAACTATTCTCTAAGAAATTCTTTTAATTAATTTCATACCTTTAAAAATACTAACTATCCTAACAATTTTTGAAATAGATTTTTAGTAACTTAGGGCTGGTCTCACCCAATTCGTTTTACAGCTAACCGCTATTAATCCATGTTTAAAACGGAGAATTTAGTCTCACCACCATTAGTTGGAGTCATGTTTAAACGTTAAACGACTTTGATAAGACCGGATCTTAGTCTTCAGGTGAGGATGTATCAGGGATTTTTCATTCAAGTCATTGTTGGATTATATAACTATTCTCTAAGAAATTCTTTTTAATTTCATACCTTTAAAAATACTAACTATCCTAACAATTTTTGAAATAGATTTTTAGTAACTTAGGGCTGGTCTAACCCAATTCGTTTTACAGCTAACCGCTATTAATCCATGTTTAAACGGAGAATTTAGTCTCACCACCATTAGTTGGAGTCATGTTTAAAGTTCAACGACTTTGATAAGACCGGATCTTAGTCTTCAGGTGAGGATGTATCAGGGATTTTTCATTCAAGTCATTGTTGGATTATATAACTATTCTCTAAGAAATTCTTTTAATTAATTTCATACCTTTAAAAATACTAACTATCCTAACAATTTTTGAAATAGATTTTTAGTAACTTAGGGCTGGTCTCACCCAATTCGTTTTACAGCTAACCGCTATTAATCCATGTTTAAACGGAGAATTTAGTCTCACCACCATTAGTTGGAGTCATGTTTAAAGTTAAACGACTTTGATAAGACCGGATCTTAGTCTTCAGGTGAGGATGTATCAGGGATTTTTCATTCAAGTCATTGTTGGATTACATAACTATTCTCTAAGAAATTCTTTTTTAATTTCATACCTTTAAAAATACTAACTATCCTAACAATTTTTGAAATAGATTTTTAGTAACTTAGGGCTGGTCTAACCCAATTCGTTTTACAGCTAACCGCTATTAATCCATGTTTAAACGGAGAATTTAGTCT
Source organism: Pardosa pseudoannulata (assembly GCA_032207245.1). Taxonomy (NCBI): domain Eukaryota; kingdom Metazoa; phylum Arthropoda; class Arachnida; order Araneae; family Lycosidae; genus Pardosa; species Pardosa pseudoannulata. The sequence continues at coordinate 119,009,720 of CM063506.1, read as the reverse complement.
CACCACCATTAGTTGGAGTCATGTTTAAAGTTCAACGACTTTGATAAGACCGGATCTTAGTCTTCAGGTGAGGATGTATCAGGGATTTTTCATTCAAGTCATTGTTGGATTACATAACTATTCTCTAAGAAATTCTTTTTAATTTCATACCTTTAAAAATACTAACTATCCTAACAATTTTTTGAAATAGATTTTTAGTAACTTAGGGATGGTCCACCCAATTCGTTTTACAGCTAACCGCTATTAATCCATGTTTAAACGGAGAATTTAGTCTCACCACCATTAGTTGGAGTCATGTTTAAAGTTCAACGACTTTGATAAGACCGGATCTTAGTCTTCAGGTGAGGATGTATCAGGGATTTTTCATTCAAGTCATTGTTGGATTATATAACTATTCTCTAAGAAATTCTTTTAATTAATTTCATATCTTTAAAAGTACTAACTATCCTAACAATTTTTTAAATAGATTTTTAGTAACTTAGGGCTGGTCTCACCCAATTCGTTTTACAGCTAACCGCTATTAATCCATGTTTAAACGGGGAATTTAGTCTCACCACCATTAGTTGGAGTCATGTTTAAAAGTTAAACGACTTTGATAAGACCGGATCTTAGTCTTCAGGTGAGGATGTATCAGGGATTTTTCATTCAAGTCATTGTTGGATTATATAACTTTTCTCTAAGAAATTCTTTTAATTAATTTCATACCTTTAAAAATACTAACTATCCTAACAATTTTTGAAATAGATTTTTAGTAACTTAGGGCTGGTCTCACCCAATTCGTTTTACAGCTAACCGCTATTAATCCATGTTTAAACGGAGAATTTAGTCTCACCACCATTGGTTGGAGTCATGTTTAAAAGTTAAACGACTTTGATAAGACCGGATCTTAGTCTTCAGGTGAGGATGTATCAGGGATTTTTCAGTCAAGTCATTGTTGGATTATATAACTTTTCTCTAAGAAATTCTTTTAATTAATTTCATACCTTTAAAAATACTAACTATCCTAACAATTTTTGAAATAGATTTTTAGTAACTTAGGGCTGGTCTCACCCAATTCGTTTTACAGCTAACCGCTATTAATCCATGTTTAAACGGAGAATTTAGTCTCACCACCATTAGTTGGCTTCATGTTTAAAAGTTAAACGACTTTGATAAGACCGGATCTTAGTCTTCAGGTAAGGATGTATCAGGGATTTTTCATTCAAGTCATTGTTGGATTATATAACTTTTCTATAAGAAATTCTTTTAATTAATTTCATACCTTTAAAAATACTAACTATCCTAACAATTTTTTAAATAGATTTTTAGTAACTTAGGGCTCGTCTCACCCAATTCGTTTTACAGCTAACCGCTATTTATCCATGTTTAAACGGAGAATTTAGTCTCTCCACCATTAGTTGTCTTCATGTTTAAACGTTAAACGACTTTGGTGAGACCGGATCTTAGTCTTCAGGTAAGGATGTATCAGGGATTTTTCATTCAAGTCATTGTTGGATTATATAACTTTTCTCTAAGAAATTCTTTTAATTAATTTCATATCTTTAAAAGTACTAACTATCCTAACAATTTTTTAAATACATTTTTAGTAACTTACGGCTGATCTCACCCAATTCGTTTTAAAGCTAACCGCTATTAATCCATGTTTAAACGGGGAATTTAGTCTCACCACCATTAGTTGGCGTCATGCTTAAAAGTTAAACGACTTTGGTGAGACCAGATCTTAGTCTTCAGGTAAGGATGTATCATTGATTTTTCATTCAAGTCATTATGAATGAATCATTATGAAATCAAGTCATTATGATTATATAACTTTTCTCTAAGAAATTCTTTTAATTAATTTTATACCTTTAAAAATACTAACTATCCTAACAATTTTTTAAATAGATTTTTAGTAACTTAGGGCTGGTCTAACCCAATTCGTTTCAGAGCTAACCGCTAATAATCCATGTTTAAACGGAGAATTTAGTCTCACCACCATTAGTTGGCTTCATGTTTAAACGTTAAACGACTTTGGTGAGACCGGATCTTAGTCTTCAGGTAAGGATGTATCAGGGAATTTTCATTCAAGTCATTGTTGGATTAGATAACTTTTCTTTAAGAAATTATTTTAATTAATTTCATACCTTTAAAAATACTAACTATCCTAACAATTTTTGAAATAGATTTTTAGTAACTTAGGGCTGGTCTCACCCAATTCGTTTTAACAGCTAACCGCTATTAATCCATGTTTAAACGGAGAATTTAGTCTCACCACCATTAGTTGGAGTCATGTTTAAACGTTAAACGACTTTGATAAGACCGGATCTTAGTCTTCAGGTGAGGATGTATCAGGGATTTTTCATTCAAGTCATTGTTGGATTATATAACTTTTCTATAAGAAATTCTTTTAATTAATTTCATACCTTTAAAAATACTAACTATCCTAACAATTTTTGAAATAGATTTTTAGTAACTTAGGGCTGGTCTCACCCAATTCGTTTTACAGCTAACCGCTATTAATCCATGTTTAAACGGAGAATTTAGTGACCACCATTGGTTGGTGTCATGTTTAAAAGTTAAACGACTTTGATAAGACCGGATCTTAGTCTTCAGGTGAGGATGTATCAGGGATTTTTCATTCAAGTCATTGTTGGATTATATAACTTTTCTCTAAGAAATTCTTTTAATTAATTTCATACCTTTAAAAATACTAACTATCCTAACAATTTTTTAAATAGATTTTTAGTAACTTAGGGCTGGTCTCACCCAATTCGTTTTACAGCTAACCGCTATTAATCCATGTTTAAACGGAGAATTTAGTGACACCATTAGTTGGCGTCATGTTTAAACGTTAAACGACTTTGGTGAGACCGGATCTTAGTCTTCAGGTAAGGATGTATCAGGGATTTTTCAGTCAAGTCATTGTTGGATTATATAACTTTTCTCTAAGAAATTCTTTTAATTAATTTCATACCTTTAAAAATACTAACTATCCTAACAATTTTTAAATAGATTTTTAGTAACTTAGGGCTGGTCTCACCCAATTCGTTTTACAGCTAACCGCTATTAATCCATGTTTAAACGGAGAATTTAGTCCCACCACCATTGGTTGGCGTCATGCTTAAAAGTTAAACGACTTTGGTGAGACCGGATCTTAGTCTTCAGGTAAGGATGTATCAGCGATTTTTCAGTCAAGTCATTGTTGGATTATATAACTTTTCTCTAAGAAATTCTTTTAATTAATTTTATACCTTTAAAAATACTAACTATCCTAACAATTTTTGAAATAGATTTTTAGTAACTTAGGGCTGGTCTCACCCAATTCGTTTTACAGCTAACCGCTATTAATCCATGTTTAAACGGAGAATTTAGTCCCACCACCATTGGTTGGCGTCATGCTTAAAAGTTAAACGACTTTGGTGAGACCGGATCTTAGTCTTCAGGTAAGGATGTATCAGGGATTTTTCATTCAAGTCATTATGAATGAATCATTATGAAATCAAGTCATTATGATTATATAACTTTTCTATAAGAAATTCTTTTAATTAATTTCATACCTTTAAAAATACTAACTATCCTAACAATTTTTGAAATAGATTTTTAGTAACTTAGGGCTGGTCTCACCCAATTCGTTTTACAGCTAACCGCTATTAATCCATGTTTAAACGGAGAATTTAGTCCCACCACCATTGGTTGGCGTCATGTTTAAACGTTAAACGACTTTGGTGATACCGGATCTTATTCTTCAGGTATGGATGTATCAGCGATTTTTCAGTCAAGTCATTGTTGGATTATATAACTTTTCTCTAAGAAATTCTTTTAATTAATTTCATACCTTTAAAAATACTAACTATCCTAACAATTTTTTAAATAGATTTTTAGTAACTTAGGGCTGGTCTCACCCAATTCGTTTTACAGCTAACCGCTATTAATCCATGTTTAAACGGAGAATTTAGTCCCACCACCATTGGTTGGCGTCATGTTTAAACGTTAAACGACTTTGGTGATACCGGATCTTATTCTTCAGGTATGGATGTATCAGCGATTTTTCAGTCAAGTCATTGTTGGATTATATAACTTTTCTCTAAGAAATTCTTTTAATTAATTTCATACCTTTAAAAATACTAACTATCCTAACAATTTTTGAAATAGATTTTTAGTAACTTAGGGCTGGTCTCACCCAATTCGTTTTACAGCTAACCGCTATTAATCCATGTTTAAACGGAGAATTTAGTCTCACCACCATTAGTTGGCTTCATGTTTAAACGTTAAACGACTTTGGTGAGACCGGATCTTAGTCTTCAGGTAAGGATGTATCAGGGATTTTTCATTCAAGTCATTGTTGGATTATATAACTTTTCTTTAAGAAATTCTTTTAATTAATTTCATACCTTTAAAAATACTAACTATCCTAACAATTTTTGAAATAGATTTTTAGTAACTTAGGGCTGGTCTCACCCAATTCGTTTTACAGCTAACCGCTATTAATCCATGTTTAAACGGAGAATTTAGTCCCACCACCATTGGTTGGCGTCATGCTTAAAAGTTAAACGACTTTGGTGAGACCGGATCTTAGTCTTCAGGTAAGGATGTATCAGGGATTTTTCATTCAAGTCATTGTTGGATTATATAACTTTTCTCTAAGAAATTCTTTTTAATTAATTTCATACCTTTAAAAATACTAACTATCCTAACAATTTTTGAAATAGATTTTTAGTAACTTAGGGCTCACCCAATTCGTTTTACAGCTAACCGCTATTTATCCATGTTTAAACGGAGAATTTAGTGACACCATTGGTTGGTGTCATGTTTAAAACGTTAAACGACTTTGGTGAGACCGGATCTTAGTCTTCAGGTAAGGATGTATCAGGGATTTTTCAGTCAAGTCATTGTTGGATTATATAACTTTTCTCTAAGAAATTCTTTTAATTAATTTCATACCTTTAAAAATACTAACTATCCTAACAATTTTTAAATAGATTTTTAGTAACTTAGGGCTGGTCTCACCCAATTCGTTTTACAGCTAACCGCTATTTATCCATGTTTAAACGGAGAATTTAGTCTCTCCACCATTAGTTGTCTTCATGTTTAAACGTTAAACGACTTTGGTGAGACCGGATCTTAGTCTTCAGGTAAGGATGTATCAGGGATTTTTCATTCAAGTCATTGTTGGATTATATAACTTTTCTCTAAGAAATTCTTTTAATTAATTTCATATCTTTAAAAGTACTAACTATCCTAACAATTTTTTAAATACATTTTTAGTAACTTAGGGCTGGTCTCACCCAATTCGTTTTAAAGCTAACCGCTATTAATCCATGTTTAAACGGGGAATTTAGTCTCACCACCATTAGTTGGCGTCATGCTTAAAAGTTAAACGACTTTGGTGAGACCAGATCTTAGTCTTCAGGTAAGGATGTATCATTGATTTTTCATTCAAGTCATTATGAATGAATCATTATGAAATCAAGTCATTATGATTATATAACTTTTCTCTAAGAAATTCTTTTAATTAATTTTATACCTTTAAAAATACTAACTATCCTAACAATTTTTTAAATAGATTTTTAGTAACTTAGGGCTGGTCTCACCCAATTCGTTTTACAGCTAACCGCTATTAATCCATGTTTAAACGGAGAATTTAGTCTCACCACCATTAGTTGGCTTCATGTTTAAACGTTAAACGACTTTGGTGAGACCGGATCTTAGTCTTCAGGTAAGGATGTATCAGGGATTTTTCATTCAAGTCATTGTTGGATTATATAACTTTTCTTTAAGAAATTATTTTAATTATTAGCAATATCTAATGAGAACAGTTTAAAAAATTATATAGGTGTACAGTTTGAACAGATTTACAATTTAAACTGATTTACAGTTTAAAAAAATTGTAATATTGCAAAAGTGTTTATTTCATTAATCAATTTATGGTACTTTTAGAAATATGTTTTGAGCTATAGCCTGAATTTTACATGAGCAGTTAATGTCCCAATTTACAAGAAAATAATAGTTCATAGTTTTTCAGAAATTGAAAAATGTGAGATCCATCAGAGATGTTGAAACTTAAGATCTTTTAAAAAGTTAATAAAAAAGTACGTGAAAACTTCTAAATAGCAATTCTCCATGTAGCAAAATCACTTGGAAAAGCAGGAATTTTCTTTATCTCTGTGAGTTTTATTGAAACAATTTACAATAGTTAATAGTATTAGAACTGTAAATAATACATTTAGAGTACTAAGATAAGATTTTCAAACTTTTTCTATTGTTATCTAGAAGAATAACTGATATCGATATATATAATTTAGACTTCTTGGAATCATTTCATAGACCACATATAAACGCTTATTTGCGTGCCAAAGTACAGATATCTGAATGTCAAGTGATTGGCAATGAATCAAATTGAAAATTTCTAGCCAAGTTAAAATGACTGACCTTCCACTGTTCCTGTGGATAAATACCCTTAAAAATTGCTGGATAACGTATCTTTCAAAAAATTTGGCATCGGTGTCCGAGGGTAATTATCATTTATGCTTAAATGATTTCATCTAAAAAGGGCGTTGTTTTATTGAAGTAGGTGTTAAACTTTCGACACCCGACATCTTTGTAGTAAAAAAATTGTTTTTTATGTTTAATATGACCTTTTTATAAAGTCAGAATATAAATTATTTTGGTCATTTTTGATAAAAAAATATTTCAGTTTATTTCGTTCTATAATTCTTGGCATGTAAGATAATCATGATATATAAAAATTGATGGATGTTTCTTAATAAAATATTTTTAAGAAAAACAAAGAATCTCTAGGAAATAATTTGATCAACTTAAAATCTCGCATGTTAATTTTTTGTTGTATGTACGTCAGTGACATTGTAGTCTAAATATGAAGGAAATATATAATTCATTGTTTGACTTTAAATTTTTGAATATCAACAGTTCCAAAAAAATTATTTTCACAAATCAGAGATTATTTATCAAATTCAAACATTCTACAACGGTTTAATTAATTTAAATCTAAAAATTATACCTTTATTGACAAAAACACTGTATATTCTAGGAGCAAAATTTAGAAATTTGCTTTCAAATAGTATAAGACACTGTAAGCAAAAATTATCTTTATATAAATTTTTAAATAAGACTCAATACATATTAGTATTACGTATCCTGAAATAAAACTCGTGCAATATAGGAAGACAGTAAGCATGCAGAAGCAAACAAAATATAGTACAACGCGACAGGAATTACATACTATCCCACCTCTGATGGTTTGGTTTGGTTTGGCGTACTAGAGTCTGCTGTTTTTCACACAAGGTCTAATGAGACCAGGACCTACTGCTTAAAGCCTATTCCGTACGACAACGAATACCGTTGCCCATAGCGGGATTCAAACCCACGAACTCCAGTACCAAAGAGTACCGATATTCCATTCGGCCATCGTTCGGCATCAGACCTCTGAAAGAAAATTTCTTTAACACATTCGCTGCCGAACCTGACGTCATATATGCATTTTCCTATATGTTGATCACGCGCTGGCGCGTGATCGGCAGCGAACGTGTTAATACAGATGTACTCTGAAGAACTCTCTGAATGCGACTGACTTGACTAACTTGATGTAATTAGTTTACAGTATCAAAATACCGCAACTAAACGATACGGAACTAGAATATACCAGATTCTAAAATGTCGCGAAAACCCTCACCAACTTGACGGTTTTGGCAATCTTGGCACAAATTACCACGTAAACAGAGACGTGATAGCTCAGTAGGTAAAGGCAACGATATGGCAACTGGGGGGTGTTCTGGGTTTTGGGCTCAAGCTTGCCTAAAATCAACCATGTTTTATAATGGTTACTGGAACATGTGATGTAGCCTCTATACTATGGCTAATTATTCACCACTTCTTGATGGTGACCTTGGACGATAGTTTACAGGTTGCATCCACACACTGGGCCACTAAATGAACCGAGCGCGTGGATTCGTCCATAGGGTCTACTGAACACTTTAGTGGAGCATCTGGCTGCCTTTGATCTTTGGAGAAAACCGTTTCCGAAGTCATCCTCCGCCAAGGCTATTTTATTGTCTCCCATCGTTGACCTCGATAAGTCATACCCCCTACAGACAGTAATAATGGCTTGCAGTGGACCATAGTGTAGTGGGGCCTTCAAATATGTTAATGATACCAATGTCCTCTAAACTTCCAAACAGTATCTGTTGGAGTAGCAGTACAAGCCTCGGTGTTACCTGAATGATCTCTGCAACCGAAAAACGAGGACCCACTTGAGTTAAGACGTTCTTTCACCCTAACAGTATTTGTCAAACGAAAGACGCACCCCTTCTTCTTAATTCATGTGGCTTTTGGACCACATGCATATCTCCTCCAAGAGATATTAGCAACAACAAAAACTACACATAACCATCGATGTCATTGTATGTACAAGGATGTTTTGACATAAAATGTATTACATTTTCACAATGACTGTTCAAAAATAATTTTATGATCAATTGTAAGAATAATCGACGTTTTACTACTATAGTATATGGTAATTAACTAAATAACTTTAAATTAAAACTGTTTAATGGAGATCTTTGTTTAGTATTAACAGTTATCTGAAGCTAATCTGCAATTCACTCTTGCTGAAAATGCGGGGTATTTAGTCTGTGAATAGCTGTTTTTACACATGTGTGAAAAAAACTGATATATATTTAACAAATATTATATTTGGTCAACACAAATTTACTGCATTTTAATTGGTTGACTGATTGATGGTTAGTTGAAAACGACAAAAATTCTTGGTATTTAGTTCATGAATTGCTGTTTCAAATTATAATGTGAATAAAACCTATAGATAGCATTAAAAAACTGTTTTAAACCAAAATAAGTTTCATGCATTTTGGTTGGTTGGGAGTGCAACTGTCTACTATTTTGCTACACAAGGGCTAACTAGATCGGGACTTCCTGTTTAAAGTCTATTCAGAATGACCACAAGAATACATGCTAACTGTAGTATTTCAATTTAAAAATTCCAACTGCAATTTGGAGTACAATCTTTTCTTATATGCACACATATACGTTATATTCTTCATAAGTCATATTTTCATATATGTTATGCAATACGTTATGAAAAATTCTTCGTCAGCTTGTTCTCTTGGGCTATATATGGTTACCGCAGATAACCAGTAAGAATAATTTTAAATTAATTGTAATTTTTTAAATAGCAAAATTTAATTTCATTAAAGTAACCGAGGTTTTTGGTTAATGTTTTTGTAGTGGTTGCAAAAGCTAGTTGGAAAAGCCAAGCACGTGGTCTAGGAGCCACACGAATTAAGAAGATAGAGTTCATCTTTAGTTTGATGAGTCCCGCTAGGTGAACGGACGTCTTAGCTCATGTGGGTCCTAGCAATTTATGAGTTAGGACCAAAACCCCCTCCCCAGATTTTTCCTTCCACCCCCTAAGGAAGTGTGTGATAATTTTGTGAAAATTGTGACTACGAACATATTTTACGTTCCCTAGTCACCATTAACGAACACGGCGAATCTTAGACAGGCTCGGGACTTGAACCTGCAATCTTTTAGGTATAAAATGGTTGACTTTGCTAACTGACCTACCGAGGATCTTTTACATTTTTATTTATATGTATGGAAAATTGGTTATGATTATTGTGTATATGCTTATATAAAATATTTAACACAAGAAAGTAAAATTTTAAATTAATAAATTTCCTCTTCTGTTAGGGTAAGAAATTATAAACCAATGCAGTTTACGATTACAAAAAAAAAGATGGTTGCAGTTAAAAGTAATTTATACGCAGAAGTTCAATTCTTTTCCCTTTTACTGTCTTTAGAAAGGAATTTAAATTATTTTTTATTTCATTTCATCTTTCTTCGCATTTTAACATTCAAATCACATCTAAATACCACGACACTAATTATTATTTCATTAAATAACACAAACATGCAATTAATATTTCGGAGAGTTTTGAAATAATGATAAGATTCTGAAATGTCAATAGGAAATTGAGATATCCCGTCAGCAATAATTTTTTTTTCAAATTCGCTTTGTGTTTTAAACCGATGCAAAGAGTGTCTTGACAAAAGGGCTATAATTTGTTTCATTTGCTTTTCCCCGTTTTAATTTATTGCTTGATTTTCTGTCGGTTCCAGGCACCTTTCTTGGATTGCATTTGCGATGTGTTTACAAAGTAAATAATTTGTCCATTAGCCCAACACAGCAAGTCCATTAGGAAACTTTCATTTGAAATTGTATTTGAACAATAACGACGAATTGTTTCGAGACGTACTTTAGCGAAGTGGAATCCTGTTCGAAAGAATTCGTTTCAAATGCAAACATTTATTTTTAAATGCTGTATAAAAGTGTTATATTTTTGTACCTGCAGCTGAGGCAATTTCGAATTGATAAAATTAGCAGGTATCTTTATGCATCAAAATAATTCACAGCATGCATATGTCTGAAACTGAGTGTATTTTTATATGTTTATACTCTTGTATTTTTTAAGTATAAATATTTGAAATGCACTATCAAAATACGACCAAAGTATCACTAGCATAATATTTCTAGTCCAAAATTGGCAGGTATCTTTATGCATAAAAATAATTCACAGCAGGCATATGTTTTAAACTGAGTGTATTTCTATAGTTTTATACTTATGTATTTTTTATGTATAAATATTTGAAATGCAAGATCAAAATACGACCAAAGTATCTTGAGCATAATATCGCTAGTCCAAAATTAGATATCTATATGCATCAAAATAATTCACAGCATTCATATGTCTTAAACTGAGTGTATTTTTATAGTTTTATACTTATGTATAAATATTTGAAATGCACGATCAAAATACGACCAAAGTATCGTGAGCATAATATCGCTAGTCCAAAATTAGGTATCTTTATGCATCAAAATAATTCACAGAATCTATATGTCTTAAACTGAGCGTATTTCTGTATGTTTATACTCTTGTATTTTTTATGTATAAATATTTGAAATGCACGATCAAAATAAGGTCAAAGTATCGCTAGCATAATATCGCTAGTCCAAAATATCGCCTGAATAAAATACGACTTCTCAATTTTAGAAAAATTAATATTCGGCATTAGAAACAACTACAACGTTCTGGAATAAGAGATTTTAAAGTGGTAGATATGTTTTGCTGACTCCATGAATTAATTTACTCACGGGTATAGTGTTTCAAATCTCTTATCCTTATCTATGAATATGTTATGGTCGTTGTTGTAGAGATTGAAGGTCATAGATGAGCTTAAACTAGGATGGAGCAATTGTAAATGAGTACCATAGATTTTCTAAACAAAATTGATGGTTTAAAATTAAATCTTAGAGTGCTTCAAATCCATTCATATTAGCTATGGGTATGTTAGAGTTAGAAATCAGGATATAGTGTTTCAAATCTCTTTCCCTTATCTATGAATATGTTGTGGTCGTTGTTATCGAGATCGAAGATCATATAGATTTTACTATACAAAATTGATGGTTTAAAATTACGTCTTAGAGATCTTCAAATCTCTTGATATCCCTTGATATAATGGGTATGTTAGAGTTATAAATCAGGGTATAGTGTTTCAAATCTCTTACCCTTATATATGAATATACTATGGTCGTTGTTGTCGAGATTGATGGTCATAGATGAGCTTAACCTTGGTTGCAGCAGCTGCAAATAAATACAATTGATTTTACTATACAAAATTAATGACTTGAAAATTAAATCTTAGAGTGCTTCAAATCCTTTAGTATTACCTATGGGTATGTTAGATTTAGAAATCAGGACATAAGTAACATATACTTCCTATAATATTTAGATTTAACTGTTATTTTTATTATTATTATTTCGATCGATTTTACTTGTGCCTTCTTTGGGGAGCAGAGCAACTAACTAAAATGTTTTCGAGATCGGAAGTCAAAGGTGAGCTTAATCTTGTATGCAGCCCTTTACAACTAAATACCAAAGTTTCTCATTTGAAATAGCTGATAATTTAAGATTAAATCTATTGTCATTAATTTGGTCGACCTTGTGCCATGATGATAGTTAAACAAGATACAATGTTTTTCAGATTGGACTTTAGGTAATGATGTAGCTCGCAACAACTAATTACTATAGTTTTTCAGTATGCAAAGATAATGGTTTGTGATTAAATCATAATTTTATAACGGTATTTGTAAGTAAAAAATAAGGGTCTTTATTTCATATTAAGGAAAGTTGAATGAAATTAAAATATGATTATTTTAGGAATGAAAACTTTGTTGATTGAAATACTTCTAGAATTAGAAATGTTTTTTGCTGGGAAACAGTATAAAATTTCGCAAACGGATTTTTAATGAGAATTTTTATTTTGAAATATTTGTATTTCTGTAATATTAAGTTTTAACGTCATATAAATATAAATGTTTTTTGTCTGTTATATAATTAAAACGGTATGGATTAAACATCTCATTCCGAAAAATACAGTATTTATATATTAATAATGAAATATAATAAAATGTTAGACAAATATAAAAAAATGTTAGAATAATTGCAGATAGTATTTCGATTACATACAGTTTAAGTCACGGTATACGGTATACGTATTTTATATATTGGAAATAATTGAATTGTACATGCGGCTTAAAACAAGATACAAATTGATAAGAGCTTTTATACCATTAGCGGGACTCAAATTCGATTATCAAAAGAAACTCTTTACTTTTGACCATCATTTGGCCTAAATAGCTTAAGATGTTAAACAGTTCAAAATTGAAATATTTCCCCTCAATTTGATCTCCTTTAATTCTTTACAGATATTTATTTAAGTATATGTTATTTAAATATTATTTAAGTTTTTACTTTAGCTACACACTCTTTTAAAAGATCAAATACGTCAAAAACATAGAATTGTATTTAAAAATTATGTATCAGATATTTTTCAAAATTTTAGGAAAAAAATTGTACTTACGTGCCAAAATAGAAACAACAATGTTAAAAACTACTCAAACAATATGTCTCGAGTTTTTGTTTGTCTCATTTATAAATGAAATCTCAATTTAATTTATTTCAATTGCTGTTGATAAAGCTTTAGAAAAAAATTTAACAAGAAAATATCTCAGTTAAACAAGAATGACAGTCTGAAATGCCGTGTTTCGTTTTTCTTTAAAAGCCATTCGAAGAATTTAGAGAATTTTTTCTAAACCTCTTTGCAGACGTTTTTAATTATTCGTTATATTCTGCTCTCCTGGAAGTAATTTAATATTTAAAATACGCAGTTTTAATAGAACACCCACTTAAAAAAAGTGTTTAAAGAATTTTTTTTAAGAGTTGTTTGTTTACATGCAGTAAATAATTGGATTGTGATTTCAAAAGATGTTGTCAAAATGTTTAAATTAATTTAGTCTAAAAATAAGGATCTGGAAGTACTTTGATTAATTGTTTAAATAGATAATGTAAATAAAAAATAAAGATCGGAACAAATTTTAAAGTCATTAAAAGAATCCCTATTGCAGTTAATAAATTGTCTACCTTAAACCGAGTTTAATTAAACTTATGTAAGGTATTTTTAATCAAGAATATTTTATATATAAATCATTTATCATTTAAAGAAATGGTAGTGAAATATCACTTGCAACCTAAATCTGTAAAAACCGAATTACCAGTGAATTGATTTAAATTGTCCCTGGTTATTAACGTTTACATTTGGATAAAGTTATTAGTTGATATAGAGCAAAATTAAAACATTTACATTGTTTGTTCCCCTCACGCATTGTTTGTTTCCAAATTTGTCCAAATGTTTTTTATTCCTAGTAAGTTTAAAATGTCGTCCAGTTTCAATCAAATATCTTTTCAGCATTTATTGTTAGTGAATTGAGTTTAATTATCATTGTATATTAAAATTTATATTTTGACGAAACTATCATTGAATTCATAGAGTTTGTGTAGAAAAACACTCTTATAATAAGCTAAAAATAATACTTTTTTATGTTGGAAAAACCTATTTTTATATGATAACTACAGTTAATTTAAAAAATCTTTTAGCCTGTTAACAATCGGATAATATTCAAGACGACGGTCATAAAAATGCGTATTTTTTATCCCTGAAAATTATATAAAAATATGTGTATGAACAATATATATATTCTTTGTTATTTTGTTTTTAGCTTGAAATTAAAAAAAATAATAATTCTAGGAAAAGTCAACATTTAGGGTTATAATGACTTAACCCTCCGAGTGGAACACACGGAGGAAAAAAAGTATCCAAAAAATACGCTAAAGTTTCATTATGTCAGTGACCAAAGTGTTCTATGATTTTTCCTTCACCCTTTGTCGACTAGATTGGAATACGGGAAACCCACCCTCATTACTGTCCCTTTACTTCCGGTTATAAATAGATATATAAATAGACATAAAGCTCGTCAAGTCTCGAAGATCATCCCATAAGAAATAATGGGTTCTAAAAGTACAAATAAAAATATTCTTTAAAAGAATGATTTATATCTTTTTTTACGAAAGTCATCCAAGCTATTTAAGTGGTGAAATCTGAGATACATCTGTTACCGAAAACGAAATACTTCGAAATAGAGATTTACAAAGCCATGAAAAGCTATCAGCGTCTTTGTGCCTCAGGTAGTAGGTGGGAAGTTCCTAAACAATCGACCTGACCCTCCTACCTAAAAACTCCATAGGGGAAAACACTGGCAGAAATGTACATTACATCCATTTTCGGAACGTTTTTGGAGGTCGAAAATTGTACGTGACAACCGCTTTTAGGACATCATCGGTTTGGTGGAATTGTACGGGCGAACCGCTTAGAGGGTTAATATTACTGTTCCAGCACGCAAGGAAAATTTAAAAAACAGGTACTTTAAACATTAACCCATTAACGCCCAAATTATTTTTTTTCGACATAATGACATATAATTCATAAATTGGGTGTCTTTTACTATCAACATGAATATTATTATCGAATTTTATCAATACGTACCATAGTTTTTAAAAAATATGCTGGTCTAAAAATAGATCACTGGGCGTTCGGGGGATATATTTTAGCAAATACAGAACAATCAGTAGTACTTCAATAACGTGGTAAAAACGAACCAAATAGATAAAAACTAATGTGTTTTCTTTTAAAAAACGTTTATTTATCCAGAATTTCACAATATTACAGAATGTACTTAGTAACGTTCAGTTATTTTAAAATATAAAATTTTAATGTTTCTACAGTTTAGTGTGTAATTTGATGAAACATTTCTTGCATAAATTGGCATCGTACTTCACAAAATATGTTAGGAACCTTCCTTGGCACCCTACAAGTCGACAGCTTCCCTTTCTTTGTTCCATATTGTAATCCATTCTATCAAAGCGAACATCATCACTGACATTAGATGTTTGTGATGAAGGAAAACTGTAAGGTCGATCTTTCAAAACCTTTTTTTTCCGATTCCCAATTTTAGATATTTTACAGCTCTTCCGAAATCGTTTATGGACATAAAATCATCTTTATGTGCATTTTTGGGTAAAATACTTGCATTCACTACAGCCATATCAATTATTCGAGTAAATAGACACCAGTACCATTTTTTACCTCTTATTGCTCTGCCTTGTTTCTCTAGAGGCCAGTCATGATGGTCCCCCATATGTTAGTTATAATTATTTATTAAATTTGGTTGTGGGATTGATACTTTTTCTTTTTTTTCAGAAGACCATCTTTGAACTTTTGATGTGCACTCAACACTATCAAAGTGTGTAGCAACAGCCACGCTCTTATTGTCCTTCCATCTAACTATCGTGATTTTATTTTTTAGTCGAACCGGAAATCATAAGTGTCACTTTGCATTTTATCAAACTCCTTTGAAGACTTTAGGGTGCATTTCTCAGTTCTAGTGTCTCTTATAGTACCAGTAGCTCGGAAGCCCTTTTCTTGTAAATTATGCAATAAAAGATGACTAGTGAAAAACTTTACATGGCTAGATGGATTTGTTTCAACAGATAACATATTCAGTACAACTCTTTCTCCCAGGGACCCTAATGAACGAGTCTCATATAGTTCTTTACCACAATACAATGAAAATTTATAGCAGTATCCAGTATCAACCCACATTGCCTACAATTTGTAACCAAGCCTTATTGGTTTAGCTCTTATGAATTGTTTTAAAGAGTGATGTCCATAATACCTTATAATCATCTCATACATAGAAAGGTAATGCTAAATATCCCCCACTGTTTAAAATTTTCATTTACTATCTCCAATGGAGAGTGTGAATTATCATCATCTATTTCCTTTTCATCTGTCAATTCATCTACATCAGGTGATATGGCAATAATATCCTCTTCAATTTGTTCAGAAAACAGATAATCAACTGCATCCTGAACGTTATTAAATACTTTTCGATTCATATTTTCATCTAAGGTGAAAAAACACAATATTACCAGATAGGTAAGGAAAAACGCCCGAACGCCCAGTGATCTATTTCTAGATCAGCAATATTTCGACACTAATTTTTACTATTTATATTTATTTTAAGATATCATAGCTTTATATTCTAATAGCTACATCTATGAAGATATTAAAATACCAAAAAAAGTTTAACTTACTGGCATCGCTTAGCTGTTTTCAGGGTTTATGTTAAGGAACATCGAAAAACTACGGAACAAAATGGCGATTCAAACTTTCTCTTATCGCTTTAGATCAATAACCAAACAAAACAAAAAAAAAACCACCTGTTAGTAAACAGGTGCATCCCTTGTCTTGCCCCATGTGCAGTGTGGAATGTGTGGGGTGGGTTGAAGGTCATCTAAAAGCGAATTTCTCACACTATGTTTAGCGATCTAAAAATAGATCACTGGGAGCTAATGGGTAAAACATGGAGGTGCATGATTTACAGAAGTAGATAAAATTTTAGTCTATATTCGTCCCAGCAACAATGTAGATCCATCATAACTGCTCTCAGATTCACTAACCGAACTTTCATAAAAACTAGTTGTTTCAGAATCACTCTCAGATCCATTTATGCTAAAATCAGAATCCAATTCTCTTTCTGACTCTGATTCCTTAATGAACACAATATCAAAAAATAAATTTTATCTTGAGTACAAACCTCGTGTATTCACAAAGAGCTTAAGTAACTTTGCTAAGATTGCAAAATATATATCACAAATACATGTATTAATAACGGCTGATATCTAGTTTAAAGTAAACTACAATGGACTCCGCTTAATGTTATCAGTTTGGGACACTCTGATTTTGAAAACAATAAGTGATTGATAAAAATAAACGATATGCAAAATTAGATAAATTTACCCCTCACTTTAATTCACAATATAAGGTTGATTTAATATCAGCCTTATAAATTTTAGATTTTAGGAAAGAGTTATTAATCACAAACACAAAGATTTATTGTTATTCTTAAATCAACTGCGACTATGTTACAACTATGGCGGACGACATCGACAATATACATAAGTTGCCAACATTTGTTTTAGAAGATAACAAAAAATAAATAAACAATTACGATTCTTTCATCGATAGATAAAAGAGAACCTTACATTCGGCCCCGCTCAATATAAAATTTAGACAGACAGAAGAAATTTTAAATTGAAGCGTAAAAAAAAAAGAAACAAAATTTTTGGTGAAACCATAGTTCAAGTCTCTGGGGAACACAGGCCAGTTAATATCTTTTTGATGACGGCTCAGTGGCTCTCATTCTCTTCGTCTGTGCTGTTTCCCTCGATGGTAGCTGAATTTCTTTTAAAGTAAGGGCGAAGCCTTTATAACCTTGATAAATTTGTTCTGTTGTGTTGTAGACTCTATCTCGTAGCACACGGCCCCGACTGGGCGTATAATCACAAACTTGCACTAAATTTCAAAATAAAATGAAAAAATTTCATATATTTATGTACTTATATTATCCTTTGGAACATAAGAATTGTTTACATAATTAAAAAAGCCAATTGTTGACTGTCTACAATGTTTTATATGAAGCTATTGATAGATTGTTCGAAATCATAATGTTTTTTAATGTCATCGGAGCGGTGTTATACTTCCCGTTTCGACACTATCAGTGCAATTCAGAGGCTGAGAAATGTTTAACTGCGCAACAGCATTTCATTGACACATTTTTGGTAACCTGTCATAACGATTTAAATTTTCGATCTTTTGTTTTAATGTTAAATCATTTTGCTTTCTGGCTTACATATGGACAAGTTGTATGTCAGTGAGCAAGGCGTAAAGAGTGAATATGCTTCTTCTCAGTTCCGATAAGAATGTGTTGTCTTCGGCATATTGACCACCAGCAGAGTGTGCGTATTTCTGAAAAAATTCCAGGACGGTGTAATACCCCACTCCTTTGATATTTCCCAATTTCTCTAGGTGGAAGAGGGAGAATTCTCGGAAATTCTAACAACAACGAAAGGAAAGAAAATAATGGGTTCCTTCTAAATACACTGTGAATATTCCGTTGCCAATTAACACGAGGTTCGAAAACTGATAACATTAACCAATGTAAAGATCACATAGAGCTATAATTTTAACCCATATTGTACCACACCAACTAAATGTTTCTGTAATTTATTAAAACTTAATCCATATCATTAATATGGTGTAACTAAGTATATAAAACCAAAATTTTGAAAAAATATTTTTAATTTTTTATGTAATTGGCTGTCTTATAAATAGGACAACGGTCCATTACACTACTAAAACTTAACAAATATCACTTACATTGCATTAGGCTGATTCATAGATGAAATTTGGAGAAACAGTCAAAACAAAGTCCAACATTACATTTTAAGCATACTGTTGTAGGTTTTCTCTTGCAGTTATTGAACTGGCAGTAAGTTTATCTTGCCAAAAATCTCCGGTTTTCTGAATAGAATAAACATCTATTTACTCCTTGTTGTGCCCAGGTGTGTGAACAGGTGTTTGAACTGGTTTTCATTGAAAGATAAGAAAAGAATGTACGCTATCAATGCAATATCGAATTCATAGAAAAATAATCAGGATTGGACAGTCGTCTTAATTTTAGGGCACCTTTTTTATACTTACAAAATACACATGTAAAATATATTTTTCAACAAAAACTTTCAGCTACATTATTAGCTCTGTTTTTAAACTAAAAAAGTAATGTCCACAATGTTTAAATAATAATAATAAATATAAAATTAAAGATTAAAAAATGACAATTTTTAAAAGGTTGCTAAAAATAAATTTTACGATACAATATAATTTGATTTTTCTTTTTTTTTTTTGTTACTATGCTAAAATGTGTCTATTTTAAAGGTGTTAAAATAAAATCCACCCAGAAAATATTTATACCTTTATTATTAACCCACTGAACGGACGAGTCGACGGGGTTTCGACAGCGAATTCCTGTTCGAAAACGGACCTGTCGACCCCTTCTCGTTCGCACTCGTATAACACACTTTTGAGGAAAAAAAAATATTGCAAAGCGATAATAAATGAAAGAAACTAATTTTGCGTAACGGAACTCCTTTACCTTGCAGGGAAAATAACTTAAAAGTAGCCTGACAACTTTTAAACCGGCAACTCTAGTATGGTACGGTAAGTTCCGTCTGGAATTTACGAAAAGGGTGACTGTTTTGAAAGGGAAAAAGGTGGGGAGGGTGGTCGGTGGATGGGTTTTAAATGGAATTTTATTTGCTGTCCTATTTATATGACAGCGGTTCAATATGGGTTAACATACAAATGAATAGGAGAGATCGGGACCAAGTGATGTCGATAACAATAAGCGATTGATAACATTAACCGCGATCAGATTAAGCGGAGTCCACTGCATTTACAATTACCTTAAAAATATCCTCGTACTGCCATCTGGTGTGTAAAATGAGAAATAAAACGTTTTCCGGGCAAAAGAAAAGAATTAGTTTTAATCTTATTGGAGCATTACTACTGAACACATCAGCCCGGATATATGAAGGGAACTAGAAATAGAAAGCGAAAACTCACACCGTTATTTTCATGGTGAAAGATTGCTAGAAGGAAGAGGTTAAAGAAAAATAGTAAGCATTGTAAGGAATTTGCACACACGACTTTGTGTGCTCTGAAAGACATCGGGAGAATCGCCCCATTTTGAGCCCTTCCACGCGGCGTTTCTTAGGAGAAATAAGAAGCCGGCCGGCAAAGGGGGCTGATAACGTTTTTCGGAGGCACTGGTGGATGTTTTTGCAAGTTCTCGGAGGAGGAGTGTATGCCCTTTCCGGCAGGGCTCAGATTTCCAGACAACCTCCCCCCCCCGAAATAGGAAGGGGGCAGTTGAAGTTCAGCGGGGGAGTCAAGATAGAGCCGCCAGCCGAGAAACATCTCTCTACGCTGATGTGAGAAAAGACGACGCTCGGTCATTTAAAATATCTAGCTAGGACTGGCTCTGAGACTCAAGATGATATGTGATTTTCTTTAATTTTGTTTTTTATTTTTCTTTGTAAATAAAATGTTGTTTCGTGCGTCCAAGTTTTTGAGGAATTATTGTAAGTAATATGCATCCCAGCGACAGGAAAGGAACATATCTGCCCCAGTAAAGTTGGCGGGCAGATCACACGCTAAAACGTAGCTCACCGGTAGAAAAGAGGGTGCGTTACAAGCATTATATTTCTAATTTTCGCACATACACAAGACAATTTTTCATCACTCAAACGATTAAACATGTACTACATCATAAATTCTCCCCCTAATATGTATAACTTATTAATAATTCTTTCACGATAATAATGCAGTTTCTGAAGGAATAAATATTTATTTTGTAACTTACAAGCCTAACAAGCTATCAAAATTAATATAAAAATTCCTCTTACACAATCACTGAAAGAAGTATCAAACTGAGTAAAACGGAATCAAATTATATCACGTTCCTATACTTCGATAGATATCTAAGAATATTTCCTATAAAGAACAGTTTTGGAATGGAAAACCATAAAACTTTTATATAAAGCCTCCTTCTTCAAAATTGAATAAAAAATTGATATATGAATAAATGTAATGAGGTAAAATTTCAATCTACGTTCCTGATATTGTTACAACAGCACTTACACGATCTAAGAGTATTTTATATTCCAGGAACTTAAACTCGTCGATTTTTTAAATACATGTTTAAATCTTTTAAACATCTGTTTTTGAAGTAGTATATAAAGAAGAATAGGTTTTTAAGTTAATGCAGGCATTCCATTGATGGAGCTATCTTCCAAACTATTGAGAGTTTCAGGAAGGATATTTTATTAGATGGTTCATCAAATCTGCAGAATCACATAAAAGAAGTTTTAACAGATTCCTATTTAATAAACATCATTTTATTATCCGAAATGCACTAACAATATAATATCAGCAAACTACAAATTAATCTTTTGGACTAAAAAAATTTCCTTATTCCCAGTAATCTGATGCAAATCCAAGTTTCAGTTATACCATTTTATTGTCCACCTAACATTTTTAATTGAGATAAAGAAGGCAGAACAAAATTTCTTTAATTATAAAATTGTGTCAAGTCACTCCCGACATTCTAACGGCTATGGAAGATAGTTGATGTAAAGTCAGACTCGACATTATAGAGCAAAATGTTAAAAACATCTAAAAGAAATTAAAATAAAAAGGTAAGCAGTAAATTTTTAAATATTGTTTGAAGTTAACTGCCTAACTATTTCTTTCCAAAAGCAACAAATTAAACTAAAAAAGAGTATCATATTGATTTCTAAACACCCTTTTTTATAATATATATATATATATATATATATATATATATATATATATATATATATATATATATATATATATATATATATATATATATATATATATATATATATATATATATATATATATATATATAACTTAATTCTTTCTAAATCACAAAATTCGATTAAAGTGCAAAATATTAATATGAGTGAAATCAAACTGATTTAAGTATAAATCGTATGTATATGCCTATCATATACGTGCTACATAATTGTTATTCAAGAGTAGATCTATAAATGACTACCTTGATGACATAAACATTTTGTTATTTTGTGAGATTATTAGAGGGGAAAGTTAAATATTTTTAGATTAGAGTTCTACAAGAAATGTAAGTACAAAATCACCCGAGTAAAGATCTTTTCTAATGAAACTTTTAGGGCTACTGCAATGTATTGCAAAGGGATTTCAATTTTACTGATAGTAAAGTTGGGCTTATTAAATGTTGTTTCGCAATATCTTGCTAGTTGGATGATTTTAAGCTCTACAGTGTAGTTTCTCCGACACAAGGGTTAATAACAAGGGACCTACTGCTTAAAGCCGATTCCTAACAGCTAGAAACAACCACGCGTATACGTACGACATTTGAACCCACGAACTACTGTACAAAAGAGAAGCCTTTCAGCTATGTCGACAATTTCTTGCAATCGATAAATTCTTGCCTTTTTTGTTGCTACTAATCATTACATATTAATATGTCCGTACAATAAAAGTATAAGGCAATATATCCATCAAAACGAAATAAAATAAGAGATTTGAAAAAAAAATTTCAATTTTACAACTCCTCTTCAACCTCCACTCAAAATACAGTTTTCTTTTTTCTTTGTTTAAATTAATTTTACAATTTACACTAAGTCACAAATTTGTGATGAAAATCACACTCAGTTTATTTAATTTGTGATTAAGTGAATGTTTCAGTCTATTTAGTATGAATGTTATGTGTTTCCTTTGTGTTTTCTTTGTTAATTCAATTAGATTTTAAATATTCAATTTTTGTAAAATTTTTCCTCAAAATGTTGTTTTTGTTTATGTATCAATTTGTTGAGTTACGATCCCCTCGCCAGATTTCAAACGCCACGCTGCAAGCACGCCACGCACGCAAGCTGCAAGCACGCCAATTTCGCCAAATGTGGTTGAAGCACCAACAAGATCCATGATTAGAAACAGGAGAGTGGGCTAAGAAGAGGAGTTGAATAAGCTTTTTTTCATGTTTGTGTATGATTTGTTTTCCCCTTTGGTAATTAAAAATAAATCATTTGCAGCGGCATCACAGCGCCAAATCAGCACTAAAGACTTTCCAGTACTACTTTGGCGCCGCCACTTGGCGATAAACTAAAAATGTAACCTTTATACTATTGTTTATATACAGCTTACATAATGTAGCGCTCAGCATCTCTTATCTCCTGTACAACCGTTGTGTTCACTCTGCGCTGGTACTCCGCGTTCCTACTCCTTGCAGCAATGTGTGTAAGATCTATGTTATTATCCTTATTAAATTGTTAAGTTTATATTAAGACTGGCACTTGTATCTTTAATTTTTACTTTTTATTTTCTCTAAAATTTGATGCACGATTGAACTAGCGTGCTTCACATTACTTTCATTTACTAAAAGCAATAGAATTAACGATTGTAAAAGACACTATGAACAAACATGGTTTCAAGATAAAGAAAGCACTATTTGGACACATAAAGATTTTTAACACGTTCACGGATATTTGCGTCTATAGCTTTTAAAGCGAAGTTTACTATGTGGCATGACGGCAATAGCCGTCCAACACGAAACGGTCGTTTTTAGACACTAGAGCAGTTGTAGGCAATGCGGCGCCCCCGATCGATTTTTAATGCGCCCTCGCTGTACTAATGTAAATGTATGATAGCCAGAGCGATTTACTTACTCTTGTCAAACGACGATATACTGCAAGTAGTCAGTTGAGTTTAGGATTGTGCATAGATGAGCAGTTTGCTAACCTTGAGCGTATCTAATAACACGCACGTATTTTTGTTAGTGTGTGATCGTATTTCGAATAGACCACGCGTAGACCGTGCATTTTACCAAGTAATCCGAAATAATTCTTTTCTTTCAAAACCCTTCATTACAGCATCCAATTGCGAGTCTTTGTTCTCAAATATAAAATATATTTGAAATCAAAATACCGAACAAAGCTTAATGACTCACATTTAGATAATTGTTTACGGACCGGAAACTCTAAATATATCCCAAATTATAAGAAATTAGCTGAAAATATGGACACCCAAGTTTCACACTGAATTATATGTATCATTATGTATGACACCAACAAAATAAAGTTATACAAAATCTGTTTTTTTAATGCCTCTTTATACCTGTTGATTATCTGTAAAATATGCGCCCTCTGTGATTTTCAAATTTAGTATTGCTCCCTTAAAGACAAACAGGTTGCCGACCCCTGCACTAGAGCTATAGCCGCACAAATGTGCATTTACCGGCGTACAAGCCTAGTGTCATGTTTTAGAAACAAGTTTTAAGGGGATTTTCATTTTCCACCTATTTGTTTTCCACACCGAAAATAATGTGTAATAATTATAAAATTATAATAAATTTTTTTGTCATTTATTTTTTTTTTGTTTGATTATAAACTAACATTTCTTGTAAAGCTCCCAAAATTACTTTGTTGCACACAAAGAATTGGTATTTGTCATTTACGTTTTTAGATTTTTGCTGTTATAGCCGCCATCGTCGCATTACTTAGTGTCTAGAATCCGCTGGCTCCTTGACGGTTATAGCCGCAACCTAATTAAAGGTGCTAAATTGATCAAAATTAAGCTTATTTAAGAAAAAAAGCAAAAATATACTTCTAATATTCTAAAAATTATAAAAAGATATAGTGTTAATTTTCGAACTTCACTCGTTCTTACTCTCCGTCAATGTCCACTATTTATGTCTGTTTACAGGCACTATGTATACCGAATTACTCTAAACACACTTAAAAAGTTTTTACCTAAAAATAGTCGGATGCAAACAAATCCGTAAAAAAATATCCGTATTATATTCTCCGGTAAAATGAAAAATTTGGACTTAGTGCTTTTACTTCCGATGCTCGAATGATTTTTATCAAATTAAATCTCTAAAGTTATTATGAATTGATATTCTTAAAATTAAAAAAAGGCGTATAAATTTTGTATTCAAATAACCTAATAAGCTTACATATTTTTACTATGGGCTGAAATCGTAACTCCAAAATATAAGATGAGTTTTCACTTGCTGATTTAGATTCAACATTTAAACATAAGAGAACTGCAAAATTAAATTTGCGACTTTCTCTTGCAAAACCAACGAAATATGTTGTAAGATAAGTGAAATAAATGGACTCTACATTCTAAATCTTCAATAGCCCTCTCAGATAATTTCTTGAAAAGAACTGCTTTATAATGCAAAATTGTAGAAATATTCAAAAGCTTCCTCTCTCCAAATTGAATAAAAAAATAAAAGTGTTGTATGAATAAAAGTAATGAGCTAAAATTTCAATCTACGTCTAAGATTGTGTTACGCAAGCACTTACATAGAGTAAGGAAAATTTTCTCGGATATTTATGCTAGATGTATTTTTGCCAAGATAGTTTTTTAAATCGTTTAACATCTGTTTTTGAAGTACCATAAAAAATGATTAGTTTTTCTTTGCATGGGCATGGCTTTAACCACTCCCGAAAAATAAAGAATTTTTGAAAGAATATTACATAATATAGCTCAAATCTAATAATTATATTTCAAGATATTTCAATTATTCACACTTTCACAACTGGCAATAAAGTAAAGCTGATGAACCTGGTAAAGCAAAATCTCATAGATTATGTATAGTCTAAAAAATATTCAGAAAATTGCATGAAATGCAAATTTCTGAATATTTTTTAAGACTGTACATGCTCTATAAGAACATTAAAGTAAAACTGAACATAACATACACTTCATACATATTTATATTTTTAGGACTATACAGAATCCATAAAAGCAATAAAGTAAAATGAAGAAAATATGAACTTCATGCAGGTTTCTAACCATATTTTTAAGACTACACAGAATACAAGAAAATAATAAAGTAAAACTGAAGAAAACGCACTTTTTATGTAGTTTTCTTAGTTGTTTTTAAAACTATACAGTGTTTATGAAAGCAATAAAGTAAAATTGAAGAAAACATATATTTCATGCTGTTTACTAAATACATTGCAAAAGAATATACACAATCTTTAACATCAAGAGAGTGAAACTGAAGAAAATATTCACTTCATGCAGTTTTTAAAATATAACTTTTAAGACCATATAGACTCTATGGAAATAATGAAGTAAAACAGAAGAAAACATTAATTTTATACAGTTTTTTAAATATGTTTTTTAAGATTATATTTAAGTAATATATTTAAGTAATAATAATTCATACATATACTGTAGTTTATTAGGAAAAGATACATACGTTCGAGGTAGTACAGTTGTAAAACTGAAGAAAAAATTAATTTTATACAGTTTTTTAAATATATTTTTTAAGATTATATAGAATATATGAATGTAATAATAATTTATACATATACTGAAGTTTCTTGGGAAAATATACATACATTATGGGTAGTACAGTTGTAAAACTTAAAAAAACATTAATTTTATAGTTTTTTAAATATATTTTTTCCAATTATACAGAATCTATGAAAGTAATAATAACTCTTCGATATATTGCGCTTTACTGGCAAAAGACACACACGTTCGGGATAGTACATTTGTATTTAGCGTATGCTGTTGTAATTTCTTGTAAACTGAGTAACTATACAGGTTTCGGTATTAACAATTATTCCTAATTAATAATTTTTTATGGAAAAGTAAGCTTAATTTTTTTTAAGATCGAAAACATTTTTAAATAAAAAGGTTTGACGTGGACCCTTCTTGACTTACTTAGAATATCTTATGAAATTATACAAAATGTTAATTGTGATTGCAGGATTCTTCATCAAAATTATACTTTACATATTTCTTACGATATTCAAAGTTACTTTCGTTTCTCAAGGTAATGGTGTGGTATGAGTAAAATATGAGTAGGGCAATGTAAGGTCAACCTGCTTGCTTTATGTCTATTATGTTGAGATTTTTTGTTCCGTAGGGTAAAATACAATGTTAACTCCGGCCTAGGAATGAATTGTAAAACTTATCTTTCAAATGCTTAAAAAACCCTGTTCCAGTTGCTAAATGATGCATGCATATCCATACTGTTTGTTATTACAGTCTTACACCGGCTTCATTGATTTAGTTTTGGTTTGATTTGGAGTGCTATGATCTACTTTTTGCAACACGAGGGCCAATGAGACCGGGATCTACAGTTTAAAGCCGATTCCGAAGGGCTACGAACATCCATGCCACAGTGGCATTCGAACCCACGAACTCAGGTATCAAAGGTCAGCACCCTAACGAATCGGCCATCGTGAAATTCGTTATAATGAATTTTTTTGTTTCATTGCATGAAGATTGCGATCAAAATAGTAAGTTCCCAGCTATGTGTTATAACATTCCTAAATACAAAATTTTAACATTCTACTGCTAATTGTTTTTTATTTATGCGGAATACATAGGTACAAATCTAAGTACAGGCGTCACAAGTATATTATTCTGAAAGCGCTCATTGTGACTAATGAAAGTTTCAAAACTAAAT
The DNA here is from genome assembly GCA_032207245.1 of Pardosa pseudoannulata. Lineage (NCBI taxonomy): Eukaryota > Metazoa > Arthropoda > Arachnida > Araneae > Lycosidae > Pardosa > Pardosa pseudoannulata. The sequence goes on along the minus strand of CM063506.1, from coordinate 118,982,350 downwards.
CTTACTATTTCTCACTTTGAGACGTAACACTAAAACGATAAAATTAATTAAATCATAATAAAAAAGAATATTTTTATTGTAATCTTAACACTGAAATTTTTGAGAAGCTATTTTTTTTCTAACTGATTGCATGATAGCACTATAAAATTTATTTGAAAATTCCTGTTGCGACACCAGCTAGAATTATGATGTAAATTTAATAAAAACGACTCAATTTTTTTGTGTGTTCTTTTAAATCAATGCTCCTTTAAGACTTCATTTCTAATACTTATAAATAATTGGTTTGGAATGTAAAATAAAGTTACTAAAATCTTCCTTTTTCACAATTGAATAAAATATAAAATCGGTATATGAATGAAAGTAATGATCTAAAATTTCCATCTACGTTCCAAATTATGTTATGAAATCACTTTCTTAGTGGAAGGAAATTTTTTCTCTGATATTTATGCTGGCATATTTTCTATAAGACAGTTTAAAATCGTTTAACAGCTGTTTTTGAATTACCATAAAAAAAGAGGATTGGTTTTTTTCTTACTTGTACATGTCTTTAACCAGTCCCAAAAATTTAATGAGTGCTTTAGAAAAGATATTTCATGGTTCTTCAAGCCTTAAAAAATATATTTTAAGAATATTTTTCCCGTACTAATTAGTAATGTAGTAATACGAATTTTTTTTTTTACTTTTATCCAATTAAAAAAATTATAAGAACACACAGAACGTGTAAAACAGACAAAAAATGCTTTTAAAAAATGCTATAATTTTTGCACAACAATTTAACACTACAATTAACATAAATTTCTTCTCAACTTACTTTTAAACAACCATAAAGTTCAAATTTCCTGGTTAAAAATTTATTCCTCATTTTAAGAGATGATTATTATTTTTACTGAATTAATCGTTAGATTTCCTAAATTTCTAAAACAAAAGTGAACATTTCAGAAGAATTTTTCGAAGAAAGTAATTTCGAAATTCTATATGAAAAGAAATAATTTGGAAAAATAATTTAAAATATTTGTAAGAAAAATCTATTTATTGTTTGTAGAAAATACACTTGTTGTAATGTACATACAATCTATAAACCGGTGTTCGTTACAAGGGGGAAACACAGAATGAATATAATACTTTATATTGAGATTCAGACATTTATTCTATACATTCATTTACAAATAGATCCTTGGTTATCATATATCATAATCATCAATTATTTATGTCTTCTATTAACACTATAATTATCACAGTTCTCTTTATAAGGAGTTATTACTAGTAACAGAGTCCTAAGTCAAATGACTGTAAATATTATTTTATAAATTACTTCCATTAAAGTCTCAGGGGAGCAGGCAGGGGCTTTTCTCCCTACGTCAGTCTTCAGTTGGTGTAGAGGGTCAAGTAGAGGCTTTTCTCATACGGTGAGTCGGTCCGGGTGTTCGGGCGCACGGAACGAGTCGATGCTGGTGGATTCTTGTCCCACTTCTTTCGAATCCCGACTTCAACTCCTCTCCTTAACTTCGTTTCCAAACTCCTCACCTCGGTTCCAACTCCCCTTTTTCCTTCCTTGCCAATCGCTTGTTTTCGGGAAATTTTCCCACATCTGCATGCCCTTCGGGAGTGCAGGTGGGCTCATTAAAGTAGCCCCTTTTGTGCAAGCTGACATTACTTTTTAGCCCCTGCTCCCATAACTCACAATTACATCTCTGTGCGAGCTTGACCGTTACGCTGCCATTCCGTGATCTATACCTTCTCTGCAGATGTGAACAATTGGAGTCCTAAATTCCTCTAGGAAAATCCTCCCACAGCTGTGCATGCACATGCAGATCACCGTGGGAAAGTACCTCAGTACAACACTATTTATTAATTTACTTCTAAAATTCTTTTCAAAGAGCCATTAAAATTGATTTTCGTATCAAAGCCTCATTCATCATTTTAACGGATGTACCTCATTGATACTAAAATAAACAATAGATCTGCTAATTTTTTGAACCTGCAGTGGAGATGGCAGAAAAAGAATTAGCAGAAAGATAGCTTCAATTTTTATTTAAAGAAAATTTTAATGGAGAAAAATTACTATATTTATAAGAAATATGTATATTTTTTTACATATAGCATTTAATTTATTTTTAATATCCTAATCAAACGGGTATAAATAATTTAAATTTCGTATCAAAGCTATTCATCGTTTTGTCAGATGCAGGTGAGTATTACTGAAATAAAGATTAGATTTCATAAATTTCTAAAACAAAAATGGAGATGTTAGTAGTAGATTTAGAAAATTTATTTTAAAATTTTTATGTAAAGAAAATTTTCGTGGAAAATTGTTTACTATATTACGAAAAAATATGCTATGTAAAGTCAGTTTGTAGAAACATATTATTCATTAATTTATTTTTAAAATCTTTGTCAATAAATAATATAATTTTTGCAATAGTGTTAGTCAACACTTTATCAGATGCACTTGATTATTACTGAAATAAACGTTAGATTTGCTAAATTTCTAAAACAAAAATGGCGATGTCAATAGAAAATTTTTATGTAAAGATAATTTTAAGGAAAAATAGTCTACTATATAAGAAATATGTAAATGAGTTTGTAGAAAATATATTATTTATTAATTTAGTTTTAAAATCCTTGCCAAGAAGCCATAAATAGTGTAATTTTAGTATCAAGGTTATTCATATTTTTATCGGATGCATCTGATTATTATTTAAAAAAAAACTATGGATTAGTTAATTTTATAATACAAAAATGAAGATGCCAAACAAAGTTTTAGCAGAAAAATAATTTCAAAATTTTTTGTAATGAAAATTTTCTTGAATGAAATGTACCAAATTTATAAGAAATAAGTAATATGGCTTTTAGAAAATAGACTACTTAATAATTTACTAATAATATTTTAGTTAAACGGCAATAAATAATGTAATTTTCGTATTAATTAAAGTTATTTATCTTTTTATCATATCTGATTGTTAATGATATAAACATTGGATTTGTTAATTTTTTGAAACAAAAGTGGAGATGCCAGAACGAGGTTTAGCGAAGTCAAGCCTAGTAGCCTCTGGAAGTGACTAGCCAAGCCTAGTGATTTTCTGCTTGGTTCTGCTTATAAATTACGAGAGCCTACATATTTTGTTTGTGATATCACGTCTTATGGAGTAATGTTGACCGCGATATGGTGCATCCATAATAAAAATTGGCAATACATATTTGATTAACAAATGCTATATAAAGAAGTATCTCTGATTGAAAATAATAATAACTTTATTTATTTTATAAGAAATCCTTTTAAATGGAGATAACTTAACGATATTTTCGACGTAGCTAAGAAAACTTTGAATTTTCTAAATGAATTCAACGGGATTCTAAACTGCATTCGCAGTATCTAGAGATTTCAGAGGAGAATGAAGATAAAAAAAATTATTTAGTATGTGCCAGATAATTCTCAGCCAAAAAACAAACTATTGCCTCATAGGGTACTTACAATTATAGAAAATTAAAAATTTTACTGATCCCGTTATATGACGGGCTATATGCTAGTATATCAGTATTTTTAAAATTATTCAAGTGAAAAACCTTAAATATCTACACATAAAATAAAATACACCACTTTCAAAGAAAACTTCTCATATTATATATATATATATATATATATATATATATATATATATATATATATATATATATATATATATATATATATATATATATATATATATATATATATATATATATATATATATATATATACATATATATATATATATATATATATATATATATATTATATATATATATATATATATATATATATATATATATATATATATATATATATATATATATATATATATATATATATATATATATATATATATATATATATATATATATATATATATATATATATATATATATATATATATATATATATATATATATATACATATATATATATATATATATATATATATTTATATATATATACATTTATATATACATATATATATATATATACATTTATATATACATATATACATATACATATATATATATACATTTATATACATATATATATACATTTATATATATACATATATATACATATATATATAAATATATATACATATATATATATATATATATATATATATATATATATATATATATATATATATATATATATATATATATATATATATAAATATATATATATATATATATATATATATATATATATATTATATATATATATATGTATATATATATGTATATATATATATATATGTATATATATATATATATATATATATATATATATATATATATATATATATATATATATATATATATATATATATATATATATATATATATATATATATATATATATATATATGTATATATATATATATATATATATATATATATATATATATATATATATATATATATATATATATATATATATGCGTATGTTTGTTTATGTCCTTTTTTAAATATTATTTATGACTTAAACTTTACAAAAACTTTAATTCTGAATACAATGACTGAGATACAATATTTTCTATACCTGAACTACTTGTTTAGAATTTTAACACGGTTGCAATATCACCTTGAAGAATACTGGTAGTCACGGTCTTTGCAGATACTCACAAGGACTTATTGCAATCATCCTCCCCTTGATCTCCCTATTCTTCAACCCTAAAAATCGGTATGATGTACCGTGATTAATTTAATGCAGCTCTTTCATCATTTTCCATGACTAAAGAAAGCAAAAACCCGTTTATTAAGGAGAAAATGAAATTAAAAGAGAGATTAGGACCCGTAAGAGGATTATTTTGGGCTCTAAAGGATTACCTCTCAATTATGAAACTAAAAGAAATTAAACAAGTTACGGAACTGTGAAATGAATATGACTATAAGTGATAATTATCAATATTTTTAGCTGGCATACAGAGATATGCTTGTATGTTAACATTTATCATCGGCTCATAACTGTAAAAGTGACTATTTCAGCAATGCCAGGAACTCTTACAGAAAGCATCTCGTGATAATTTCTTATAAAATAATTCTATTCTTGATATAATTAAGAGATTAATTCTCTGAAGAATATTTCTCTTACAAGTATTCATTTGCCGAATATAATTAAGAAATTTGAAATAATTCGTTTCTTTCAATAATTTATTTACAGATTTCAATGAATGATTTTCAAATATTGTCAATATCTTCACAATGCTTCTGATTTTTTAATCTAGATTTATCAACTGTCTAATAACATGATACTGCAAATACTTATTATAATTTTTTCTATGAATATTCATTTAATTTACATGCAGTGTTGTTTGATAATTTAATTTTCATACAATTTGGTAAACCGGAAATTTTATTCTTGTGCTAAACTTTTTAATTTCGTTTTTCTTACTTCTTAGCAGTTATGCACGAGACTACATTGTATGTAAAAGAAAATACAGTTTTGTACCACACAATTTTTCTAATCTCATGAGTTTAACATCTACATTTTTATACATTTTTTTTTTAGTATTTATATGCAAAATGTTATTCTAAACTGTTTAACGAAAAATTTGTCCTCTATGACCCATTAATTAAAATACAAATACCATCGAAAGAGGCTTGAGCAATTGTGAGAATCTTCTGCAAGTAGATGTAAATATAGGAAATTTAAAACAAGTATATTTTAATAACAAATTATACACTTATATTAACTGTTACATTGGTATAAACAACATTTACAAAATTCCTTATTTGTACATAGTGCAGAACAGGTAAATACAATATGTTCCATAAGAGAATGTCTCTCATAACTTCGTCAATAGATAGCACTCAGATACCGGCTTAATTGCACGTGTTCTTCAAACATTAGAGAAGAATGCTTTACGGCTATATTTTTTATTCGATTTTTTTGCGACTTTTAAACTAACAATTCCAAAATGAGTTCCCCGTATGCAAGCCGTTTTCAGGCAGTGTTTTTGAATATCCATCCAAAAGGACCAAAAATGTCTTGTACAGTCTGGTACATGAGAAAGTCGGAGACTTTCCTCAAGAAGTGGGTACCACGTTATAAACCGGTACAAATTGTTGACAACCTACCGGGACGGGGTAAATTCAGTCCAACGTCGAAACCGAATGATAAAGTGATTATTGCATAGTCGATAATAATGGGGACTGGACAACTTATTAGCTTAATAAACAAAATTTCAGGTTAATATGTATGCTACACGGTACAAATGTACTTTTAATTGATTCGTTTTTATTATCAGAGAAATAGACGACACGTTCGTATGGAACAGACTGTAAAAATAACCATAAACAAGGTAGTTATGAATAATTCTCAGTTAATCAGATTCATTAGGCAAATGAATCTCAACCTTTTGAAGGATTTCCACTATAAAATACGCTGGAAGAAAAAACTAGCAGACATTTCTTTTAATTCACAATCGTTTTTAATGGCGAGGATTGCAATTCCAAACTTCATCCATTACCCACCCAAAAGTTCAACAACTTCTTTTATCACAAAGACTACATCCCCCTTCCAGTGAAGATGTGGACTTTGCTTTAAGTAATTAGCCGAAATGAAGTGGTTTCCACGGCGAGCAAAAGTAATTACCAAACGAAGTGTAAAAAATTAAGAATCGATTTTTATTCTCAAAATAAATTGTAGGTGAAATAATTTTTTTAATTAAAATTATATAAATACATGTTACTTATCCAGTAATAAACAACATGTATTTTGAATACAAAATTGAGAAAAACATTTTAAATAAACTATAAATAATGCCATTTACAGCAGATGATGCGATATGATGTAAATAATAACTTTTAAATAAGAAAAACGGGCCGTATTTTCTCTACTTATTTTCCACTCACTCTAATATTGCAAATATTGTTTGTTTTGTTTATTCTTTTTTTACATACATTTAAAGACTTGAAATTATACTTCATAATTTTACACATATTTAAACACAATTATTAAACTTGTTCAGTGTTTTCATTTTAATCAACTAATCAGTTTTAGAAGCATGAAACTACCCGTCTTTAACCCCTTAACGTGCGCGCTCGAGTTAAGTCGCGTGCACATAACTCGCGAGCTAAACTGGCTGAACTGTGCACACTGGAGATAATTCGATTGGCGTTGTACTTTCTGTTGCTATAAATTTTTACACTCGAACCCAATCGAGAATTGAAAATAACAATGTGCTTACAATATCATTTACATGGGATTGTAAGCTTTTATTAAATTTTATTCTTACTTATGCAAGTATAAAATATACTTTTTTCCTACTTATCACTTACGACTTATCTCTTCCTTGTATTTTTTACATTAAAAAATTTATTTTGGCAGGCCTTTAAAAAAAACTGTGCATTAAGGGCTTAAACCCAAGGTCTTTAGGTATGCCAGTTCCTGATTTGGCCTAAATGTCAAGACCCGATACAGGTGTAATGACCAGTGTATATGCCACTTTTGTCTGCAATATCGCGAACTTGTTCGATATATCTGGCTAAAAGTTTAATGAAGCGTCTTCGGTATGAGGTAAATCACTCGCTTCTAGTGAGACGGTGGCATGCATTTAGCACCAAGTTAGTTAGCACGCTGGGATGATTACATTCCGGTCATCTGCTACTTTTTGGAGAAAGTCCTGCCTCTATGAATTGTTTTTATTATTCTAAAACAAAGATTTAGTTGTAAGTATAACGCATTTTACGGCATATAATCATTACCACAGCTTATGATGAATATGACGTATGTGATCGTCCAGTAACTCCCTATTGTTATATATGCTTTTCAATCAGAAATTATCTACTTCACAGCTATGCACAAAAATTAAACTTCTACTCTCTCTTTAATAGTTACTACCTTATTTCCAGTATTTATTCATATATTTTTTTAGTGTCATTATATTTTAGTATTTTTATATTATCAAGTTTAAGCGTCACCAGTTTCAAATACTATCTAAAAAATGCCAGGGAACTATATGAAAAGGAGTAATTGAATTAAATACCTCCGGTTAGAAATAACCATAAATAGATAATATTCAAGATGAAATAATGAATCCATGATAGACAAACTTCTTAAAAGATTTGCATCTGAATCACTTCAAGAGCTTACTTTTACTCTTAATGATTTGAATATAAAAAGTCTTTCATTTTATATATTTATTTATTCTTTGGTAGATTTGTGTAAACTACAAAATAGAAAACAATGAAGTTCTTTTATTGCGAGAATTATCTAAATGCCCCTTGGATAAGGTCCAAAACAAAAACAACGAATCCGAATGGTAGTCACGCTCACGGAATCTACTTGAATCAATCTTCTTTTTAACTCAGTTTCTTAGACATTTATGAAAATGGGCAATTAAGTTTAGGTACACAGATATACTCAAGTTGTAAAATTATCTGAAATGTTCAGGATAAGTTAGGTAATTTTAAAAAGTGCATTAAAGTTTTATGGACTCTGTGTTTTTAAGATACTCCTTTAAAGATTTAAGACTAGGAAAAAAATAGTTCCACAGAAAAGAGAAAATTCTAAAGTGTATTTAATATGGGAGTTTGAATGGCATCCCATGTAATTTGAGTTAAACCGTCTGTTTTAATTATTATAACTTCAATATATTTCGTGTACTCTTTTGTGTGCTTTATTTTAGCCCGTCGTTTTCTTCAAGTACTTCAAGATAACTTCTAGAGTAACGAACCCCACGCTGTGGTGTAGTACATTGCATTGTTATTTCCGAGACATTGATAGCCAAAAGTTGCTTTATATTGCTTTTAATTATAGTGTAATACCACTGATCTATATTACAATGTTCAAAATTAGAACAAAAGACAAGAAAATATGCAAAAAAAATATATAAAAAATTAAAAATTAAAAGAAGCACTCCACGTGATACGCCTCAAAAACAAAAAATTACCAATGTCCAAGAGAACGCTGCATTCTGTTTCTTCCTTTTTTCTACTCAGGCAACCCTATACTTTTTCTATTATCCTGTTCGTTGTTCCATTGTCCTTTTTACAATGCGGCCTTTTCCGGCTCTGCCCAGAAGGACCGGGACTCCAAGGATGGTCCTGAATCGCTTCCTGGAGACCAATCACAATTCTCCAAAACTTGGTGAAGTTTAAGTGCAATTATTTTCACTGGCCACATGACACACTTCCTGGAGACGCGAAAAAAACTTGGGCATTCAACCCACAACGTGTGAGTGCGGCGAGGAAATCAGTTTCGCAAACCTAAATATAGCTGCACTCTCACACCCCACATAACTGAAAGTCCATGTTCCTTATCATTTAAAAATTTCAATATAAATTGAAATTTATGAGAAATTGCATATTAATTTTGTAAATGTGTATAAACCTCAATTTCCTTTCACTTAACAATTGGAAGTATATCTATGATAATAAATATTTGATTATACAGTGTGAAAACATAATTTATACTTCATTTCTTAGCATTGCTATAAAACTTTTCTAACTGTATACTCCTACATTCATTTTATAGCGTATATCAAAGATGACATATATGACCATCTATAATCCCGTATTATTACATTTGCTTTCGAAATAGAAATCAGTAATTTTACTGCTATTCTTGCTGTGAAACCAAAATTTTATGTCCTTTAAACAATATTGAAATCTTTTAGTTAAAAATAAAAACAAATACAATTATTTAGGATTAAAAAATAATTATATTAGGCAAACTTTTTATAAAATTTACATTTCCATCATCTCAATAGTTTATTTCTACTGTTAATGATTGGAACTTAGATAACCTATAATTTTATTTTTATTTATATATTTATTGCTGGCTTTGTGTAAACTACAAAATGTAAAAGATTACTGTTCTTTTGTTATGAGAATTATCTAAATGCCCCTTGCATAAGGTCCAAAACAGAAACAACGAATCTGAATGGTACTCAAGCTCAAGGAATCTACTTGTATCAGTCTCCTTTTTAACCGAGTTTCTTAGACATTCATGAAAATGGGCAATTAAGTTTTTGTACACGTATCTATTCGAGTTGTAAAAATATCTGAGATGTTTAGGATAAGTTAAGTAACTTTAAAAAGTACATTATAATTTTATAGACTCAATGTTCTCTGGCCACACCACACGCTTCCTGGAGTTGCGAAAAAAACTTGGGCATTCAATCCACAACGTGTGAGTGCGGCGAGCAAATCAGTTCCCATCGACAGCAAAAAATTCCTTTTGACACACATATGAATAAAAGGGCGAAAAAAATGAAGTATGGAAACATTGGCAAAAACTAAGTATAGAAACAGTGGCAAAAAATAAATATAGATACATTGAGAAAAATTAAGTATAGAAACAGTGGTAAAAATCCAGTATATTAAGTTCATAATATTAAATAAAAATTCAAACCTAAATGGCAATTACAATTCCTACTCATATGAGCTCTATTACAACTTCATACATTTTGTACCAACACTTTTAAAATGCACCACACTGTATAAATAATAATTTATGCTTTATTTCTTAGCATCGCTATAAAACTTTATTAAATGTATACTCATACATTCATTTCATAGTGTATGGCAAAGATGAAATATGTGACCATCTATAAACCCGTATTATTACATTTATTTTCGAAACAGAAATCAGTTTTTGCTGCTATTCATTCTGTAAAACCAAACTTTTACTTTCTTATGTCAATGTTATGTTAAAATTGTGGTTAAAAATAACCATAAATAGAATATATTCAAGATGAAATAGTGATTATATATTAGATAAACTTTTCATAAGATTTGCATCTGAATCACCTTAAGAGTTTAATTCTACTTTTAATGATTTGAACATAAAACCTATAACTTCATTTTTATTTATATATTTATTGCTAGTTTTCTGTAAGCTACAAAATGTAAAACAATACTGTTCTTTTATTTTGATAATTATCTAAATGTCCCTTGGATAAGTTCCAAAACAAAAGCAACAAAGCTGAATGGTACTCACGTTCACGGAATCTACTTGTATCAATCTCTTTTTTAACTGGGTTTCTTAGACATTTATGAAAATGGGCAATTAAGTTTATGTACACAAATTTATTCGACTTGTAAAAATATGAGATGTTTAGGATAAGTTAGGTAACTTTAAAATGTACATTAAAGTTTTATGGACTCCGTGTTTTGAAGATACAACTTTTAGCTTAAAGATTTAAGTCTAGGAAAAAATAGTTCCACAGAAAAGAGAAAATTTCAGAGTGTATTTATTATTGGAGTTTGATTCGCATTCCATGTACTTTGAGTTAAAACATCTGTTTTAATTCTTATATTAACAACTTCAAAATATTTTGTATACTCCTTTGTGTACATTATTTTAGAACGTCGTTTTCTTCAAATACTTAAAGATAATTTCTAGTGTAACGAACCCTACATAACTGAAATTCAATATTCTCTTCCCCAAATATACTTCCTTATCACTTAAAAATTTCATTATAAACTTAAAATTGCATAATAATTTTCTAAATGTGCATAAACCTCAATTTTCTTTCACTTGTCAATCTGAAGTACATTTATCTATGACAATATATAACTGATTATACTGCATAAAGATATAATTTGTACTTTATTTCTTAACATCGCTATAATAGTTTATTAAATATATACTCGTACATTCATTTTATAGTGTATTGCAAAGATAAAATATGTGACCATCTATAAACCCGTGTTATTACATTTATTTTCGAAGCAGAAATCAGTTATTTGCTGCTATTCATTCTGTAAAACCAAAGCTTTTACTTTCTGATGTCAATATTTAAAATTTTGGTTAAAAATAACCATAAATAGAATATATTCAAGATGAAATAGTGATTATATATTAGATAAACTTTTCATAAGATTTGCATCTGAATCACCTTAAGAGTTTAATTCTACTTTTAATGATTTGAACATAAAACCTATAACTTCATTTTTATTTATATATTTATTGCTAGTTTTCTGTAAGATACAAACTGTAAAACAATGCTGCTTTTTTTTTGATAATTATCTAAATGTCCCTTGGATAAGTTCCAAAACAAAAGCAACAAAGCTGAATGGTACTCACGTTCACGGAATCTACTTGTATCAATCTCTTTTTTAACTGAGTTTCTTAGACATTTATGAAAATGGACAATTAAGTTTATGTACACGAATTTATTCTAGCTGTAAAAATATCTGAGATGTTTAGGGTAAGTTAGGTAACTTTAAAATGTACATTAAAGTTTTATGGACTCCGTGTTTTGAAGATACAACTTTTAGCTTAAAGATTTAAGTCTAGGAAAAAATAGTTCCACAGAAAAGAGAAAATTTCAGAGTGTATTTATTATTGGAGTTTGATTCGCATTCCATGTACTTTGAGTTAAAACATCTGTTTTAATTCTTATATTAACAACTTCAAAATATTTTGTATACTCCTTTGTGTACATTATTTTAGA
>CM063506.1:118954925-118964925 GCA_032207245.1 Pardosa pseudoannulata | reverse complement strand
AGGGTTGTCTGATTTTTTGTCACAAAGATGTGGAATGTTTGATAGTTGAATTATTAGGATATGTTTCAATTCAATTTTCATTAAGTATACAATAGAAAAGTCGAGAACGTATAAAAATTGAGATTTTTGCCTAATTCAAATTTTAAATTAAAATAATTTATTTTAATCAAAAGTAAATATTATTTGATTAAAAATACTTTTGTAATTGAAAATCTATGTCTGTAAAAAATTGTTTGTATGTTGAACATTATTAAAAAATAACAATAATTAAAACACCTCAAAATGAGAGATTTTGTAAATTGCGTGAGCCATATAATGAAATATCCTTTCTGAAACATTTCTTTATTTTTGGACTTGGTTTGTGGTATGTCCGTTTTAACATAAAAACAAATCCTCCTTTTCATGATACTTCAAAAACAGCTGCTAAACGATTTAAAACTGTCACGGTAAAAATACGTCTGGCATAAATTTCAGTGAAAAAATTTCCTTTGTCCGTGTAGGTACTTTCGTAACACAATTTGGGGCGTAGATTAAAGTTTTAGCTCATTACTTTTATCCATGTATCACTTTTATTTTTATTATTGAATTCTGAAAATAGGATTCTTTTGAACACTTTTTAAGATTTTACATTGGAAAACATTTCCTTATAAGAAATTTTCTCAGACCGCTATGGAATTAGGAGAATGTAAAATACATTGAGTTCTTTTCAGTAAGTCTAGGACAAGAATTTGTAAAGTAATTTTGTAATACTTTTACATTAAATGTCACGTTTAAGTTAGTTAATAAATTTACATTTTGTAGTTCTATTATATGTACTAAGTGATGAATTGTAAATTTATGAGCTCGTTTGTTTACGGAATTTGTACATGTTTTTTTAATTACAATTTACATTCAGTAAAAAAAGTAATTTGAAGCATATTATTTCATGAGTTAGTATGAGTATTAGTTTTTCATGAATTATTAATACGGAACATATTAATATGGCATTAATATTAACACCCAAACTGCACAGCTACTCTGATTTCAAAAACTGAATTGTAAAACTGAAGTCATGAATTGTAAATTTATGATTTCGTTTCTTTACGGAATTTAGGCATGTTTTTTTAATTACAATTTATACTAAGTAAAATAAATATTTTGAAACTTATTATTTCATGGGTTAATACGGAATTATTTATACGGAATGATTATTAGCACCCAAACTGCATAGTTACTCTGATTTCTATAAACTGCAACATAACATAAGCTGACTGTTGTACTTCAGACGTTGGACCTTTCGTAAATAAACTGCAACATGTCTAACACTTGTTTATAGCAAACAATATATATATATATATATATATATATATATATATATATATATATATATATATATATACATTTTGTATTTCTGTTATAAGTAGTAAGTGATGAATTGTAAATTTAAGAATTTATGATTATTTGTTTACGGTGTGAAGACTCTCCTTTGTTCCGAGCACTCGCCAAAACCAGCTGATCGGAAAATCACTCCTGTTTCTAACCGTCAACAATAGCATGGTGACACCGTGTCTGGGATGATGACAGTTCGTTTGAATAGGCGTCACGCCACTTGATAGGTGACGGTAATGAGACGAGAGAATTACATCCAGTTTCGAGAATAGGAGCAGCCAGCGAATGAGGAGTCAGCTAAAAAATCTAACAGTAACTGTAGCTGGAGTTCTCAAGTAACTGGGATCTTTACCGATTCCCAAAACAGTTGGAGGGACCGTAACTGACCCCCAGGTATAAAAAGTCTACATTTTTGCGACTCAGGTGTTTCGAACATTTTGTTACGCAGGTGCTTGTCCTCGTGGAGGATTTTTTTTAACCGGAGCCAGCTTTCTAGTTTGGGAGATTCTCTCATATAGGGTGCAGCAGAATCTCTGATGCCGAACGGGGGATAAAATGGATTTGATTGCACCCTGAAAAGCCTCCCCACTTGTACGATATTATTATATCTCTTTTTTCTTTCGACTGCCATCGTCATGAGGAAGTTATACCGGCAACCATCCTTTGAAGTTCTACATGATTTGGGAATTAACATCCTCTTCTAAATACCCGTAGTTAATAAAGAATAAAAGTAAATTTCCAATTATATCTTGACTGTGATCCATTCTTCACGTTACCTCTCACTCGAGTATATTGAAGTCCTCACAACGGAATGCGGGCATGTTATTTGTTAATTACAATTTACACTAAGTAAAAAAATGCGTAGTATGAGAGTAGAAAATATTTAATTAATAATTTGGATTTAAAGTTCATTAAGGGTATTTAAAAGACATCATAATGACATAATAACACGATAAATCCCAAATTTGTTTCTTTCACTTCAATAATTAAATTATTTCATAATAGATTTTTTAACTAAGGGCTGGTCTCATCAAAGTCGTTTAACGGCTAACAGGGATTATTCTCTGTTTAAACGGAGAATAGCGTCACAGCATAAGGGGATTTCACGCAGTAGGGCAAATCTCAATTTATGACAATTCTGGATTTAGTTTCAAACGGTAAAACAGTTTATTGTTTGTCTATTGGCTGTTGTAAACCTGAAAATGAATGGGAAGGACATTATAGTAGTTCGTGAAGTTGCGACAAATTGCTCTATTGTTTGACGCCATGGGTTAATCGCGGTTTGCCGTTAAAATACTGCGTTAAGACCGGCACTTAATTATTTTTTTATTCCGTTTTCTATTATTAAATGTAGTAGATATTAAAATATTTCAGCGCTCCAGGCCAGGATATTACGGATACAGATGAAAGACTGAAGACATTCTAACATATTTGTTGGTAACAAATTAAACTTATTTTTTATATTGAGTTCTATTTGTGTATCATACACAAGAAGTTCATTGAGTAAATTAATTAATAAATTTCATTTTCCCCGTAAAAATTTAAATTGGATAATTTTGGAACGATATTGATACGTTTAAGTTTATTCTGTATCTCTCTCTATATAAGACGCGTTCGTTGTATGTTTGTCTGTTCCCTTATAACTCAAGATCCAGACAACCAAATAAAGTGAAATTTGGCACAAGTACACAAAACTACATGGGGAAGGTTCTTAAACTTTTTTTGTTACTTCCCAACCTCACTCTGGTTTTCTCCAGCCAAAAGTAGTGGTTCATGTGCCTGTTCTGAGCCGTGTGATAATAAACCAAAAAAAATGAAATCATGCAAGTAGGTCAATGAGAGTGATTTTGAATGTTGTATGTGGCCTGATCCAGAGTGGGCAAAGAGGAAAATCTTTTTGTACACACTCCAAATGGAACTGCCAAAAATATTGTCTATAACATTACTTTACGATAAATGTACCATTTTATTGCATGCAAATAAACAATATTGTACGTTTCTACAGAAAACCTTATTTTCAACCCGGGCAAAGACGGGTACTTGCGGCTAGTATATAATAGAGTAACAGATAAAATTTACTAAAATTAAATTCTCATGCGGGTTTTATTAAAAATAACTTTCGTGTAATAATGTTACTAATTATTGAAAAAGTATAGGAAATTTATGAAAATAATTTTTAAAACATTATGTATTTGTAGTTTTCAAACATGGCTTTATATTTGGCAACTGCACAAAGACACAAATTTCTAACCATAATAGGGTCATGCTCGCTTACTTTTCAAGAATCTTCCACGATGATTAACTCTTTAAAACTGTAATAGCCATGTCCATTGGTGAGCCTGTTGGATTCTGTACTTCAGATCTGTACTGTTATCCTTGTATATTCAGCAACAGCAAAAATGGAAATTTCCCTCCATTAAGGGGCCATGCTCTCTTTCTTTCCATCAAACTTCCATCACGATTAACACTGTCAAACTAAAGCAGGAAAGCCATCAATGTGCATGTTAAATTCTATACTTTAGATGTTACCCTTGTGTAACATTAATTCAGCAGTTTTACACATGTATATATATATATATATATATATATAAATATATATATATATATATATATATATATATATATATATATATACATATACATATATATATATATATATATATATATATATATATATATATATATATATATATATATATAATATATATATATATATATATATATATATATATATATATATACATATATATATATATACATATATATATATATATATATATATATATATATATATATATACATATACATATATATACATATATATATATATATATATATATATATATATATATATATATATATATATATATATATATATATATATATATATATATATATATATATATATATATATATATATATATATATATATATATATATATATATATATATATATATATATATATATATATATATATATATATATATATATATATATATATATATATATATATATATATATATATATATATATATATATAGCAATTTAGTATG
The DNA here is from genome assembly GCA_032207245.1 of Pardosa pseudoannulata. Lineage (NCBI taxonomy): Eukaryota > Metazoa > Arthropoda > Arachnida > Araneae > Lycosidae > Pardosa > Pardosa pseudoannulata. Next base: position 118,960,503 of record CM063506.1, on the reverse strand, counting down.
GAACTAGTTTAGAAACTTAAAGGATATACTATTTTCCGTTCGAAGTTTTAAAGGTGGGTACACACAGCCATTCATTCTGGATACATAGACGAGACATTTTCGTGTTTTTAAATCTAAGTTCAGATTAAATGAAGCACCATTGTTGAAGACATTTGTTTACCACATAAAGTTATTCACAAGTTTCCCACACAAAATTTTATTTCTTTTAGTTTAATTTGTGCATTTGTTTGAACAAAGAATTTCTGCTCAGCAAATTATCGAAGAAAAGAAGAGATGTTGATTGTTAGGTGTTATTATAATAACACTAAATTTCTTTAGAATAGAAAGAAAAACTTAGTTGATATATTTGAAGATTTTACATACATTTTGTATTTACATGTAACATTCATGCACACAAGTCACTTAGAGAACACAAGAAGCACTAGGTTACGTAAAAGCATAAAATAGAAAACAAATAAAATGAAGAAAATTCACTTACACTCCTGATAATATCTGAAATACACTATATTGCCAATGCTGACCGGTGACTTGCGATTTTAGACATTTTATTGAATATTTAAAAAAAAAGTACTCGAGGAATTATTCTGAAATCTCCGGCATGTAAACAAGATGGTATACGTCATATATTTCAGCTAAGAATTTTTCCCGAAACCCCATAGCGGACCATCAAGAAATTGAAGAATAACGAATATGTTTTTGATAACTGTGTAGTAAAAAGTAATGTATGAAAAGAGTTGAAAATTTAGCACATGATTAGGAGATTTTTCTTGTAATAATCTGTGTCCGTTTTGATAAGAATATCACGAATACTCGTGGAGAAATTAAGGTTTTTATAAAACAATCCCAAAAAATCTGCAAATGTTTTACTTATAATTTGCAGAGTTCTTAATAGAAAATAATCCTATATTCAGTACGTATAATAAAAAACTTTGTACACAATATCATGCAATCAGAATTACAAAATATTAAATATTGGATGAAAGATGAAAAGGTTTACTAAAAAATGTTTCACTGCGCATGCGCGAAAGCAATCAAAATATAATATTCATAATTTATTAGGAAAATGCCTAGAGCAACTGTTGTGAAAGTCCCAACAACACAGCGTGAAAATTCTGAAGTGATTGTTGATAGAGTAAGCTCAAAATCAAGATGAGTTCTCGTGTATATTTCTAGATATTCAACAAAATGTTTAAAATCGCAAGAGAGCTGTCATTATTGGCAATATAGTTTATGTACATTAGAAACACAACTTTCATATCCAATTGAAGTAAAAATTTCAGCCCCATTCTGAAGATCAGATATTTATATGTAACTAAAATTTTGAAATAAAAAATAGAAAACTGCTATGTATTGAAAATGTAAAATTAACTTTTATAATTATATCAAAAATATATTAATAGCATTACTATATTTGAATATTAAAATAACTCACTTCTATTTGATATAATATAATTGGTTTCTAATTTACAGATTTACAGTAACTTTCCAGAAAAAGTGGTTACTACTTATTTTACTGAGTGAACATATTTTATGATTTTCAAAAATGCATTGTTTCATATAGTTTTATAAGTTTAAGCAAACTATGCAAAAATTTAATTATAAATCAATTATAAATTTTATTTTTATAGTAAATGAAAAATAATTTGTTTTAGTTAAGAGTTTAATGTTCAATAGGTACTATGTCCCCTTAAGTAAAAACTTTTACTAATGCCATAGTACTTGTATATTGATTCAGATTTTCACTGACCAGCAAAAACTTTATCAATATTTATAAAAAAGTCAAATTTAGAATGAATGCCATACATTGATTGCCTTTAAAGAGACAACAAGGATTCCAGAATGTGTAGGTCAGGGTTACAGTTTTATATTATTATATATTGAAAATATTAAAAAAAAATGTTCACATGTACCTTGATGATTTATTACTACCACCGAATCAACTGAACTAAAAGTTTTTTCATTTCTTAGTCTACGTAAATAAATGATACACTAGATGTAAATGATGAAAATCAGAATTTTAAAGAAGAGAAATCTAAAAAAGAGAAAATAAATGATTCGTTTTAAGAGGTTATATTCCCTACCCTTAAAATTCGAAATATTCATATTTCAGAAAAAATATTTACTGTTACTTTTTTCTGAAATAAAAGCGTGTATGAAGTGATTTATAGAAAATACATAGTGAACAAAAATGTTTAAAGTATTTTTTTGCAACATTAGATTTTTCCTCTTTACCCGTACGTTTACTCTTAATATTATTAAGTTTATTTTTACGATTTTTTTTCAATGCGTAAAATCAATTAACTTAAATTCTAACCTAACTTTACACATTTCAGTTCCAAAGGGCAATTTTTGTTCATCCTGAATTACTTAATATGTATTTTTTTAAAGATTTAACCATATATTTTTTATAATAGAAATATTAAAATAATATAATTAAAAGTCAATCTGATCCTGGCTTAGAGTAGATATTTGTGTTAGGGGACTGCAGCCCGTGCTGAATCTGAAGGGTTGAGATAAAATTACCGACTTTGTATTAATCCCTTAATTTTGGGCTGTAACATTAAGCTGTTTTACCCAGTTTTTGGAATTCACATTTATACAGATCGAAATCTGATTGAAGAGAGGTTAAATTTAAATAAAGTTTGTAATAAGTACTATTGCATTGGAAAAATTATATTATACATTGTATGTTAAACTGTTTATTAGTCAAAAGATATTTTAATTTTTTATCCTTTTTCATAAATATCTATTGTATTTGTGAGAAACTTTGCAGCATACGCACAGAAAATTTTCCGCGTATTGATTAGAATTTTTCAGAAGTTTCTATTATATTTAATAGAAACATTGCATGTATTCAGTTTCTAACTCTCTAAATTTAACAAGCGGAAAACTATTAAAAATATTCACCAATCAATCTGATTGATTTATTATACGCAGAAATGAATTGCTGCTTATTCAGTAATATTTTCAGAAGTTTCCTTTATATTAAATAAAAAAATGCATTAATTTATTTTGTAGTTTTGTAGATTTAACAAGCCAAAACTGTTTAAAATATTTACCAATCAATCTGATTGATTGATTATACGCAGAAACGAATTGCTGCTTATCCAGTAACATTTTTCAAAAGCTAATTTAATATTAAATAAAAAAATGCATTAAATTATTTTGTAGTTTTGCAGATTTAACAAGTTAAAAACTATTGAAAATATTCATCAATCAATCTGATTGATTTACTTTATGCAGAAAGGAATTGCTGCTTATTAAGTAGCATTTTTCAGAAGCTTATTTTATATTAAATAAAAAATTGCATTAATTTATTTTGTAGTTTTGTAGATTTAACAAGCCAAAACTGTTTAAAATATTTACCAATCAATCTGATTGATTGATTATACACAGAAACGAATTGCTGCTTATTCAGTAACATTTTTCAGAAGCTTCTTTTATATTAAATAAAAAAATACATTAATTTATATTGTAGTTTTGTAGATTTAACAAGCCAAAAACTATTAAAAATATTCACCAATCAATCTGATTGATTATACACAGGAACAAATTGCTGCTTATTCAGTGACATTTTTCTGAAGCTTCTTTTATATTAAATAAAAAAATTGCATTAATTTATTTTGTAGTTTTGTAGATTTAATAAGCCAAAAACTACTAAAAATATTCTCCAATTAATCTTATAAATTGATAATATGAAGAAACGAATTGTTGCTTATTCAGTAACATTTTTCAAAAGCTTCTTTTATATTAAATAAAAAAATGCAGTAATTTATTTTGTAGTTTTGTAGATTTAACAAGCCAAAAACTATTAAAAATATTCACCAATCAATCTGATAAATTAATGATACGCAGAAACGAAGTGCAGCTTATTGAGTAACATTTTTCAGAAGCTTCTTTTACACTGAATAACAAATGCATTAATTTATTTTGTAGTTTTGTAGATTTAACAAACCATAAACTTTTGAAAATATTCATCGATCATGCTTTTAAGAGTAATCAAACCCCTCACAAATAAACAAATTAAAAATTTGCGCATTTCCTAAAATATTTCTCAGCGCAAAAACTAAAGACGTAAAACTTAGCATGTTATAATTTATAACCTTTTCTGGGCACGTTAATAAATCCCATTTATTCCCCACTTATTACCAGAAAATTCTTAATTCCCCCTTCTCCCAGTGAATATTTTATGTATTCAACTTTTCCGCAGATATGAAGTTTTCGTAATGTTAGAATTATTATAACTACTCCAGAGTTCACGTAAATTACAGAATAGAAAATTATTAGTTTGTCTGGGAATTTTTATCGTAAACAAGGAGTTATTAAGCAGATATTCCGCTCCCTAGACTCGTAAAAACTTCAGCAATACATAACTGCCGTGAATAACGGTCGATAATGTTTACTGATTGTGCGGTTACCTTAATTGCAATGTTAGAATGCTGCCTTCCGTGAAATATGCTCTTTATGCCCCGAAGTAATCTAGTAACTGAGATTACTAAAGTATCTCATTGCTTTCTGTTTCAGGAAAAATCTTTAAGTGTAAGTATTTAATATTTTATAGCAAGTTATTTTGATGTATTGAAACAGCAAAATGGCATAGCATTCATTAGAATAGATTATCCACTTACAGGGAAATAGCACCAATCAAAACTGAAATTCTTCATTATTATAATGAAGTATATAGAGCTAGATTTCATTCAATATAAAGTTTTCTTCATAAAGAAACTAGAAAAAACGTAATGTATCCTAGGCCATTAATATACTTCTTACTTTATAAATTGGTTTGGAATTGTAATATGAAGAAATATATTTTTAGAAAATATAATATATATTCATCGAGTTAAAAAAAGAAATTATATTACCATTAAAATAATATTTGATTTGTAGATTAAAAAATAATTTTTATCTATGGAATAATTTTAAACCAATGCAAAGTTTTTATTAGCAGCAATTATTGAATCGGTCTGTCACGAAACGTCCAAAAAAGTATTTTTAAAATAGTTGTGAAAGAATTTAGTAGCCAATCATAAAGGCTATTAAGTTAGACCTCCTAACAATAATCTAAGCAAAAACGTCATTATAAATAAATAAATAGGATATTTTATTTTACAGTAAATCAAAATTGGGGTATTTTGATGAAGTCAGTTCAGGTAGAAAAGCCCTATGTTCTTTTAAACAGAAACTTCCAAAAATTATTAGGTAATAAAATGTCACTTTTGTTAGAGAAATAGCTAATCAATGGTTGACCTAAAAATACAGTTATATGTCCTTAGCTGTAGGAATGTTAAAAAACAACCTATACTTCAGATGATTTATTACTATTTTGACTCGCCGAACTAAAAGTTTTCACACTTTTTAATATGTGAATTTGTGTTAAACTCCATATAAAGGATGTATACCAGGATTTAAAAATATAGAAAGAAGAAAATAATGGATTCGCTTTTAGGAGTTCCATTTATTACTCTTAATTTTTTCAAATATTCATTTTTTCAAACAAATATATGACTGTATGGTTGCTTTTTTACACACACACTGACACACACATATATATTCTAATATTAATATTTAGAATATATAT
>CM063506.1:118919925-118947425 GCA_032207245.1 Pardosa pseudoannulata | reverse complement strand
TATTATTATTATTATCTACACTGGATTCCGCTGAAGAAGTTTCTCAAGGGACCAAGCGATAAAAATTTCTTTAACAGGAAATCAAGAAAAATGTATTACATATATATAATATATGTTTATATATATATATAATATATGTTTATATATATATATATATATATATATATATATATATATATATATATATATATGTATGTATATATGTATTATATATATATATATATATAATATATATATATATATATATATATATATATATATATATATATATATATATATATATATATATATATATATATATATATATAAAGAGAGAGAGAGAGAGACATAGATGGATAGATTAATACATAGATAGAAAATGTTTTTTTGTTAAATATTCCAAATTGCTCGCTTATTGACATTATTACAATGCCGCTTGGTACCCTTTGCTGCCAACGTATCTGAGTCTCAGTGGTAACCACAACGGGCTTCAGTACGAGAAACCCAGGATTGAATTCCCGTACAGATGATGTGAGATTTTTAATAATCTAATTACGTTTGTGATGAATGTACCTTTAGTGGCGTCAAGTATTTTTTAAATATTTTTTTCCTTACCTTTACTTGAAAACGGTCCAATTTATTTAAAAAAAATTTACAATTTTTGGATTTACAGTGTTAAAACAGGACAACATCAATCGGGTAGTCTGTAATTCCTGTATTAAATGTATATCTTTTGATTTCCCTAGAGTTTTCTGAATCTTTACACAAAACTATTAGCAATATTGTTTGAGCAAATAACATGTTTAAAGAAAGAGCTCTCCTTCTCTAGTAACACCGTTTAAAACTATTGGTTTTATAAAGAAAACAGATAGAAATAGGAAATTTCATTTCAATATATAGTAATAGCCTTATGAGCATGAAAACACTGCATATTTATCTTTTACGAACCTTGAATACAAATTATTTATGCATTAACTTTATATAAGAAATGGTTTTAAGCATAATCATTGTTGCTAAAATAATGCAAAACGATGCCAAGATTTTGTGTGAAAAATAAGGAATCAAACTTTAGAAGAAAAGTACTCTATCTGATGTATTGATGATTTCAAAGGGCATGAAATTCAGTAATCCTATGTTCTTATGAAATTGATTTATGAAACATAACTGAATCATAAAAAGCATAAATAATATTATTATATTTTTCATGCTGTTGTAAGTACAATTATTTCACAAAATCTAATAAATTATTATTAATAATAATTTTATTTTTTAACAAACATTTTTCTAATTTATGAATCTTTGAAAAAATTTATGTAAAATGTTAACAGTCCCCCACTTTTGAAATTTATGAAATATTTATCTTATAACATATAAAAGTTTAAATTAATTTAACTTTAATGTGTTAAAAGAAAAAATCATGAGTTCTGTACAGGAAAAACTGTTAAAGAAATTCTGTCAAATAAACAAATAGTATCACAATAGTTAGTTATTTCTTGTTTTCTCATGAATGATTTTGAAGTAGATAAATCTTTAAGGTATCAGTCTACGTTAAAAACGTCATTTTTTGCCAAAACTCCTAATTTTATTTTTTTCTCTATTGTAAAATTTCAACATTTAAGCTTCTAAATCTGTTTTTGTTTTGTCTCTGAGGCCTTTTAAAGAAATGTTACAGATGTTTAAACATCAATGACAGTTGTCGAAACAAAACGAAAGTAGTGACTTCGCAACCGGAAGTTGTGAATTTAAAGCCTTTTAAAGAGCATTTTTGGATAAATTTTTTAAATTTTCATTGAGATTAGTTTAAACATTTTTCTAGTATTTTTAATAATTAGCAACTTGGTAATTAGAAAGTTTTGAAGCAAGAAAGTGTGGGGAATTTTAAACTTGTATTTTAATTATTTAATAGTTAAAGCTGCTTTCATAAATTTCAAATGTGTTTTTCTCAGAACGGTATTTGAAATAAAATGTTGAAACTTAAAATGTGATTTCTCAAAAAATTCGTAAAATATTTTGTTGAAAATTATTATGAATGCTTTTGATAGTATTTACTAGTGAATGACCTAAAAGCTTTAAATCTGGATAATATTCCATGATGTTACACTCATAGTTAAATATAAAGGTAATAAAAATTCGTTAAAATTTCAATGTGTATAGTTTTAAAGGACCAAAATTTTTTACCAAATGTAAATAAAGCAAAGATTTTAGGTGTTCATTAGTTCAATGTATAAGAAATGTGTTGCATAAAAAATATTGAAATAATTTAATTTATTAAAAAATTAGACCTTTTGAAAAAACCCAATTTTTTTACTAAATTTTCTTCATTTATTAGAAATTTTATAAAAGCTTCTCCAGGAATAAATTTTTAAAGTGCAATTCTGTATGATAATATAAAAAATAAATCTAAAAATGTAAAAACATGAACTAGTTTCTACGTTCAGAGAAAAAAGTTCTCCGAAGGTAGACGGATACCTTAAGACTAAAACATATGTTTTAAATGAAAATGGTTATATTCTAAATAAAAAAATACACAGGGAGAAGTTTTTTCAAAACTGTATTTTAAACATTTGGAATTAATGATTTCTACCTAAATTTTAATCATTTTTACATTAATAAGCTGATAACAGATTAATACAGTTTCAAGTCAATTAATCAGAAACAAAATTAGTCTATAAATTAGTATACTGTTATCTTAACGCAAACGAATCTAAATTTTTTGGAAATGTTAAAAATGATAAATAGCATTTTAGAACTGAGACGTTATTGTATTTCACCGCGTTAAAATGTTTCCTTTAATATTTAATACCTTATTTGCTTTCAATACCGAATGCGATAAATTGCACAATGCACGAAACATCCTTTTATATTGAGCTTTAATATACCTTATGGAAGTACGCTCTTTCCTGAAGATTCTTGAACCATTACACTGAATTTTTACTAGGTTAAATAAAGTGGGTAATGATGGCTTATGTACTATATAAAAATATTTTTAGCCAAACATTAGTAATGGAATTGCTTCTACTGAGAGTGAAGACAAGTTATTTTATATATTGTACTTTCAGGTTAAAAAATGATGTACGTTACAGTTTGCAGAAACATTTGTCTCTTATATTATGTATTTTTATGACAATAGTGATTGGACTTTAATAACTCACGTAATTATGTGTTTTTCGTGAATTCATTCTAAAGATTGAAATCTCAGATGTGTGTATTTTGGCAGCATTTATTTATCATTTCCTCAAGGATTTGTCACAAATCATAAAAAAGTTTCAATACGGAAGATTGATAAGAATTAAATTATGGTTAACTTTAAACATATCTTTTTGAAAATAAGTACATTTTAAGGTTTAATATGCAGAATTATTACATAGTCAAAATATCAATAATTGAAATCGAGTTACAAGAAACAAAATAAATTTGTAATCTAAAATTTGTCTTAATAGCATTCCTGATAAAAAGTTTCTTATATTTGGAATTAACGACATTCTGGAGATTAACCTATTACTGTAACGCAAGAAGAGGACAATAATTATTCTACTTTGGAAATAATTGTACAAAAAATAACGAAAGCAATTATAACAAAATGGAATAAATCATTATCACTTTTTTAAAATTCTTTAAAAAAATTATTACATTTTAAAATTTTATATGTGCACATTTCAAGATATTATTAATTAAAATGTTATTAATTTTAAAATTTCCCTGAGTATATCTTAATATATAAATATATATTTGTAACAAATACTTAAAAGTAATTAATATTTATGCATTTTGAACAATTTGTTACATAGTTGAAGAAGCCTACATTTTCTATTAAATTGTATTTTAAAAGTTTAAAGATTAACGACACATTAGTTATGTGTACAGTTTACTCTATGGATTGATTTAAATGAAAATATGAAATAAATCAATTGAAATGTGTTTTATATTTAACTCAGGGGTGAAATATAAGTTGAATTAAAAATTTCGAAAAGGAAAAATATATCTGAAAGGAAACGTTAAACATTTTTTATAGAAAAATTTAGAATAAAACAACTATTGCTATCATTATTTTATTACATAATTGGGGAATGATTACATGATTTCTTGTAAAATATTAAAATGCATTATCTAAATAAGAAAGACTATGCTATACTTGAAAGGGGTTGTGCATGGAAACTTTTTAATAAGTTTTGAATGAAAAAATATTTAATAACATTTTAATTATTAAATGTTTATTCGTTACAAATATATATTTGTATATCTTAATATACAAATATATATTTGTAACAAATACTTAAAAGTAATTAATATTTAAGCATTTTGAACAATTTTTTGCATAGTTAAAGAAGCCCACATTTCCCATTAAATTGTATTTTAAAAGTTTAAAGATAAACCACACATTAGTTATGCGTACAGTTTACTCTATGGATTGATTTAAATGAAAATATGAAATAAATGAATTGAAATGTGTTTTATATTTAACTCAGGGGTGAAATATAAGTTGAATTAAAAAATTTCGAAAAGGAAAAATATATCTGAAAGGAATCGTAAAAATTTTGTATAGAAAAAATTAGAATAAAACAACTATTGCTATCTTTATTTTATTACATAATTGGGGAATAATTACATGTTTCCTTGTAAAATCTTAAAATGCATTTTATAAATAAGAAAGACTCTACTATACTTAAATAAGATGCACATGGAAAATTTTTAATAAAGTTTTAAATAAGAAATATTTAATAACATTTTAAATTATTAAGTGTTTCTCTTGAAACTGTTTGAAATGTTAAATAAATTTTTTACTAATAATACACTAAATTTCCCTGCACTTTGATTATAAATAAAATAAATTAGATTTGAAAATTCACTCTGGCTATAGGAATTTGTTTATTTTTTGAATTATATGAATGACGATTTAGCTGTAAAAAGTATAGAAGAGTTTAACTACTCAGTCCAATAAAATTATTTTTACTGCTACCTTTATTTCAACAAAGTTCTCGTCTTCAGTTAAACCCCAAGTTGAACAGCGCAGATAAGAAAGTTCAATTTAGTAATGCTCTCAGTTATCTGCTGAGAATTCTAGCTTCGGATACAAACTAATCTCGTGCCAGAGTTAAAAACACGATAAGTTCTGTTCTCTTTTCGCTTTCACGATATGAAAGAAAACTTTCTGCTCTCATTTATTTTCTCTCGTAAATAGTTACTTATAATAACATTTTAAAAGAGAAAGAGACCCTCAACAATTTTGCTAAAAGTTGATTAAACATAAAAAAATAAAGAATTCCAAAGTTTGAATTATTTTTCAGACTTAAATTCTTAAGTGTTTACAATAGCCTTTCTCTAAAATTCTTATAGGCCAGAAAATTCCGATTTATTCTCGGAATATTATAGGAACTGTAGTTTACTTGAGGAAAATTATCCAATTTCGCTATAATATTGAAATTTAAATTACACATAAAGTACTTTTTTATATTTAATACAAGACATCTTCAGGGAAAGTAATAAATATAAATTTAAAATTTTATCCTGTTTTAAGAAGACTAATTAAAAATGGCACACAAAATAAATGATGAATGCCATTATAATATTTTCTTTTCCGGTAGCTGAAAATAATGAAATTAATTCATGAAACTTGACGCAAAAAGATGGCCATAAACATGTGTCCATAATATGTGAACTTATCTTAAAAGAGCTAAGTAAAAAGTAGGAGAATTTAAAAATATAACCAGGGAGATTTAAGGTTTGAAGTTTTGATAATGAGGTTTTGTATTTTAAAACGATAATTTTTTTTCGTAACGTATCTGGTACTACAGACACTATGAGGTTGTTATGCCAATACAAGGTTGCGAAGCTGTTACCCATTTAACATCACCTAATTAGCAAGTGTAGCTCAAGGTATGTTAAGGACGCGAGTAACATTACTCCTACTGGGTCCCTGTAATTTAGAAGCAGAGACCAATCAGAAGATTCCCAGGCTTGGCCCGCCACCCCGAGAGGTATCTTTTGAGAATTTGGAGGATTATGGCTACAAATATATTTCAAGTGCCCCAGTCACCTTTAAAGAACACGCGGATTTTCTGTCAGCTCGAGTACCGAACCCGCGACCTTTCAGTTACAAGATTGCTGTCTTTGCCGACTAAGCTACCACGATTCCGTTTAAATCCATAAGGAATGCATTTTAACCATAGAGATGTGTGTAATCACAGCTATTAATTAAGCCGCTGGCCACATAAAATTTGCCCCTGTTATCTTTACTTCCCGGGCTCACTGAACAATTGAAAACCTAAGCAGTAAATGGTAGTTGTGGCACCATGAAATGAACTGCTAGTCCATAGTGGAACTTAACTTTTATTTAAGTTCTAAGCAAACACATTCCGATTTCAAGAACTTTCACCGTGAAGAGCAGAGAATGGAATGATTACATAAAACAAGCACTTACAAGTTTTGCTCCACGGCGAGAGATACATAGAATATTCCCAAGAAACCGCCAGATTAGTCAGTGATTTTAATCATCAGAAAGGAAGTTAGATCAGTGGAAAAATTGAACCTGGGACAGCCGAAAAAAGTGGCAAGTGGACACAAAATTTGCATTTATTTCAGAGTCATCTTTGGGAAATGGGTTGGAATAATTTATGTCACGTACTCTTCTTCTAATTCTGAGATTTTTTGAATGGGAGAATAGATATGAAAGAAAAATAATGAAAAAATAAATATATTAAAGAGATAAGTGAAATAATTTTGATATATTACACACACACACACACACACAATAAACACACACATATACATACATATATCTATCTATCTATCTATCTATATATATATATAAATATACACACACACATATATATATATATATATATATATATATACATATATATATCTATCTATATATCTATATATATATATATATATAAATATATATATATATATATATATATATATATATATATATATATATATATATATATATATATATAGATATATATATATATATATATATATATATATATATATATACACATATATCTATGCGTATGTTAGAAATCATTGTTTCACTTAAAGTGACAGTGGTCCTTGCAAGTTTTTCTTTTTATTTTGTTTTAATCAATCTGCTTGAAACGGTATTGTGCAGTTGACAACATTTTCATGTAAGCGTATTTAAATTTCTAATGAAACATAATTATTTTTGTTAAAATTTATTAATTAACGTCTTATTAATTGTTAGCTAAAAATTTAATTAGTATTAGCTTCATAGAAAATGAGAGAAGTGAATTACTTTTACTCATAAAATGCCTATTTTTACCATTCAGATGGTATAATAAACATTGCTTTTACAATAGGAATTGACAAAAATGTTAAATAAAAAAATAATTGCTGTAAAAATATTTTTTTTTATTTACAAAATATCTCTTAAAAATATTTTAAGTGACTTTCATTCATATATTATGAACTGCAAAGGAATAACTGATTTAGAAAAAAGAGTTTCATGTATTCATGAAATACGAAAGTATTTGTTTTGAATAAATTATTATAATTGTTATTACTAATAACTGTATTAATAAAGGAAATCAGTATATCTATCATATTATTCTGTATAATAGAAAACGTAATACAGTTTTTGCAATTCAACGTGATACAAACATACGATTTACAGTCAAATTTGACCCAATTCCTAGTCCACTTTTGCCTTTATTTATTAGATTGAAGGCTGTAATAATTTTATAATATTACAAAGCATAGTACAAAAATAAGTAAGATTTATCATTAAAATATATGATTTCCCTTAATGCAAAAGTACTAAATTTGATTAATATTTTTTTACAGTAGATATATTTTTCCATAAATTGCACATTTATAACTTTTATTCGGATCTACTGATGACGCTTAAGTGCAGCTTGCGTGAAGCCACATTTGCATTTATTATCCAACCAGAAACGCCCTTTTGGCAGCATATTTAAGCAGCATATTCCTACAGTCGAACTCGCATTATGATAAATGCCAGATTTTTTTTCTCCTGTAGTTGGTAAACGTCCAGGGGTAGAAGGAAATGTTCATAAATTCTTTTTACCTTGTACTCCAATGCATTAATTGACCTGTGTACTAACGAAACCACAAAAATAAAGAATCGTTTTGCCTTGAAAATAAATTACTTTGTTATGTAAAATATGAGAATTATCTGCAGAGTAATGCTTCATAGTTATATTTTACTCAGTTAAAACAGTCCCCTCCTTTTCTCAAAATGTGTCTGAAAAGTCAATATATCTGCCTCCTTGAGTTATTAAATATAACTAAGGAGTGGCAAAAGGAGGTTTTGAACATTCGTTTTCTAATCATGAATAGATTTATCACTACTACATACCAAAACTGGAGATCAGTTTGATTTCAAATAGTTTTCATAAAAAAGTTTTGTATCTTAGTAATATTTGAAACCATTTGTAACATTTCTACCCTTTTGAAAAAGTTCAATTACTTACCAAGTTACTTCTAAAGTATTAGTAAGAGTCATTATTTTCCGAAACCATCGATTTGTACCAAAATTTCATTTTGTACTCAAAGGTGCATGATCACGAAACAAGACGAGATCACGAGAAGAAACAAGCGCATTCACTAATACAAACTAACAATTAATCTTGAATGTTAGCATATAAATGTAAAAGAAATGAGATTAAAATATGCATTATTTATAACGTAAGTTCGTGAATTGATAACTTTGAATAGACAGCAGATAACATAATTTTTCGTTGCAGGGAAAACACGAATACAGCAGCCAACATAAATTTACAATATTTTCTACTCTGCAAAAACGTTCTTTATAACAAATTTATATGAACTTGATCAATCATTATATTAAAACTGGAATATTCTGAAAGTACTTCAAACAAAAATTATAAAAAAACATCGCCTACGAGAAGATCTCGCCAAATACTTGATTTACATTAAAATAAATATAGAAAAACATAACTTACAATTTGTAACAGTATGCATTATTTATATAAATTTTTTAAATTTACGTTTAAATTTTCTTTCTAAAGTTACAATATATTTACATATTAATTGATTCTTCAATTGCATAAAACTTTTGACCAATTTTCATTTTGGACAAATTATAAAATTGCAAACTATACACAAGTGTCATATGACATTGTTTGATATGTTGTAAATTTTCTGTATATTCTATTTTACTTCTAAAGATATTTCGAAATTCGTAATCTCCTCCTTAGAAGTCTGATTCACTTTTCTCTATAAAATAATTCAGTTAAGAAAAATAATAACAAAATATGCTGTAATAAAAAAATTTCAATTGAGTGTTTAAATATAGGGGAGTACAAAATACCTATACAACCATTAGGTTAATTCAGGTTGTGATTTCCCATTTCTCCTATTTACGCCAAATATTGCTAGTTTCGGTTGGTTTGGTTTTTAAAGCTATGGTCTACGTTTTACTACATAAGGCTAATGTGACCTTGATCTACTTTGAAAGCCTGTGAACAACTCTTTCAGCAGCGGAATTCTTAAATTGCTGTATCCAAAAATACCACTGTTTCAGGTATAATTTCCATCTCACCTGAAGACAACAGATTGGTAAGCTATACATAAATGTGACCGTGAACTACTTTCAAAGCCTGTTAATACCTCACTTCTTTCATCAGCGGAATTTTTGGATTACTACATCGAAAAACAGTGGCCTACAAAATCAACTCCAATCTAATACTCAGAAGACGGCATTGTATTGCTATACATAAAATGAACAATGTATTAAACAAAAAACAATTGACAAATACTTTAAGATGTAATTAACTTATCTTCAGCAATTAATGTAATAGTATTATGTAAAATTTTTTATTCATATATACTTTAAAATTAAAAAAATTGTGTTTAGCCCATTTGCGACCAACGTCTCGTATACGCGACGCACTGATTTCACTCTTATCAGTGCAATGTCGCCTCCACGCGATGATCTCCGGTTAATATTGAGAGACTAGCGTCGCGTATATGTATTCGGAGATCTTAAAGTTTTATTTAAAATTTTAAATATTAGATTTAATTACTAGATGGCGTTAAACGACAACTGTTTAAACAACGGTCAAATCGTATAACATTTACGTGCTGGTCCTCAAGCGAATATAATTCAATTTACATCCCCTATATAATAATAGCCTAAGTTATTTGTACGTCTGTCGTCGATTGTATGAAGCGGTTGGACCTGGAATGGATAGAGGCATCCATAGTTAGCAAAATTCAAAGAGAGTCATGTTTATCTTCTCCTAAACTATAGATCCGATACTAAAATAAATTGGTTTAAATATGCTTCATATCACAGCGAAGAATACTGCCTCCTTTATGACGTTCGAAATCGACCCCTTCCGCTCTTATCGAGCTTTTAAAGCCATTATTTCAACTCCTATTTTCCCCGGTTAAGAGCAGGCGATTAAATTTATCAATTTATGCCATAATAAATAGGTAAAAATAACATTTTTCTAGCATTATGACGTCATTCCTTTAACCATCTCATTGAATCATTTCTTATTTTAAATTATTTAAATTATGCCTTATTTTCCTACGTTTAACACTCTAAGCGGTTTGCACGTACAATTCCGCCAGCTGTCACAGACAATTTCCGACCCCAAAAAACGTTCCAAAAATAAATGTATTGTACATTCCTGACAGTGCTTTCCCCCATGAAATTATAAGTTAGGAGGGTCAGGTCGATTGTTTAGGAACTGCACCCCTCTTTGACTGACATTTATTGAGGGATGCACCCCTACTCTCTGAGGAACAAAGACACTGATTATATTTGCCTTAAATAACAGATTAGGTACATATGTGATAATTTTAAACTGAATCCCCGATTATTTTTGTATTGCAAGATAATTCTCATCCAAAAAACAAATCATTTTTTTACCTGCCTCATAGCGTACTTTACAATTTTGGAAAATTAAAAATTTTACAGATCTCGCCATATGACGGGTTATATGCTAGTTTTAATATATTAATCATTTTTGACAATTCAAGTTAGGTCCAGTTCCATCCATCTCGAATCCAGCCTCTACTGCCTATGAAAATTTTAGAACTTTTGTTTTGTGTGTGTACTTGAAAAGTTGTTGTTTCTAGTTACTAAAATTATCTTCTAAAAATGGTATACATTCCGATAATCTTTATGCGAAAAATGTAACAAACATATATATTTCTAGTGATATTTAGTTTTTTATTTTATGAATAATGTAAAAAAATAGTTTTAAACTGATTATTTGTTGCTTAAATAACTAATTAAAATCTTCCCTCTTTTTTTCAGTTGGATAAACCAAACAATGAATATATACGTCATTCATGTGCTAAATTTAGTTTTTCAATTTTAAAAAACTTATCATAGCAATACAGAATACGTTTCCCGTTTATTTATTATTTTTCAAACTTTTATTCACTCCTAGAGACAGTTTCCAACAGAAATTTCTATACTTAAAAACATGCTTTTCCAGCTTCGCTTTTTGAAGCTTTTGTAAAAGATAGGATACGTACAAATGTTTTACGATAAACAGAACTGCTTCCTACGAAAACAGTTTAATGTTTTTGAATGGAATAAAAAGTTTCGCATGGACCAATAGACACGCTATTCATGTACACTTTCCGCTTTCAACAATACTGAAGCGGAGAAGATAAATATCAGAATTTATTGCTATACTAAAATTCAAAGAAAATGTAAATTCTTATGGAAAATATGTACATTTCAAAGGTAATAAAACTGAATTTTTCTCTAAATTGTGCAGATTTAAAAGTAATGAAAATGTATATGTCCAACAATTTTTATATTGACACACAAGCATTTGTATCTCTAAATAAATAAATAAAATATTTATATATGTATATATATATATATATATATATATATATATATATATATATATATATATGTATATATATATATATATATATATATATATATATATATATATATATATATATATATATATATATATATATATATATATATATATATATATATATATATATATATATATATATATTTATATATATATGTATATATATATATATATATATGTATATATATATATATATAGTATATATATATGTATATATATATGTATATATATATATATATGTATATATATATATGTATATATATATATATATATATATATATATATATATATATATATATATATATATATATATATATATATATATATTATATATATATATGTATATATATATGTATATATATATATATATGTATATGTATATATATGTATGTATATATATATATATATATATATATGTGTGTGTGTGTGTGTGTGTGTGTGTGTGTGTGTGTGTATGTGTGTGTGTGTGTGTGTGTGTGTGAAATATGAAGTAGCTTTTTGCCTCACCTCGAAGTGGAAGTTTTGAGCGGACATTACCGCTTTGCGGTCTTACTGAGTGGTTACAGAAGAAAAGGACAGAGAAATGAATACACAGGAAATCAAACTATCATACACTCAAGAATCCAAAACATTATGACTACCTGTCAATAACGAATTGGCCCACCTTTGGCGAGCAACACAGCTTCAACCCTCCTTAGCATGGATACCACAAGTCTTTGGTAGACGGCCGGAGACCAAATTGAGTCAGAAGTTTACATAACGGTTACGCAAATCCGAGGTATAGCGAATTGGTGGTCTTTGAACTCTGAGTTGCCGTCCCATGACATCCCAAATGTGGTCTATCGAATTGAGATCCAGCGATTTAGGTGGCCAGGACATTAAATGGAATTCAGCATCATGTTTCTGGAACCCCTCCAACACAATTTTAGCGTTGTGAAAACGGGGCTTTGTCCTATTGGAATATTCCGTTTCCAGCTGGAAAAAGAGAAGTCATGGAAGGGTGAAACTGGTCAGCAATTATGTTCAGATACCCTGTAGCATTCATGGTATGGTATACCACAACCACGGGTCCCAGAGACGCCCAAGAGAACGTCCCCCAAAGCATAATACCACCACCACTGGCCTGTGTATGACCTACTGTACATTGACGGAGCAACTTTCGCCTGGAAGACGGAGTATACTGACAGCATAGGCGTGATGAATGACAACCGTGATTCATCAGACCAGGTAACTCTCTCCCGCTGATCCATGGACCAGTAGGATGTTCTCGGTCGCAGTAGGCGCAGTTCTATGACGCTTGGTCAGGAAAAGACACACGAGTGGGACGTTTGCTGCGTAGCCCCATATCCAACATAGGCTGAACAGTGTGTCCGATAATATCTACTTGGCTCTGCATTGTATTTTGTCTGCTGAGCCACTGTCTGGCTCCGTTTTGCTTCACATGCGAGACAGTCTCCGAAGACTTTTTATTTAATAGCTGTGGCACCATGTCGTCTACTGCTGGTTTCACAGTCATTCATCCACTTTGCATAAAATACTAACAACTGTAGATCTCGAACAATCTTGCAGTTTCGGAAATACTTGTTCACTTCAATCCATTACATTCTTCCCTCTATCAAATCGCTTAGATCCGCAGCCTTTCCTACACACACACACAGAAGTAAGCGAAAGAATATATTATTATCTCCAGCAGCAGTTAAATACCACTTCCACCTGATCACGTCCCTCCTCTTCATCCATGTTCATTGCAAATGTTGGGTGGGTTTATATGTTTTGGCTCTTGAGTGTAGTTTATTCATATCGCCAATTTCAACTGTTGAACAAATGAACGAACTAAAAATCTGAAACTATCGGAATACTTATATTATAGATTTAGGTACCAGCCAATTAGCGATTATCACATGTCACGTGATGATGTAACTTAAGCTTCAGAACTCTAATTTTAGATATGCAATTGGAAAAGATTCTATTGAAAAATTCGAGTAAGATCTATTGCTAGAAAAAAAATACCGAAAACAAAAATTTATATAAACCGAAGTGATAATAAATATTATTACTCCCTATCTATATTCTCTCTCTCTCTCTATAAACATATACATACAGAGACACACACACAGACACACATAATACACACACACATTATATATATTTTATATATATATATATATGTGTGTGTGTGTGTGTGTTGTATTATATATGTTAAAGATGTTTGATATTTTATTCATATAATGATGTAGATTTATTAAGTATTAATAAATCCATACAGCACAGTAGTAATCAAACTTAGACAGTCTTGGCCAATGAAAAAAAAATTTCGGAATATAAAATTAGCCATACAGGAAATATTAGGAAATTTCATGACATACATAGCCAACTATATTACTCTTTTTTTTTAATTAGAAGAAATACTAAAAGTTGTCACCAAAGGAAATGATAGCGCAGCAAAATTGAATTAGAGTAAATAATAAGGGAATTACAATATAATGAAGGAGAAAGAAACTTATCAGTGCGGATTAACATGATGACAGTCTTCATCAACCACTCGCAGCATATCAGCAGTAATTTGTTTCTCCTGCAACAATATTCGTGTTGTCAAAGTTGTAAAATCGAGTACATGTCCTTAATAAACACTCTTAGGCAAAAAAGAAGTAACAACAACAAAAAAAAATAAAACGACGTATCACGACGTATCACAATGTAAAGTAAATTTGACACTAATTTATATGCATATCAGCGTTGACGGAAAATGAAAAATTTTAAAGTTTGGTGGCTAGTAAATAATTGTGTCTCGCTGCAGGGCATCTTATTTGCGCAACTGGCAGGATATTTAAGAGATGTTTTGATTCCAGTTCATAAATTCTTTGCGAACTTTAATCCGTGTACTCAGGTAGATAGTAACTACGCCTCACATACAGGTGCTCTAACGATATGTGCAGACGTTAGAATTTGAGAGAGGACGTGTAGTTTGGTTCAATGAAAATCCACTTAGTCTAATCGGTGAATCGCTCGACATTTAGGCAAGATTGATGCCACCATTAGATGATATTAGTAAGAATAATTGAATCCTGACCGAACAGAAATTTAAAAAGGAAGTGTTCTGCTAGAGAAACGAAAGAACGTGCGGTCTGAGCTCGGGATCAGACTACAATTATCCCAGCAGTACATGTACATCGCATCTACTGATTTTCGTCCCTTTCACAACCTCTTTAAAATATCCCAATAACTGAAAATCATAAAAATTAAGGTCTAGCCACATTGGTGGTCATACTGCAGGAATTGCAGGAGAAAGAAATATTTCAAAAATACCGGGTGATCCAAAAATCAGGACGAACTTTAAAAATGAATAATTCGAAAACGAATGAAGATACAAAGATACGCTTTGCACCAAACGGATGGAAAGAAAACCGGATTTTGTATATCAACGAAAAAAAAGAGATCTGTTGGAGACCAACAGATGGCGCTGTCGGACCATCTCATATTGCTCTGCCTGTGCAACGCCTGCTACGCTCAGCATTTGGGGAGGATCGCATTATTAGTCGCTACTTTAACCAATCATTTCCTCCAAGGTCTCCCAACCTGACACTCTGTGACTTTTAGCTGTGGGGATTCTGGAAATCGAAAGTATTCCGCTACTAACCGGCATCACTAATAGCACTGAAAGATGCCATTCACCAAATGCTGTGAACAGTGTGGTGACTCGTCTAACAGCTGAACTACTGAATGATGGAGAGTACATTGAACACTTACTGTAGTACTAATTAATTGTAATTAAGTTGACTTGTAAGTTGTCAACATTTTTTTATCTGTAAATCCTCTTTTGGTGCAATAAAACACTACATAGCTATCTGTTGCTCGCCAATAGAACTATTTTTTCGTTGACACACAAAATCCGGTTTGTTTCCCATCCGTTTGGTGCAAACCGTATCTTTGTATCTTCATTCGTTTTCGAATTATTCATTTCTAAAGTTCGTCCTGACTTTTGGATCACCCGGTATATAAATGAAATAATTTCGTTGGTGATTATTATTTTAAAACTTAAACATTAATACAGGTCTATTCATAATATCTTGTGAATTTGACCTCTCCACGTTATGTTAAATCCTCATTAGGCACTGTAAAACAGTACATTAAAAACACTTGGCATGTCCATCTGTAATTCACGATAGCAGTGAGGGCTTGGCATTTATTGATGTAACTCTTCGCTACACTAGATTAAATACTTTTTTGGAAAGATTTAAATACTTTTTTTATAATTTAAAGAAAATCAGTTGGAGTTTTCTTGAAGATGTTAGGTGCATTAAATCATTTGTCCCGTCCGCAAAGTATCTGAATATTTAAGTGTTATTTTAAGTAAACTAATCAAATAAAAGAAATTATCTGTTTAGAGGCATTCTGTTACGATAAAGAAACACTCGGTTTCTAAAAAGTTTGTAGTATAACCTGTATTCTATTACCAGAGATTCAGCTATTACGTTGTGCGCCCAGTAATAAAAAATCATGAAAATATGTGGACTCTCACTTCTGCATTCAGTAACACAACTAAATGAAAAAAAATACCTTAGAATGTTTAAAGAAGTAACAAAAGGCAAAACAGAGCTATATTTTGAAGATAATAGTGTTACAGATTATAGAAAAATGAGAATATTTTTTAGATGCTTCGTATGTTACAATATCTATATTAATCTAATTAACATTTAATTTAAGAAAATCAGAAAGAAAGTTCAGAAATAGCGTTATCTTGAACATGTTAGGTGCATTAAATTATTTGTCCCGTGTTAATAAAGTATAATCAGCAATGTAATCTGAATCTCCAAGTATAATTTCTAGCAAACAAATCAAGTATAATAAACTATCCGTTT
Source organism: Pardosa pseudoannulata (assembly GCA_032207245.1). Lineage (NCBI taxonomy): Eukaryota > Metazoa > Arthropoda > Arachnida > Araneae > Lycosidae > Pardosa > Pardosa pseudoannulata. The sequence continues at coordinate 118,930,726 of CM063506.1, read as the reverse complement.
CAAGGCATTCTGTTACGATAAAGAAACACTCCTCTTCTAAAAAGCTATGTCTAGTGTAACCTGTATATTGTTACCAGTATTTCAGCTATTACGTTGTGAGCTCAAGAATCAAAACATAAGAAAATATTTGGACTTGAACTTCAGCATTCAGTAACACAACTAAATGGAAAAAATACATTAGAATGTTTAAAGAAGTAACAAAAGACAAAAAAGAGCTATATTGTGAAGACAATAGTGTTACAGATTAAGATAAGATGAAAATATTTTTTAGATGCTTCGTACATTATAATATCTTTATTAATCTGATTAAGATTTAATTTAAGTAAATCAGAAAGAAAGTTCAGAAATGGGTTTAATCTTGAAGATGTTAGGTGCATTAAATCATTTGTCCCGTGTTAATAAAGTATAATCAGCAATGTAATCTGAATCTCCAAGTATAATTTCTAGTAAACAAATCAAGTAAAATAAACTATCCGTTTCAAGGCATTCTGTTACGATAAAGAAACACTCGTTTTCTAAAAAGTTATGTATAGTGTAACCTGTATATTGTTACCAGTATTTCAGCTATTACGTTGTGAGCTCAAGAATCAAAACATAAGAAAATATTTGGACTTGAACTTCAGCATTCAGTAACACAACTAAATGGAAAAAATACCTTAGAATGTTTAAATAAGTAACAAAAGACAAAACAGACACACATTTGAAGATAATAGTGTTACAGATTACGGAAAGATGTGAATATTTTTTAGATGCTTCGTATGTTACAATATCTATATTAATCTAATTAACATTTAATTTAAGAAAATCAGAAAGAAAGTTCAGAAATAGCGTTATCTTGAACATGTTAGGTGCATTAAATTATTTGTCTCGTTGTAATAAAGTATAATCAGCAATGTAATCTGAATCTCCAAGTATAATTTCAGGTAAACGAATAAAGTAAAAGGAATTCGAGGTATTCTGTTACGATAATGAAACACTCGGTTTCTAAAAAGTTATGTATACAGTAACCTGTATACTGTTACCAGAAATTCAGCTATTACGTTGTGACCCCAGTAATCGAAACACAGGAAAATATTTGGACTCTCAATTTAGCAAACAGTAACACAACTAAATGAAAAAAAAATACCTTAGAATGTTTAAATAAGTAACAAAAGACAAAACAGAGCTATATTTTGAAGATAATAGTGCTAGAGATTAAGAAAAGTTGAGAATATTTTAAAGATGCTTTGTATGTTATAATATCTTCATTAATATTGTTTTAAATACCTGGTAGAAAATGTTAACAATGAGGAAGATTAACGTAAGCATATTTGTAGAGACGTGAGTTAATGAATTAGGTATATTATGATTACTTTTTTTTTTTTACTACCTTAATCTCCTAGTTTTCATTTATCATACCTGGGATTATAAGGCACATACATTTTCTCTGTATTCGCAATAAATTATATTCATATGCATAAAATTTTTTTTATAAATTCTTTTGAGTTTATTTAGTATATACAGCCAGAGTTTTAATTTATCGGTACATAACTTGTACTACTGAAAATAAGTTTCAATAGTAAAATCGAATTTTGTTACTAATTCGTATTTGCTTATGTGAGATTTTGCCATCTGACTTTGAGAATCTAATAAAACAAAGACAAAATGCTTATCCTCGCTACCCCAAAGTTTTTTTTTATTCCCCAAAGAAAGTCAAATAAAGTAAAGATTAAGAGCTACAAGACTTTTTTGCCTTTAATGGATTATCTTCCAATTAAGCTGATAGTCCCAAACTAAATTTACGAGCGGAAATTCGTTGCTTGCATACACAAGTGACTTTAATTTGTTATTGATCAAATCAAAAGTTTACGTCCTAACGTGAAAGGTTGATCTTTTTCTCGATATATATATATATATATATATATATATATATATATATATATATATATATATATATATATATATATATGTATATATATATATATATATATATATATATATATATATTATATATATATATATATATATATATATATATATATATATATATTATATATATATACATATATATATGTATATATACATATATATATATACATACATACATATATATATATATATATATATATATATATATATATATATTATACATATATATATATATATACATATATATATATATATACATATATATATATATTTATATATATATATATATATACATATATATATATATATATATATATATATATATATATATATATAATATATATATATATATATATATATATATATATATATATATATATATATATATATATATATATATATATATATATATATATATATATATATATATATATATAAAAGGGTATTAATGAATGTTCGTGAATTAATGTAATATTATTACATTGATCCCCTATATAATAATAGCCTAAGTTATTTGAACGTCTGTCCTAGATTTTATGAAGCGGTTGGATCTGGAATGAATAGAGGCATCCATTCAAAGCGAATAAAGTTTATCTTCTAAACTATCGAACCGATTCTAAAATTTGTATAAATAGGCTTCATATCACAGCAAACAATACTGTCGTCTTTAAAACGTTCGAAATCTAACCCTTCAATCTTTTTTGAGAGTTTAATGCCATTATTTCAAGCCCTATTTTCCCCGGTTAAGAGCAGGCGATTAAATTTATCCATTTATCACTTAATAAAGAGGTAGCATTGTGACGCAATTCCTTTAAACATCTCATTTAATCATTTCATATTTTAAACTATTTAAATATCGTCTACACTATTATAATATCTTTTATCACTGAACTTAGATATTACCTAAATAATTTTCTTCTATATTTGGATTAAATAATAGATTAAGTACATATGTGATAGTTTTAAATTGAATCATCGATTATTTTTTGTTGCAATGAAAATTTTATCACCGGTATTAACAATAAATTCTTTTCATATAAGTCTAGGAGTCTATTTCACGGACTCATAAATATCTAACTTTTAATTTATATGTATTTGGAAATTAAGAAGTTTGTTCGTTTGTGTGTTTGTTTGTTATACATAACCACACGGTTTGACTAAATGAATTCAATGTGATTCTAAACTGCATTACAGGATCGGGAGACTAGAGGAGTATGACGATAAATAAATTATTGAGAGTGAACCAGATGATTCTCAGCCAAAAAACAAACCATTTTTTACCTGCCTCATAGGAGACTTTACAGTTCTAGGAAATTAATAATTTTGTTTAATTCCGTCATATGTCTTATATAATTATTATTACATACTAGGATTACATAATTACTTGAATAAATTTCCTTTTGCTATATATTACTCATGAATTTTAGAAATACGATAAATTCTTTAGAATTAGTTACCAAAGAGTTTAAAATTTAAAAATTAATATTGGTTTTTTAATAAGATACCAGCAAATATTTAAACTAATTTATAATGATGTTTGTATAACTTTTTACCTGCCTCATTGGGTACTTAACAGTTCTGGAATATTAAAATTTTACTAATCCCGTCATATGATGGGCTATATGCTAATTTTTAATAATATCCTCACCACCAGAAAGTGCAACAGAATTGTTCAAAAGTTCTTGAATCATAGAATGACCGGAGTCACTTAGAACACACATAAGGAGAATTGTGTGATACAAAAACTCCTGTGATTTGTTGAATATGATACAATTTGTTTTAGAAAACTTAAAGGAAGATATAATTAGGGTTTCATTTAATTAAGGTAAAAAACTCATAATTCCTTTATAATAAAAATCATAATAATTTAAAAAAAATCATAAATCATAAAAAATCATAATCAAGGTTTCATATTAAGGTTTCATTTTAACGTTAAGGTTAAAAGGAAACCTTAAAATACCAAGATTTTAGAAGTAATTTTCTTATTGTTAGGACAGTAAATAAAATACATGATTACTAATTGTGTTTTTTCATCTTTAAACAGTTTATTTATTTAACCCTTTAATGCCTTGCGTATCGTTTTTGATACGGCTAAAAAATAGCTGGTAGAGTTTGTATGTTTTCTTAGAACAAATTTTCATTTTGAGAGTAGGTAATGGGCAATCTTATAAACAATCTACGAAATTTTCTCAAGTAATTTCTATTATTTATATTTTTTTTTCATTTAGATCTAGATTTTATGATTTTTCGATCAGCGCTCATAAATTCACTTTTTCGGCAGGTACAGACTGAGATCATGACTAATTTGCTTTTTCCATTACACTACAGCATTTTGCAGAGATTATTTTACCTGCAATATCAAATAAATCTTTTTTCAGAAAGTTTTTCCTTTTTTTATATATGTCACTCTATGTTTAACACGATAACTGATCACTAACACGATATGCACTAGTATTCAAAATTGTTTGATCTTCAAATTTATTTCGTTCTGTACTGTCCATATTAACTTAGATTTAAGATAGGCTCCGAAATGTAATCGGCAGAAATGATTTGGGCATTAAAGTGTTAATTACTGAACATCTTTTAGCCGTAAGGATGTCGTCTTAGTGTTTAAACTTCAATTTCTCACATACCATAATCGAAATAATTTTGTATTTTTTTCAAATCCTTAAATGCACTAGATTGGAAGATGCAAAATATAAAAACAAACTGAATATTTGTAAAGGAAAATTTCCAAAAGGGTCCAATTTATTTCTTTTACATCGTCAAATGCACTAGTTTAGCAAAGCAGCTAATATTTTTAGTCATTCTACAATTGGCCGAACGATGGGCGAATGGTTAGGGTGCTGGCCTTCGGAACCGGAGTTCGTGGGTTCGAATCCCACTATGGCATGGATGTTCGTAGCCGTTCGGAATCGGCTTTAAGCAGTAGGTCCCGGTCTCATTAGCCCTCGTGTTGCAAAAAGTAGACCGTAGCACTCCAAAACCAAAACCAAACCAAAACCATTCTACAATTGTGAAATCTGGTGAAAACCAGTAATGAACTTAAGGAATTTCGAGAAGACTGTAGAATATATTGAAATGTATTACACCCAGGGCTTCGAACCGGAACTGAACCGAAAACCGGAAAAAACCGTTATTTTGGTCAGAACGAAAACCGGAACTGAACCGAAAAAAATATCGGTTTATTTCGGTTCGATATATCTTTCAGTCATTTTGTTACTATTACCAACTTATCAATATTTTCTAATTTAACGTCAACTTTATAATTATCATTACATGTATATTGCTTCTCGATTTCCTATTTTGATATTCACTAGTATTTTTCTGTTTCAGTTTCGCATGAAACTACTTGTAGAAGACATATTTAATTCAGTTGATTAAACTAGAAGTATAGATGATTTTTTAAGAAAAATATCGAGTTATATTTTATTTTTCACATCTCAGCATGCGATCATGCACGGATGTTTGTATAGACTGTTTAGATCAGGGAGGAGTAAATAGACAGGAGAGGCCCTAAGTGACGTACATGAAGCATCTATCAAATCTTTTGCGCATCAAATGGGTGTTTGGTAATGGCGGCGATTCAAATGTTTCGTAATAGTAGTATTTCATTAGGCCTGCTGTTTGTATCAATTCACATAGTGTACCAACTAAAAAAAGAATAAAATCTTCTAAATTTTGATAGAATTACATTTTTTGTTTATGATAGAATTATATTTTTAGTACAAATAAGAATATACATAAAATGAAATTATTCATTTGGAACTGAAACGAAAACAGTTATTTTTGGTGGAGCGAAAACCGGAACTGAACAGAAAACCGTTATTTTTGGCGGAGCGAAAACCGGAACTGAACAGATATTATTTTTTTTAGTTGAACCGGAACGAAAACCGGAACAAAAAAAATTACGGTTCGAAGCCCTGATTACACCTACTACAAAACTTTTAAAATGATTCGCTTTGTATTGGAAGGCAGTACAAATCTAGCTGTGAGTTAGAGTAGATATACCAGCGATTGATTACGTCAAAGTTATCGCCTGTTTAGAATAGCGTTTTGGACAAATATTTGTGCGTCAGAATCCAGAAATTTTTATCGTTATCTATTGTTATGAATCCTGGTATTTCAGAATTTTCACTAACGCTATATAGTGTTAAAAAAATTTAAATTAAATTTAACTTGATGATTTCGAAAACTGATTATTTCAAATCAGTACCCTATATCACTTTAACTCTTATTATATTACTAGCATATAGCCCGTCATATGACGGCATCAGCAAAATTTTTAATTTTACAAAATTGTAAAGTACCTTATAAGGCAGGTAAAAAAAATGATTTGTTTTTTGGCTGAGAATTATCTTGCAACAAAAAAAAATCGATGATTCAATTTAAAATTATCACATACGTACCTAATCTATTATTTAATCCAAATATAAAAGAAAATTATTTACGTAATATCTAAGTTCAATGATAAAACATATGAAAATAAGGCATAATTTAAATATCCCCTATATAATAATAGCCTAAGTTATCTGTCGGCAAATTTATGAAGCGGTTGGACCTGGAATGGATAGAGGCATCCATTCAAAGCGAATAAAGTTTATCTTCTCCTAAACTATCGATCCAATTCTAAAATAAATTTGTATAAATATGCTACATATCACAGCAAAAAATACTGTCGTCTTTAAAACGTTCGAAATCCAACCCTTCCCTCCTTTTCGAGAGTTTAATGCCATTATTTCGAGCCCTATTTTCCCCGGTTAAGAGCAGGCGATTAAATTTATCCATTTATCACTTAATAAATAGGTAAAAATAACAATTTTTTTCTAGCATTGTGACGTCATACCTTTAAACATCTCATTTAATTATTTCATATTTTAAACTATTTCAATATCGTCTACACTATTATAATATCTTTTACCACTGAACTTAGATATTACGTAAATGATTTTCATTTATATTTGGCTTAAATAATAGATTAGTTACATACGTGATAATTTTAAATTTAATCATCGATTATTTTTTGTTGCAATGAAAATTTTTTCACCGGTATTAACAATAAATTCTTTTCATATAAGTCTAGGAGTCTATTTCACGGACTCATAAATATCTAACTTTTAATTTATATATATTTGGAAATTAAGAAGTTTGTTCGTTTGTGTGTTTGTTTGTTTGTTATACATAACCACACGGTTTGACTAAATGAATTCAATGTGATTCTAAACTGCATTACAGGATCGGGAGACTAGAGGTGTATGACGATAAATAAATCATTGAGAGTGATACCAGAGAATTCTCAGCCAAAAAACAAACCCTTTTTTACCTGCCTCACTGGGTACTTAACAGTTCTGAAATATTAAAAATTTTACTAATCCCGTCATATGATGGGCTATATGCTAGTTTAAAATAAGAAATGATTCAATGAGAGGTTTAAAAGAATGACGTCATAATGCTAGGAAAATGTTATTTTCACCTGTTTATTATGGGACAAATTGATAAATTTAATCGACTGCTCTTAACCGGGGAATATAGGAGTTGAAATAATGGCCTTAAAAGCTCGAAAAGAGGGGATAAGGTGGATTTCGAACGTTTTAAAGAAGGCAGTATTTTTTGCTGTGATATGAAGCATATTTATACCAATTTATTTTAGAATCGGATCGATAGTTTAGGAGAAGGTAAACATGACTCTCTTTGAATTTTGCTAACTATGGATGCCTCTATCCATTCCAGGTCCAACCGCTTCATAAAATCGAGGACAGACATACAGATAACTTAGGCTATTATTATATAGGGGATAATCTTACCTTATTCTGAAATGTAATCGTTTCGTAAGTTTTCTATATGTGTATAAGTGTGTAATGCGAGAGATATCTTACGTTAAACCTCTAGTAAAAATTTAAAAAAAAAGATCCAAATAAATATGATTTAAATACAAAAAAATTAATTTTGAGCTCAATTCCATAAACGTCATATTCAAATAAAATTTATATCTTGCTCAACTTTGCAACTTAAGTTTAAATTTCTGAAGATTTTCTCCTGCAGAGTTCTTTTACGATTTTATCACCCGAAAGAATAACTTACACTTTTCTTTTCCATAACACACATGCTTCAAATTTAGTTCCTAAATACGGTTCGTGAACAGAATTTGGAGTAACTCTGCACTCTAGTCACGCTTTCGTCTAACGTCCGCTAACTCAAACGTTCACCAGAAATGTCACATAAATATTTTTCGAACTCCCGCTAATGCGTGCGAGGGAAATTGTGTGATAACATTTTTAAGTAATGAGATTTAAAATATTTGAGATGTTTTCATAAAGTTGTGTAATGCATGGCTATATACATATACTACTACACATATATATGTATGAATATATATATAAATATATATATATATATATATATATATATATATATATGTATATATATATATATATAAATATATATATATATATATATATATATATATATATATATATATATATATATATATATATATATATATATATATATATATATATATATATATAATATATACATATATATATATATATATATATATATATATATATATATATATATATATATATATATATATATATATATATATATATATATATATATATATATATATATATATATTATATATATATATATATATATATATATATATATATATTTTATATATATATATATATATATATATATATATATATATATATATATATATATATATATATGACAGGGACAAGTGGTTAAGGTATGGAAGACACATTTCATTCCATATATAAAAACTTCTTTATTGTAATCCTTCTATCAATAGCTATGTCATTTCGAAATCCTTTGTTTTCATACTTTACCACGGCAAGAGTGGAGGATATTATCAGCCCGAGTTCCCGCTCAGAACTATCTCTTTTGGTATTGATACATAAGCAAAAGTCATATGTCTACTTTCTCGTCAGCTTTTTTACTTTATATATTTTAGCTCGAGAGTGTGTCTTTCTCCTATTACGTTATTGTTAATGAGTTCTTACCATTTTTAATTATAACTTTCTTAATTCATAACCCCCATTCTTAATATATATATACACACACATATATATACACATATATATATATATATATATATATATATATATATATATATTATATATATATAAACACATGTTGTAAGGGGTAAGTGTTCAGTGGGTACAGAATTTCAAGACATATAGAATACACATAGATGCATAGATGACTGGAAATCGTATAGTAATGTCTGGTCGAAAACACTTTCCTGGTACAGTACAGACAACTCAAAACACAAGGAAGACAGGACACCAATATGAGGAGGAAGCATGTTTATTATCTTTAGTACAACATATAACTAAGCCAAAAAAGAATATTAAAAAGACAACGGTTTTTATCAAGAAGGCATTGGAAATTACGATCCGGTGTGTGATGGAGGTTTTCAATCTCCAGCGCATTGAAGATGGAACTTCAGCTGAAATATATTAGTGCCTCGGACTTCTCCAGCGGATGCCACAATGTATGAAAAGGTAAAGACTTCATCACTGCAAATAGAAGTTTCTTACCTAGTGACTTGGTGTGACCTCATAAGGGGTAATTAAGGAAGTGAGCACTGGACAATTCACTGGACATACGTTACATTCAGGTGGAGATGTACTTGAAGGTTAGTGCTGTATTGAGTGAGTATGCAGCCCGAGACTGGTTTCTGTCTATCCTGCTGAAACCAGTTGACGCACAGCAATGGATGCGTCATCCAACAGATGCGGCAATATTTGCTAATGAAAGAGCAGGTAAATTGCACCTATCAAACTTTCGGACGACAAGTATGGTCCGAAGTGTTCTCGTACGATGTTCTGTATTGTATATCTATTAGTAGGATAAAGAGTTATTACAGTCTGGCTGCCCCAAATTCATAGAGCATTTTAAAAACTGATTTGATTTACAATAATTCGAAGAGCTTAATACAATACACATAATATATATAAAAGAATTAAGATTCCTATATCCTATTAATATATTCAAAATCACTGTACCCAAGGGGACCAACTAATTTTTTTGATATAAATAATTTAGTTTTTGGTTTGGACATAGGACTTACTGTAGCATTTTTACTATCAAATTAGCCTTAAAAAAGAACTTCTTTTAAAGTTGGAATAAATCCAGTTATTTAATAAGTTGTTTTGATAAATAAAGACTTTGTTATCCCTGTCCATAAACAGAAATAGCCATAACCCTCTATTGGTTAAATCAATGAAGGAAAAATGATCGACCATATGGGATTTTCTTTTGTTACATAATGTAAGAAACTTTCTATGTAACGTTGGAAAAAATGTATGAAAAGATAAACATGGGGATTTGAATACTGTGACAAACGTATTCACATAACCATGCATCATAAGATAAAGCTTCTTTCTAGTATTGGAAAAGCAACAAGGAAACATATGTATGATACTTAATTTTTTGTGGTTTAATGGTGTATAAAACTTGCGGGGGAGGAAGCGTCTGAAAAGATTAAGAATGAAGAAACTTTCTTCAAAATGAAAGCGTAAAGTTTATAAGCTTCAAAATGTGAGATATTGTCACTATTTTCAGGAAAAATGAAAGATATAAATTTCGTGTAATATTTCTAGTGATTAAAGGCATTAGATACTTTCTACATTAGGATGTGTTAAAATTTATAATAGGAAAATAGACCATAAAAGGGATTTTTCTTAGAAATATTTAAATAATTTGAAATTTTTATTGATAAGGATAAGGTTTATTTAATAGAGAGAACTAACATAAATCACAGAAACTTATAAGATCATGAAATTCGAAATTGAAATTACTACAAGGTATTTGTAAATGTTATAGATTTATTTTGTTACAAAAGATGTTTTATACCTAG
>CM063506.1:118912425-118917425 GCA_032207245.1 Pardosa pseudoannulata | reverse complement strand
TGCAATTTTATAATAACAAAATTAATCATATTTTAAATGCAATTTTCTACCCTGTACAAAGTAAAAGATGTATTAAAATCAAGGGAACTGTTGGTGTTCAGATTTTAATGGATACACCCAGTTTGAATTTGCCGAAAACCCTTTTATCAGATTACGCATTACAGCTGTACGTACGTGCATTGGAACTTTAAACTTTATCTTATTTGACCGTCTTTGAATACATTTTGACTAGTTTAGTCTTTAGGTCTGTACGTATGTAGAGTAGGTTCAAGTAATATGGAATACTTTATAGTTTTTATTTTTATCATATTTTATGTCATGCTGTTATAATTAAAGTAATTATGTTTTTAGTTAATAATTTGAGATTTTACTGTAACTACTTATAACTTACTATAAAAATGAATTTGCAGTTAAATTTTCATAAATGACGCTTAATTGTTTATTGCGTATTGTATTGGAGCTGTAATATGGGACACTGAATAAATTTCATAGTAAGTAAATTTTTCAAGTAACAAATATATATCCTAGGACTTAAGTATTAGCTCATGACACTGAATAAATTTCATAGTAAGTAAATTTTTCAAGTAACAAATATATATTCTAGGACTTAAGTATTAGCTCATAACTTTTCTCACAAAAGTTTCTCTATAAACTTTTTCTTACAAAGTAATACTCTCAGCTGTATTACAATAGTATGCACATACCTACAAAATATACAATTTTTCACAGTAATTTCTTCTCTCCATCAATCTAACGTTATTGTGATGTTATTGTGACTGATGGGTCTTTAACACAGTCAAGCCTCTTGCAAAATTGTAAATAAATAAGTAAATAAAAAAATCTGACACAACTCAAAATGTTTCAAATTATAATCATATTTCTAACAATCTGTCTGTTTAGATCTACTACGAAATTTTCTGAAAGAAGATAGTTTATGCACTATTACATATTATTTTAATTGTGTCAAAATTAAAAATAAGAAGCGCTATAAAATTATTAATGTAAAAATAAATAATAAATAATTTATGAAATATGTGATGATTTTAAAACACATTTCAGAATTTCAAAATTTGAAATAAAAATATTTGTTTTAAAAATCACACATTACTAAACTGCAGATAAATATCCATATCTAAACAAAATATTAAACTATTATTATTTCAAATACTTTTAAATGTTGGAAATTTCCAATCTATCTAATTTTTCTGTTTTGGGGAAAGAAGAGAGAATTGATTATTCTTAGCTATATAAAGCTTCTTTGCATCTTTTGCTTTTTAAAATTTGATGAAATCCGTATGTATATCATCTGGCTTCAATTTCCTGCCTTATGTTTTTTCAAATGGATGCACCACTACTCTTGCGGCAAAAGCCTTTTAGCAAGTGAACATTGAAATAAATGGTAAACATCTTTAACAACCTTGTGAATGTTACCATGACTGTAATGTAATTCTTTTATACCGAAAAGGGATCTGTAAACATTTTACAAGTATAGCGTTTTAAAAATCATCCTTTTTCAATGATTAAACTCGAGTATTTCCTTACATATTCAAAAGTCTTCAGTATTGTAACCTGTTTTTATTCAATATAAAATGAAAAGTTCTTTCTCTGCTCAGAATAATTTTTTACTTGATAATTAATACGAGCCTAACTTTAAAAAATGTATTTTTTCTATATGTCACAGTGTATTAAGGATATATCTGTGATCTTTATAATACATTATGATACTAATGTATGTTAATATCTTTGAAATTTTGCTTTGTCTTTGAAGAACTTTCAGCTACTATTTGACAATAAATTGCAAAATTGTGTTCCCAAACTTAATGTACTATTGGCGTAACTTTGGCTAACATTTTCAATTGTCTCTAATAAGAGTTAACAGACTCACTAAACTGTAATTATACCAATTTATTTAATCACTATTTTTTACCTGGTCACGCGTTGTTTTGGTGCATTGTAGTCAAACGGAAATGAAAGAAAAAAATGGTTGCTCTGCAGAGCAGCTTCATATCGGTCGACAACCGATCGGTAAACTTTAACTCAAATTAAGAGATATGGTGTCTGATATTCGATTAGGTCTAGTTGACTGTGTTTTGACTTTTTACATAATTTCCTTTGTAGATTCAAATCTACATATCTTTAAAATGCATAAATGTTTTAAACTGAAATGCTTTAAATTTGTTCCTGATGCCGTTAAATAATCTGTACTTTTTAGCAATAATTATTTAAAAAAATGTTTAGTCTATAGTTATTCGAGCGAGAAGAAACAAAAGGATAGTGCAGTTTTTGAGCATAGACATAAAAAGGATTACAATTCACTGGACAGCTTAGATCCATATTCTCATATGGAAAATGTGTTAATGCGCATAGTGAGATAGTCACATTCTATGAGTCACGTCTTCAAAACAATTTAAAATAAAAAATATAAAATAGGAAATTTTTCGATAATATAACAGACGAGCAAGAGGGACTTACGAGGCAATTAGTACTTGGGTATAGTCTTAAATATGAAAAAATCCGTTGCCCTGGAACGCCTTAATTGACAACATGGGTCGTAATCTGTGAGAATTATAATTTACTTGTGTTGATGGAAATGAATGTAGTATAAAATTTAATTGCACTATGTGTAAAAGGTGTATTAAATCTTCATCATGAGCTTGTTTATTCATGGTCGATTAGCACAAATTTTTAATTTCTATAGTAATATTCCATATCTAATTTCTGATTAGCTATAAGTGACCATGGTTAGACCGGGTGTTAATAACTACATAAATTAATTGTAATTGCTGAGGATTTAACATAAGGCGACTTCACTCTGTAGGTCACATCTCAACTTATGACTATTCTGGCTTTTGTTTCAAACGGAAGGGCAATTTATTGGGAACTACTTTGATATACTCCCCAAATCGGAAATTTGGCGACTTCTTTTTCTCGCCAAACAAAATACCTGTTTTTGGAGTCTTTTTTTCTCGCCAAGATGGATTTTTGCTAAATACAAATAATTAATACATAAAAATTACGGAATCATTAAATACAAAAAAAAAGAATACCTAAAAAATACAGCAAATACATAAAAAATACAAAAAAATGACATTAAATAACATATTACATGCAATTTACACAAAAATTTTAACAAATACAATTGAAAATACTGGCTGTATCCCAGTGTACGGTACGCTATTTTGGCAATTTTTTTGGCGTATTTTTGGCGCCATTTCTCGGGCGATACTTATATGCAATCCGCGATGTTTATCCTCCGGCCACACACGATGCACCTAAAATTAAGGCAGCAAAAGGAGAGATGAAGAATCGCGAGAATTAAAAAGTAAGTGTTTTTTGTCTTTCTAAAATTTTTGAAATTTATTGTTGTTTTGTTGTATTTTCTTGTTTTTCGTGACTATTTTCGGCGCACGTCTCCATAGAGTTCACGCTGAGTTTCTAGGTCTAGCACGAAGATACATCGACCGCTCGCCATCGGAACATCGTCAGCGTCACGTTTTCCGATTTTGCGATGGCGAACGGTCGGTGTCCCGCTGCGTGTTAGGCTTAGGTACTTGGCATGTGCTTCGCGGAGTCGTGTTTCGCCAATAGTCGCCAAAAACAAGATGGCGGACAAGGAGCGTACCGTTCACTGGGAATTAACCGAAAATACTTGTCGGCAATCTAATAAAAGAATTATTTATACAGAAATTTTGAATTCCTCCCAATTTAAGCTAGCAGAAATTTCAATAAATTTATTGAAACAATCAACATTAGCTGCTAAACATGATTTACGAAACGTGTACATCGCAAGGTAACGAAAATGAAGCAAAACTATCAATTTTCCGACTCAAAATTCCCTAAAACTTTTCAACAACACTATATAAAGTAGGCATATTGAAAGCTAAACGATAAAAATAATTGATAGAAAAAAATATAATTGGAACAGTAATAATTGGATACAGTATAATTGGATACAGTAAGTCAGAAATCCACTTGATCATTTCACAAAGAAATGGCGGTAAAACATATAAGAAATCCAAAAATTGATGCTACAAAACTTTAAAAAAGCTAAAAAAAATGGTACAAAATACAAGAAAATACTAAATTTGGCAACAGCAAAAACCTAAAAGCTGAAAAAACCTAAATGGGCAACACCAAAATAAGAAACAGCAACCCTAAAAAGTCCGTAGGGAGTGCCAAATTTGGCGCGTAATTTTTTGAGGGGTATATCAAAGTTGTACCTTTATGATTTGCCTATCTACTATAAACATGAAAATGAATGAGAAGGGCATTATAGTAGTTCGTCACGTTGCGCGAAATTGTTCTATTGTTAAAATTCCATTCATCACTACTACATCTCAATAAATCAAAACAAAATCAAAAGTGTCTCAAGGAGAATAGCCTGGATTTGCATAGGAATAAGTACCTCTTTCACCATCTCTGATTAAAATGATCAAGATAAAAAAAACTGATGTAATCACGTATCTAATATGTGGTATCCAGGAGTAAAATGTACTTCAACAATCTAATCAATGTGTTAAATATACTCACACTTGAGCAATTTCTTAGATCGCTGGCTTTATGTCCTCGTGCATTTTTATCTAGATGTATGTATTTACATTTTTATACTGCTCTTCAAATTTCAGTAATGATTTTTGTAAAGGATGTTTACTTCAAACCATACTTTACTTTCTAAACATAAACCGTCCTGGACCCGAAAATGTCAAATCGGGCCAGATCTAATGAGCAAGAAACCAGGCGACTCGTCGTCGCAATAACTGACTTTCTTCGAGATCAATTGACTACTAGGACAGACTTAGATGCTGAAGACAGGGATTGCCTTGAACTTGCGATCCAAAGCTTAGAATTGGCATATGGCCTTGATCCTGAAGGATACATCCAACTGAGGTTTAGTCGATCGCTATTTGATATCTTCACCCAAGTTACAAATCCTGTGTCTGTTAAAGATAAGCTACGAGCTGATGCTTTGAAGGAAGAAGGTAATGCACTTATGAGAAGGC
>CM063506.1:118892232-118907325 GCA_032207245.1 Pardosa pseudoannulata | reverse complement strand
CCGATGACTCAAAATAATATGTAAATAAATTAGATAAAAGTTTGCAATCCAAAAAAGACGAAGGTAAGGGGAATATATCAGATATATCAATTGAGAATGTAAGGTTTTATACTCAGAAAGAAAAGAATATGAAAAAATTATAGTTAAAAATTACAGTTGTAAAAAGTAGATATAAAATTATTTAGAAATAAATCCTTTTTAATAAACTCCTGAAAAATGTTACAATTATTAGTAAATAAAATATGTATGTTTTTTATCTGTATGATTTCGCAGAGTACAATTTCATTTTATTACTTTTATTACATTTATTGAGAGAAAATGTGATACATAATAAACGTAATAATATTAAAAGTAGTAAGGTTTGTGTTTATTACTTTTTATACAACTCTTTATTACTTTTTAATTCCTGTTTTAATCGTATATTTAAATCTTAATTATGAGTTATACTAGATGATATATGGTCTGAAAAATACATGGATATTCTCTTATATGTTGCTAATTAAGTTGTATCTCTGTCATATCTTAACGAACTCAAAAATTGCAATTTTCTTTCAAAAACAAATAAGCCTGAGCTTTGTACTCTTGCAGGAAGATTGAAGGCTACAAAGGTCACTGGGAAATACACACGTAGCCATCCCCAATCCTAATGCATATAACATATACAACCGTTCGAACAAAAGAACACAAACAATTATTAGTACCAATCTAAAATATAGGAAGAACTTTGTTAGAAAGAAACCTATTACACAGAAAGTTATAAACTAAATTTTACTTCAAATTCTACGCAAGAGATATCAAACGTCTTGAAAAAGAGGTTTTATAGTAGAATTATAAAACTTTAAGAAACTGTCTTTAAGAAATTCCAAGATGTTTATGAATAAAGTCAAAAGAAGACAAACGTCACATTTACACTATTAAAAACATGCAGTCTGAAAACCACGTGAAGAGCTTTTAGCTGGCAATGTGATGCATAGTATACAGTGGCTTAACACCGTTAATAGAGGTACCACTACAATGTTTCGATGCTATCAGAAGTCCACAGATTACAGAATTTTGTAGTCATTGACGTTATAACCATTTAAATTTAGAGCTTCAATGTCTATAATAGCTATGATATCAGTTTAAGAATAACGACATCCAAACCCTAGATATCTACCTACAATGTTTTTATTTTGTCTGCCTCGTTTACATTCTGTTAGCTTCCTATCGGTTTGTATTGATGAAGATATATTCTAGACATATGCAATTTTATAAACAGCCTTTTATTAACATCATTATCTATAAAAAGTTATTCAGTTATACTCTGTGAATTGGTTGAGGAAGTAACTAACATTCTTAAAATTTATCATTTTTAATTGTAAACTTCTATTGGTTGAACAATGAGGAGTTCTCAGTCAAAGTGATCTAAGTTCTTTTTGGAAAGTTGAAGAAATAGACACTTACGGTGTTTGAATATACATAAACTTCAAACAATTTAATTAGGTTTTAGATAATTCTGAATGCTCAGGGTATTTTCTAACATATGTGCATATATTTTAATCTGCAAATGACATTTCATTAACCCTGATATCCAATTTTATTTTGTATAATTAGAAATTGTCCACTCCGCTTGTGATTACCTTAAGTAAAAATTTAATATGTTTTTAAATTTATTTAGAAAATTTTAATTTTAAAAACGAGTAGTTATGTATGCAGGGGAATCGTCATTTATTGATAGCTACATCTATGAAGAGTAACTACATTAGAATTAAATAGCTCTTAATCAATTATTAATCAGTTATCATACAAAGAATCAATACGCATGTAATTTATTTTGGAAAGAATTATCATAAATGTATTGAAATCATTTTGCAACTATGGTGTTAAGATACGCAATTCATTTTCAAAGTTTATTCATTTTTATCAATTTTTTTAATTTTATACTGTTATACTATACTTTTGGATATAATTTTTTTTATTTTTACTTCCTGTACTTAAAAATAATCACCTATTTTAAACATTTTACGTTTAATATTGGAACAGAGAATCCTCGCCAACTTGGCAATAATATGGTAATAATAGTAACTTAACTTTCTCTCACCGTGTAATTTGATTTATATTATTTAGGCATCCGGATCTCCTTGTGTAACACTTTTGTTATGCATTAAGAGGAAATTATTGTAAGTTTTTAATTGTGTGAAATTTAACTGATTAGATTTTGTAAACAGCTTTGATTTTACCTATTATTTAAAGCGGTGAAATTCGTTTTTAGTTATTTCTCTTTTGACCAAAAATGCCAAGAGATTTTGATGAGACACCAATTCTTAATATTTAATTTTACACGAGCGAGAAATACATTAATATTTATAACTGAAATTGGATTTGATTTAATCTCTGTTTAGTGAAAATGCCAAGTTTTAAAGGTAATGAAGTTCGTTAAATTTTCCCTAATATGTATTTAAATCCTCCTGTTTTTAAGCTGAGTTATAAACTGGTTAACACATTCTCTACCATTATCTGATTGAAACTCTTTTGGAGACTCTGTAGTTGCATAAAATATTAAGCAGCTAAGTAACTGATTCTGTATTTTTTACTTTTCAGGGGTTGCAATAATAAACTTGTTTATATAATCCTGATAATTGAGTATGAGTATGTTATTAGCTTCAGGATTACTTTTTTCAGGTCTGTAACACCTACCAGGGTTTCGGAGATGTTTTTTTATATCTGAATATTTTACAAACTAAACCTCTTCGTAGAAATAAGTTACATAAACTCAAAGGCTTATTCTTCAATTGTTAAATATTAAAGACACACATAAAGCGTATAACTATTAAATCACATACAATATAGAGGAAATAACCCAGTAAGGTTATTTAATTAAACGATTTTGTAATTATATAGTATTAAGTAATAGAAGGAAAGAAGAAAAAAAAGAAAGGTTTAGCAGTTAATTTTTATAAATATCTGCCACTTAATCATTGATTACAAATAAATGTTTAAAATAAAAGCAAAAGTAAATCAGAAATTTCTTTCCATACTCCTTGTCTAGGTTGGTAATTAAATAAGAGCTAATTACTGACTTGTAGAACTTTTGTAGTTGATTACATACTTAATTTTGCAGTTTTCGTTGTCAATATTTTATTATTTTGCCTCTATTAATAGCCTTTATACACACATCTTTTTACTGCATCATATTTCCTAATGCAATCCAAATTATTTTACTCAAGGAAAAAAAAGAAAGAATATACAGTATTATTTTCAGCTATTTTTACAGATGTATTTTACTTAATTTATTTTAGCGAGCAAAATATTTTTTAGAATGCAGTATATAATGATTTTATTTTAATGTCCCTACTATAGCTTCTACGCTCTATGTATTTCTGTAGGAAAACAATTTTTATTTCTATACAAATTAAAGAAAATATCGAAATAGAGAAAATATTTAGGTTTTAACAGAAATACTTATTTAACTGTACCTGAAATCATTTTGATTATTTAACCCCTTCCGGTACGATTTAATAATGAAAAACTTTGCGTGAAGTAACCACTTATTTTTTATTTAAAAAACTTGTTTTATTTTAAAATTCTTACATATTCTGAATTAAAATCCACTTTTTACATAGTGTTAAGTATCAGAAACTGTAAAATTAAGATAATAGTCTTCAAACTAGTGGTACTTTTCAAAACAAAGTGCAAAGGAATTCTGAATTGTTTACATCGCCAGGGAGTCTCACTTCTAATTTGATTCTTGTAACACACACGGCATTTCTTAGTAGGTTTTCTTTTATTCTGACTCATCAATTTGGCAGTGACTTGTACCAAGAAACTTTAAATAAACAGTATGTAATAGTGGCCTGGGATTTCCACAAGTAACAAAAGTGTTGCTAAATTCAGTACACTAGAAATTTTAAACTAAATTAATTATCATATTTATCAGTAACTTTTGTCGCATGACGAGTGTAGCTCGTCATTGTAAGGTATGGAATGAAAAACCAATGACGAGCTAGACTCGTCATTTGTTGTTGTCTTATGCCACTTGGTCAAACCAAACACGATTGAACTATACGCTTCTCGTATTGAGGCAAAGAAGTGCGCCTTTCGTTTTTACCCAGCACCTTCAGGGTGAAAGTGCGACGTCTTGTTCTGTTCAAATGGTTCCTCACAATTTAGAAGCAGGAACCAAGGAGAAGACCCATTGTCTTGCCCTGCCACCCCAAATATATATATATATATATATATATATATATATATATATATATATATATATATATATATATATATTGATTGAAGACTAGGAGGACATCTTGACCACGAACATGTTTTAAGCTCTCCAGTCACATTTGAACAAACACGGTAGATCTTAGACAGGCTCGGGCACCGAACCTGCAATCTTCCAGTCAGGTTTCAGTTAGGTGAGCGTTGCTTTAGACGACTGAGCTACCACAGATCTTCTTACATTTGTACATTCGCTAAGAAGACGATAACTTTGAAACTTTAAATATCGATTTGGAATATTTCTGGAGAATTTTCACTTAGTTTCTTTCTGTTGACTGATGTCTGTTCGTACATATGTATCTCGCATAGTTGAAATTAAAAAAATTCAATTAGCTGTAGTATATTAAAATCTTATATTTAGAACTGTTCAAGAATCTAGGTGAGCAATTTCTTTTTGACTTCAATTTACAGTCTACACAACGAAACGTTTTAATAAAAGGAATATTAACTCTGTCAGGCTTAACTCGAAACGTTTAATAGTAGAATGATATATTTTTTTATATTTTGTTTTTTGGTTATTTGTACTACATTAGTGTGCCTCTCCATTTATTCTTGTAACCAGCAATATATATATATATATATATATATATATATATATATATATATATATATATATATATATATATATATATATATATATATATATATATATATATATATATATATATATATATATATACATATATATATATACATATACATACATATATATATATATATATATATACATATATATATATATATATATATATATATATATATATATACATATATATATATATATATATATATATATATACATATATATATATATATATATATATATATATATATATATATATATATATATATATATATATATATATATATATATATATATATATACATATATATACATATATATATATATACATATATATATATATATACATATACATACATATATATATACATATATATATATATATATATATATATATATATATATATACATATATATATATATATATATATATATATACATATACATACTATATATATATACATATATATACATATATATATATATATATATATATATATATATATATATATATATATATATATATATATATATATATATATATATATATATATATATATATATATATATATATATACTATATAATAACATAAAATCTGAAAATAATAAATATAAGTATAAAAGTCGGTTACCGCCAGATGGCAGTACTTCAACTTACTCCCAAGTGAATTAATATATACTACTCCTTGAATATAATTTTACTTTTGGTAAATAAAAATCTACTGATTGTTGAATAAAATTCTACTCATTGTTAAATAAAAATCTACATATTGTTAAATAAAACTCTACTTATTGTTAAATAAAACTCTACTCATTGTTAAATAAAATTCTACACATTGTTAAATAAAATTCTATTCATTGTTAAATAATAGTTCAGCATTTTTGGATACAAATATCTTCATTGATGTATTTAATAATTGTATTAATGTTAGGTTTTATTAAATACTAATACCGCAACAATTGAGTAAATGCTTACTTAAGAAGTGTTAAGACCTTATCAAGTAAGGTAACTTTAAATTATGTGGAACAAGAAATGTGTATAATTTAATAGACATACTAAAATGTTCTGTAATGTCCACATCAAATTTTTGTTTTAGTTTTATATCTGATACAAAGTTTTATCCACCTCTAAGTTTTCAATCCACTTTTAAACACCTGGCACTTTATTAGACAATACTGTCACGTCGAACATTTATGTCATTGAAATTGCCTGAAATAACTGCTGATGCTATGCATTTAGCTCAAGAAAGCAGTCCAGTCATGTATAGCGATTCTGAGGTATAAAAATTTGTTTCTTATATCATATCTATTTTATGGATGCAGTTTAAATTTTCTCGAAAATAATTTGATATCACCTAGATAAAAATGAATTGGAATTTTAGACATTCTAAATTTGGTTTGTTACTTTTTGTATGATAAACTTCGAACAATTTTGTCTTTGATACATGCATATCTGTTTAAATATTTGGCGGTTTTATCTTTACAAAGTATGGATTTCTGAGAGAGAAATGTTTTCCTGATTTGAGTTACGTTGCTCAAACAGCTTATTTAATTATACCTGTTCACACATTTACATTATTATACTCTTTAGTCACATTGCACACTTTATAAAATATGGTGACCTAAATGATCTGACCATGTCCAAACAATCTGTATCATATCTGCATTATAATTTACATGATATAATCATCCAAATCTCTTTGTGTCATTCTTTTTAAAAGTGCACAACACTTAAAGAATTAGATATAATAAACCATTAATGGTTCACTATGGCTGATTTTAAATAATTTAGATCGGTTGTGTTTATAAACTATTAAGGGATTAATTGCCCATAAATGTCAGGTTTTTAAGTCGTTTATTTTAATTAAGTAAGAGCATATAATTCTATTACGATGGCGCACTGTGCATTAATTAAAGTCACCAGAAAAAAGAAGAAATACAATATTTGTATGGCTTACCGTTGTGTTTTAGTAAATATCACTAAATTGGACAAGGGGAACGTAATTTTTAAGTAGTCCCCAACAAACATATGTACTGTTATAGTTTTAAAGGTTAAATAACTTAGTTCGGCAGAAACGCCAACAGGATTCTTAGTTTTCCACATATGACACTTTCTACGACGTTTTCGGCTATCATAAAATTTTTGTCAAGTTTGCACTGTTATAGTTTTAAAGGTTAAATAACTTTGGCAGAAACGCCAACAGGATTTCTAGTTTTCCACATGTGACACTTTCTACGACGTTTTCGACTGTCATAAAAATTTTGTCAAGTTCGCACTGTTATAGTTTTAAAGGTTAAATAAATTAGTTCGGCAGAAACGCCAACAGGATTTCTAGTTTTCCACATGTGACACTTTCTACGACTTTTCGTCTTTCGTAAAGTTTCTATCAAGTTCATTAGTCACCATACTTTGTTATTTTGTTTACAAATTTACATTTTCCGTATTTGTTAATACAGTTTCACATATAACTGTTTGTTATGGAATTACACTATTTTTTACAAGTATTCAATGCAATTTAATATCATGTCTCACATCATAAAACATGAAATAATACGAATGTATAACTTAGGTACAATAATATCAACTTTCCGCAACAAACTAAACAAA
The DNA here is from genome assembly GCA_032207245.1 of Pardosa pseudoannulata. Lineage (NCBI taxonomy): Eukaryota > Metazoa > Arthropoda > Arachnida > Araneae > Lycosidae > Pardosa > Pardosa pseudoannulata. Next base: position 118,899,880 of record CM063506.1, on the reverse strand, counting down.
AGCAAAAAAGTAAACAGTATCTCCCTCGCGCTCTTAATTTTGTTTCCAAAGTAAAATTTCCATCCCCTTAATGACATACCAACTTCCTCATTAACCTAGAAATAATTTTTATTTACCTGAAGATGAGTCACATCTGAGCTCATTAACTTCAAATGTGTTTAGTTCCGAAGTCGTTCGACAAATTTTCAAGCGGTATACACAAGTACTCTTAGAATTAATTACATTTTATTAGAAAAAATTTGAAATGAAAAAGAGAAATGAAAAGAAGAGAATCACTCTCAAAATCCATTATTCTCTGAAAAGATTGGAGTTCTCTTTTGTATCGCAATATTAAATCTTCAAAATTAGAATTTTAAAACTGTGCATCTCGCATAGTGGTATATATGTGCTTGGGGCTCCAAAACTTTTTAAATTTTATTCTTATGGCCAGAATGAAATACAGTTTACAAAAATAGAACAAAATTTGGTATTTGTCTGCAACGGCGCCAAAATATAAATTAGTATCCAACATTTGTCTCTAAATAAATGTGGAAGTTAGGCTGTCTATAAAACACAATTGTTGCGGCGAATGAAAAACATGAAAATTGTTCGAAGATCAAAATCTTCTGGTATAGCCTACATTGCTCTGTTCACTTGCTCTGTCACTCGAGCATTACATATTGAGCTGATGTCAGATCTATCAACAGATAATTTCCTTTTGACACTACACAGGTTCGTGGGACGCAGGAGATTACCACATACTATATACGAATAATGCCACTACATTTCAAGCTGCCAACAAAGAACTTGCTCATCTATGGAACTCAATAACATCAGCAAAGGTTCAACATTTTTATGCACATAATGGTATTAAATGGAAGTTCATCGTGCCAAGACCGGCTTGGTGGGGAGGATGGTGGGAAAGGCTTATTGGTTCCGTCAAAAGATGCCTTCGGAAAACTTTAGGTAAGGCTCTTTTGGGCGACGCTGGTTTGTTCACTATACTATGCGATATTGAAGCCGCTCTTAACAGTAGACCGATCGTTCATGAACATGGAATCAAAGATGACACTGAGGAAGCTTTAACACCCTCGCACTTCCTCATAGGAAAGAAATTAACTACTATTCCTTCCAGCCCTACAAATTCTGAAACATCTTTAAATCGTATGTGGAAAACTCGTGAGCATTTGATGGACTCCTTTTGGAAAAGATTGCAAAAGGAATATCTGATGGACTTGCGTACATTTCACCAAGTGCGGAATCCATTTGAAACAAATAAGATCTGGAAAGGGGATATTGTCTTACTACAAGAAGATGTTCGACCTCGCCACACCTGGAAAAAGGCCCGTGTTGAGGAGTTAATCCTTGGCCGCGACAAGGAAGTTCGTACTTGTGTAGTACGCACTATTACTTAACCTGTGCAGCTGGTCATCCCCCTGGAGGTTGACCAGGGTGGGAAGGATGTTGCGGCGAATGAAAAACGTGCTAGTAATAACTAGCATTTCACTTTTTTGAGAATGGCATCACTTACGTTATTAATTATATAAATTTTACTTTTTCTTTTTTTGTAATTGTAAGTTAGGAAATAAATACTTGTGTAAAATTAGTATCTCCTAACAACAATGATACAACTACTATTTAGCTGTTTTATTCAAGCAATATTGGTTCATTATGATCTCCGAAAATAATATTTCGTCATAATTTAATAATTGGACTAAATATTTGTTAAACAGCTAAGAGCAATTACTAACAAGCAGGGCCCTATCAAAGTTTAGTCCAGGGCCTGGTAGTCTTTCGGAGACCCCCTACCCTCCGTTCAAGGCAAACAAATATTGTTTATAAAAGAGGATACAAACGAATATTTTTGGAGGAAAGTTTATATTAATTTTTTTATGTGTACTGTAGCATCACGCTACTGGGAAACTTTTAATAGGTACTTGTTTGTGTATCAAGGCTAGCTCTGACGTCAGTTGAACGTGTTCTTTGCTATCTGGGGGGTCCCCATGCCTCCATTCTCTCCTCCCTAACCTCTCCTCTAGAAAAGAGAGAGGGATGTGGGGGGTTTCGAGTGACGTCACGAGGGCCAAGCGTCGTTTGGTGTAGGAGAAGACGCTGAGAGTTGTTGTCAGGCGGACGAGGATGAATGAGCCTTGGCCGAGAATGAAAATGATGTAAATATTTGTATATACCAGAATAAATTCTTCTTTCATCTCCACCTCGCCTGTGTTCGATGTGTCATCCTCATAAGGCCTATGAAAACCCTGCTCGACCATAACGCTACCAAAATTACCTATTTTAGAGCTGTGACGTTACAGTACATATCTTTGTAGTACAGTCAAATGCCAAAAATCTGTATAGTCTCAACTGTACTGTACACTGTAACACTTGCAAATAAGTTTTTATATAAGAAATAAAATAAAACAGCATAGGTAAGATTTACAAATAATAGCTATTCGTTGATTTTAAGACAAAATTAATAAGAGAAAAAATAATAAAATTGAAATTTTCTTAATTAAATTATTTAAAAATTTAAAAATTAAGTACCAAATTTTAGGCTGCCACTAAAATTAGGGGACCCAGTCGACCCTGCTAACAAGTACAGTATGTTTCAAATTAATTGAGCTCATAGTTTTTTGTAACAAAAAGAACAAAAGTAGGTACGTATCTGTGTTATCATTTTCATGGAAAGATAATTTAAACAGTTTTGCATAAGACAGTCTTAAACACAGCAAAGTTTTAACATTCATATGAGTGTAATTTGTGATAGATAGAATATCCAGCCTACAATCAATTTCCTATGTTAAAGTGATTTGAATCATTTAAGCAGGTATTCCTCCACCGACTCCAATGATTCGCAAATTTAGGTCATTAATATCTGAAAATATAGTTGCGTACAATCAGTCCAAAACATAGATATGGCTTCATTTAGGTGGTTGAGGAAAATTATCCGTTTTGGGTGGTGAGGATTAAATTCCCGTTCCCGTGATTTCATATTTGGCATAAAAAACTAGATTGGGTGCTAAATATAGTTCGTAGGTTGTTAATCCACCTTAGAATCTTTTTCAAATGCCCTTTATTATCCCGTTTAAACATGTTCAAAATTTAAACGCTTAGTATATAATTTTCCAATAGTTGTTTGTGAAGTACTGGGAGAGATGTCGTAGTTATAGTAAAAGAATACAGACACATGTTATTTTGTCATCTCTACTGATGACACAAAATCAGCTGACAGTGTCGGTTGCTCAGTGTGGGTTATCTCTGCAAGAACCACATCGTGAGCTACGGTAACAGTACTGCTCAGCGTTTACTGTCGAATCAACGGCTATTCATGAAGCTTTGAGCTACATTTCTCGAAACAGAAGTAGGACGTTCATTTTTTTTGTGAGACACACTCAGTTTATTGACAGTTTTAGATTATTACTTCAACCATCATCCTATTGTAATCGAAAAACAACTACTCTATTACTGTTCAATACTTGGTGTAATCTACTATAATACATGATTTCAAGCTATTTTGAAATTTATGGAAATGAACTTTAGGATAGTGTAGAAAATAAATAAATAAATAAATAAATACATAAATAAAAACTTCTGGCTTGTTGCATAATGGTTGACTTTATTTTGTGAAACTATGCGAATATTTTGAAGTGTGTTGAAAAGGTGAATACTATTACTAAGACGAAGTCTCGCTCTGACTGGTGTAACGATCCGTTACATGACCCTAAAGAACGAGGAGCACGAAGGTGACCTTTCGCCGTTGATTAGCGGCAAACAGAACCGGGTGGTCTAAAATAACTTAATTGAAAACTGTCCGTGTGGTGGAGCCAGATCGTATAGGCTTTGTAAGTCTGTTGAATGGAAAGGCTCTGTGAAAAGATTGTAAATAATTACAGTGCACCTTGTCGCCCATTAGCGGTAGCGAAAAAGGCAAGTTGTTTGGGTCGGCTGATCTGAAGACGGCATTCCGGCCATATATGGAAACGGAACAGCTGATCCAAGGCGGGAGGTGACCACAAGATTGCATCACCCTGGTTCTGGAAGGTTCCCGAAGAAAAGTGGAAAGAAAAACGGTGCTGCTATAAAAGAAGGGTGACAGTACTAAAAATGGGCTTTTTTCTTCTTGAGGCTTCTACCTGATAGAGCTTTCGTAGCTTCGTATCTCCGCTCCTAGAGTTTGCTTGTGTAGAGACCGCCAGCGTCTCTGTTGCTAGGAAGTCGATCTTCGACTTGGGAATTCCTTTCCCGTTAGTTTGATAATCTTAATTTTACTTCTTACATAGAAGTAGGTAGCCGAGAGTGACTTTGCTCTCGAATTTGGATCGTCTTGCATCCTGAGATTCCCTTCACGAACCCCAGCGTGATACGCACTCTGAATTTTCGAACCTTGCTGTGAAAGCCGACTGTGCTAATCATCCACCGGAGGTGATAGTGTCAGCGTTTATTACCGTCACTAAATAGCGAACAATTCCTGTGATTAGAAGCCCTAGCCATATTGTATCCGGTATCCCACGCATCCTCATTATGTGAATATCATCTCTGTACGAGATCCCCAAATAGTTAACATCCTACTGAATCTGTACATAGCTGTACATAAATTATTCGATTGAATAAAATATTTAATCAAGATTAAATAGTTTTCTAGCCTGTTTCATTGACGGCTTCCCTTACTATATCCCCAGTACGTTACACTGGTAACGATATTGGGAAATCAAATGCCACAATAAATTTCACAGTATTCAAAAAACATACATCTGTGGCCAATGCTTTCTACAAGAAAATCAGACATAATAGTCACTCATGTCGTATCTGTCATTGATGGCTCACACATCCACATCTCTTGCTGAGTGTATCTCCTCAACGTTGTATGTGTTACAAAACACTTTATACAGTAGTGCACATTTTAATTTGTTTATTGTTTTAGATCGATATACGTAAGACCTTTCAGAATCATTCCTTAACATTGATACGATCTTCATAGGAGCGGGAAAATTTTGCACCCAGGTTTTTTACTTATTTTTCGCTGCATTTGTTTATTTATTTTGAAGTCTGATTTTTGTGATTTTTAATATTTTTAATGTTAAAGTTAATATTAATTTTTAATTTACAATTTTTAAATTTAAATTATTTTTTTTATTTCAGTTTTCATTCATAGTTTTTATTCAGACTTTGCTAGTTTATATTGTAATTTTTTTTATTTACTGAAAATTTTAATGATATATTAATGTTGAAAGTATTTTTAATACACTTAAAACGTCTTTAAAATTTTATCTTTATTTGTTCAGAGTTACTTTTATGTGTGGAAGGTTTCGTATCATTAATGCGTTTATATTTTTAAATATCGTGTATGATGCAATATATCTCTAGATAGTTTTGCTCCAATGTACACTAATCAGCTAATAATTTAATCAGCTAACCATATCCTACTTGCCTTCATGTAGAGAAACATTATACCGTAGACCAAACACACATTAAAATATTATAATTTTTTTAAAATGTATATAAATGTAAAAATGTATAAATACTAATTCATAATTTTATTTAAAAAAATTCACTTCTAAAATTTCAAGTTATACAGTAAAAGCTTAGTTTTTGATTTTTACAATGACTGAGTATATTTTCATTAATTCTGATAATTTAATATCACGTTAAGGAGTTTTAAATTCAAAGCAATATTGTTTCTATTAATAAGTTAAATACCTTGAAGTAAAATTAATTATATAAGTAATAGTTTAATAAAAACAAGGAGTTAAGTTCAACCGTACATTCTTTTATTTTTAGACTATATATCCTAGAACGATTTCTCCTTCGAATCAGATAAAATCTGATTAAAACATTTTCTACTTGTTTAAGTCCGACTTACCTTTCTTTTGTTGAGCTTATGGGCATTCAGCCAAACACGTCAGACTCTAACTAGTTTACGTCTGGAAGAAATAGAGATAAAAAACGAAGCAATTCCTTTAAGATAAATGATGCTGGCTTTGGTTCTTTCAGTCTATAAGCAGTGATTCATACAAAAGAATGTTTGGAGCATTAACTTGATCCCTTCTTAAATGATTAAAATTTCAATCAGGGAGGAAAACAATCCCGATATCGAATGATCGTATTTGAGTTGTAAGCATTGTGACAGTTACCATTCACGATTTTATTAATATATATAAAACGTAAAATGCTTAGATATATGAAAACGCTATTGCGTATAATCTGTAAAACCAAGAGTCACGAAACTTGGTACAAGGGTTTTCCGTAACACTTTACAAAAAAACTTTACAAAACCTTTTTTTTCAAATTTTTAAGAAATTTTAATAGATCTTATTTCTTGTATACTCTAGATGGATAACTTTTTTGGTTTGGGGCAATAATTTTCTTATCTAATCAGTAGATGTCTTGTATTTTGACAAACGTTACGAATGAGTGCTTTAAAAAATTTAGCATTTTCTTTGCACATTTGTACACTAATTCTTGATATGTATACTGAAGGGGTTGGAGCATAGGAAGAGAGCAGTGCGTAGAATGTCAGGACCAGTAGTGAAGTGTTAAGTCAAGATGAGTGAAGGCAGACAAAAAGACTCTGACTTGAGATCCAGGCATTTATTTTTTAATAATTCAAGATTGCAATTATTATTAGTCTACTTCTGCCCTGATCCTATAGTGGTTATTGGAGGTTTATTTTGTTGCGTTGTTTTTTTAAAAAACATTACGGTGATTAATGTGCAGATGGAAAAAAAATAACTACAGGAATGTCGCATTAAAACAAAACAAGGATAGAATGCTTAGGCTGGCCGAAGATCGGGGTGGCTCCAATGGAAACATTTTTCCGATCAAAAAACGCGTCGGCAAATGTGTTAAAACTTCATCTCTGTGTCACACCGTCTCTCAAAAATTATCAGAACTTCTAGGCTGCGCTCACGTCAAAAGCGCCGAAACACAGCCAGCAAGAGGTTTGCCAGGCGCCAAGAAAAACCCGCGCTCTGAGGGAAAGCGACAGGTTATCGCGGTTCTGACCAATGAAACGTCAAGACAAGGCGCTAGGAGAACAAAAACCTAATCGCTGTGAGGCTCAACTCCGGTGGTGAACATTCGCCAAAAACGATGCGGAGCGGAGCTTGGCAACACACCACAACGCGGCACCTTTCAAAGGAGCGGCTGTTTATCTCAAACCAAAAGTGATGGCTGCAGAACTGTCAGAATACGAGCCGATGGGAGCAAATTATGGTCGAAAGGGTTAAGGGTTGCGGATGCAGGTGGCCAGAATTGGACGCTCTGTCCGAAACTTAATCCCAGATCGGGGGCGGCTCTGTTTGAAAAGACAGGCTGCACTCGTGAGAGAAAAAAGGTAAAGCTGCACCTGAAAGGGGCCATATGCGAAAAAAAAGGAGCAAAATGTAGGTTAAAATATATGTACCCCACAAGGGAAATATGTAATGAAGGGACATGAAAAATCTTTATTACAATATGGTAATTTGCCAGGTTTATAGTATTTATGAAATTTAGTATTTATAAACTATCTATACCTTCTGTCTTGTATAGTAGTTTCTCTGAGAGAGTTTAAAGTTTTCGAAACACACTAAGAGTCATAACCTGTTTCTTTTAGTCATTGGAAGACCTTTACAGAATTTCTTTCTATCCCATTTATGTGGTCGATTGCTCTGCTGGTAAGGCAGCCATGCTA
>CM063506.1:118879732-118884732 GCA_032207245.1 Pardosa pseudoannulata | reverse complement strand
AGACTGTATCGCTCTTAACTTAACCAAACTTGGCCCGTTTTATATAGTAGACATTCTATATCGTGTTTCTACCAATTACTTTAAATACAATGACATTTTTTGAAGAAATCTTGAAAAAATGACAAAATAAATTTTTTCTCTAGTGCAAAATTTAATTATTTGAACCTTTATACTAAATCTACATTAAAATGATTTATTTATCATGTGTTTTTTTATTTAGATTAAAATAATGACATTAGTAGTTGAAAACTGTATTTTGCAGTATCCACTAAAATTTAACTGACAATCAATATTATTAAATTTTTTTAACTTAAGTTTCATTCTAACTTTTAGTTAAATTCGTTATTTCTTTTCAATAATTTATTAAGCCAAATAGAATGCATGTAAAACTGTAAATAAATCTACTTTCAAGCATAATATGCTTTTCAGCATGGGCAGTGCCTCAATAAATAACAAAGTTGTTGTTGTTTTTGTTGTTATGTTATGCCACTTGGTCAAACCAAGCACGATTGAGCCGGATACTACTCGTATTAAAGCAAAGGTGTGCACCTTTTGTTTTTAAGAGCACCTCAAGGGTAAATGTATGACTTATACTCAAGTGGGTTCTCGTAATTTTGAAGTAGGGACAAAGAAGGGTTGACCTGCCACCCCCAGGAGTATCTTTGAGTACTTGGAGGCCATTGTGAACACAAATATATTTTAAGTGCCCCAGTCACCTTTAACGGACACGGCGGATCTTAGACCGGGTTGGGTTCCGAACCCGCAATAAACCAGTTTCGAGAGCGCTGCCTTTGCCAACTTAGCTACCACGGCTCATATAACAAAGTACTTTCGTCAAATAAAAATACTGCCAAATGTTTGTAGGACACCTTAAAACTTTATTGTAATTTTAAAACTCCAAATGGTTAAGTATTCCAGTCAAGTTGTAATGATGTCCAGTCTCATAAAATGTAATTACCACAAAGACATTTCTAATTCAAATTTAGTTGGTTTAGCTGCTACGAAGTTACTTTTGAATTGTTTAAAAAAAAGAAAGAATTTTCCTAACCAAAGAGGGTGAAATGTGATATGGAAGATTGTATACAACTCCACACAAACTCGTTTTTGCTCAACTCGTATATTTATAAAAATGTATAAACCTCTTTAAAATTTCAGTTTTATATATACTCAAATTCAAAATATTGAGGTATTAAATGCTTTTCAGGTTTACTTACCATTCGGAAAATTGTGTAAAGTTCCTCTTACAAATAGATATTTTTCTGACTTCTGTCATTTCCTAGCATATTTCCCAAAGGAATCCAGCCTTTTAGTTTCGCACTTTGCTACGGAGGGGAAAACTGAGTTTTCATAAATCGCACATATCACTTTTGTTTGCCCCAGGGAAGTATTTTCCTGTCTACTCTCACGAATAACATTTAGGAAGCAAATAGAACTCTATGCTACACTTACAGCTTTTGTTTCAAAAACAACTGTAATTTTGTTCTTATAAAAGGCTCTATAGGTTTTCCTTTATGAATCGGAGTTTGCGACTGTTCCTATAAATGCAAATATTCAGTACCAGTATTATGTTTACATACTGTAAAACACGTTAATTGTATATGAAATTTGATTTAAAAATTGCTGCAGAGCTCCTTTGATCATAGTTTCTCTACAATTAATTCTATTGCCATGAAAAACGGATACAGGAAGTACTGTTTTAATGTATTGAACTAGCCTTATAGCCCGGCATATGACGGGATCAGTAAAGTTTTTAATTTTCCTGCATTGTAAAATACCTTATGAAGCAGGTATAAAAATGGTTTGTGTTTTGGCTGAGAATTACCTGGTATGCGCTCAATAATTTATCTTCATACTTCTCTAAAGTCTCCATTGTAGTTTATTATATATACATTGTTAATATATATATATATATATATATATATATATTATATATATATATATATATACTATTGAAATAAATCTAATTTTAATTTCTATAGTTTGGGGCATTATAGGTAGTTACATGGAAAATATGCTGAAAAAGGATGTTCTTTTATGAACATATCCTACAGTATATACGATACAAAATTTTAAACTAAAACTTTATTATTGTGCTAGCATATAGCCCGTCATATAACGGGATCAGTAATTTTTTTTTTATTTTCGAGAATTGTAAAATGCCCTATGAGTCAGCTAAAAAATTGTTTGTTTTTTGGATGAGAATTATCTTGCAACAAAAAACAATCGATAATTGAAGTTAGAATTACACATACCTAATTTATTATTTAAGCCAAATATTAAAGAAAACTATTTACGTTATATGTAAGTTCAGTGATAAAACGGATGAAAACAATGCACACGATATATAGATAATTTAAAATAATATATAATTAAATGAGATTTAATGACGTCATAATGCTAGAAAAAATGTTATTTTACCGATTTTTTATGGGATAAATTGATAAAAATGTGTCGCCTGTTTTTAACCGTGGAAAATAGGGCTTGAAATAATGCTCGAAAAGAGAAGGGGTAGATTTCGAACGTTTTAAAGACGACAGTATTTTAGCTGTGATATGAAGCCTATTTATACCAATTTATTTTAGAATTCAATCCATAGTTTAGGAGAAGATAAACTTCCGTCGCTTTGAATTTTGCTAACAATAACTCATCAAGAATCCAATAGGGATGCCTCTATCCATTCCAGGTCCAACCGCTTCATAAATTCGAGGACAACGGACGAGGAAAGGTTATTATTATATTGGAGATAAAAATCTTACTGGTATTTATTTGTGATTAAATATATATATATATATATATATATATATATATATATATATATTTATATATATATATAAATATATATATATATACATACATATATTTTATATACATATGTATATATATACATATAATGTATATATATATGTATATGTATATATATATATATATATATATATATATATATAGTATATATATATATATATATATATATATATATATATATATATATATATATACATACATACATATATTTATATACATATGTATATATATATATATATATATATATATATATATATATATATATATATATAATGTATATATTTATGTCTATAATATATATTATATATATATATATATATATAGATAGATAGATAAGATAGATAGATAGATAGGAATTTTAGTTGTGATTAAAAATATTTAAAACACACAATTTCAATTAAACTTTAACTTTAATTGAATGTTTTAGATTGTATGTTCCCACTCGGGAACATCGAGTGTAGAAGATTAATGACACTTATTATTTAGAGTTGTTTTTTGACTAAAGAGTTATTCATATGAAATAAATTTAATATAATTCAGATCTAGTAACAGAAATAAATCTTAATTCAACATAAGCAATCAGAAAAATTTAGTTTTCTGAAAAAGAAGTATCAAAAAGCTATAAAAATATAATTTACTAATCTGTTTCAAACAAGTAAAAAACGAATAAATTTTTCATGGCAATTTACCCTTAATAATAACTTAAGACTCATTTATATTCTATTTCAGCAAATTATGCTTGTTCTGCTAATTTGAGTTAACACCCTCTTTTATACACAAAACCTTCTTTTTTGCTTTTAATAGTCTTGTGGCTTAGATTAATTACTCCTAAGTTTAAAATAAATAGCATCCAAAAGCTTGATTAATGAAGTAAATTTTCATCTCGTATATGCTTCTTTCGTTAAGATGAGAGTTCAACATGAAATGGAAATTAATGATTTTACACATTTTTTTTATGATTAAATGGAAGTTTTACGTTATAAAGAGCTTTCAAGTCAAATTTATGCTCTGAACAAGAATCTCACAGAAATATATTTTTGTAAAAATATATATGGTCGGGATGAAATATGTTTTTATTTTGAATAAAATATTAAAAATTCTTATGGAACCTACCAGACTGTAAGAACATCTAATGTGAAAGACGTGATGTACTAAAATTTAAATTTAATATTATATGTCTTTTAGGATTGGTAGCTATTACACTTTAATTTTAAATTTACATAAACATAATATTAATCGATGTAAATAAATCACATTACCTGAATATAAATAGATAAACTTATGCAAATAATTTATTGTAAAATTCTTTTATTGCTGTTTTTTAAAAAAAGATTTTTTTTATAAATTTGTCATTTAGCTTTTTTTCAATTATCTTTGAAGGAACCATTTTCAATAAAAATTCTATACACTTCATATGAAACCACATAAAATTGTTTACATTCTTTGTCTATTTCAAAAACAATTTGTTTTAAAGGAACTCCAGAAAGAATTTTAAATATTTGTTTTCATGGAATTAATTGGAATAAAAAATGTACTATAAAATAACCATTCTTCACTTTAAAATGCCATTTGTTCTTCTTTTACAAAAAGACTTCTATTTTGTTTTACATTTCAGTACGTAATATCAGAATAAATTAAAGTACAATAGCGTTGTTTGCTATGAATATGTTAGAGCAATATATGGAAAATGGATGTCTCTATACATTCCAGTCCAACCGCTTCATTAATTCGAGGACAACGGACGAGGAAAGGTTATTATTATATTGGAGATAAAAATCTTACTGGTATTTATTTGTGATTAAATATATATTTATATTTATATATATATATATATATAATATATATATATATATATATATATATATAAATATATATATATATATATACATACATATATTTTTATACATATGTATATATATACATATAATGTATATATATGTATATGTATATATATATATATATATATATATATATATATATATATACATACATACATATATTTATATTTACATATGTATATATATATATATATATATATATATATATATATATATATATATATATATATATATATAGATAGATAGATAGATAGATAGATAGATAGATAGGAATTTATTTGTGATTAAAATTCTTTACAACTCAGTTTCAATTAAACTTTAATTTTAATTGAATTTTAGATTGTATGTTCCCACTCGAGA
>CM063506.1:118872232-118874732 GCA_032207245.1 Pardosa pseudoannulata | reverse complement strand
ATTCTTGCTCAAGGCATCAGCATTTGTGTTCTGCTTCCCCGGCTTGTATATCAGCTGGAAACCAAACTGTTGACGTACGAGTTGCCTATTTAAATGCCGACCTTTCGAGCTTACAATTCTCTGGAGCCGTATCATCAGGCAGTAATCAGTCAAAATCGGAAATTCACTCCCGCCTAAGTAATAGTAAGTTTTCTCCAACGTAAAGTTTCTGGTTGCACGCTTCTTACGTGTGGTGCAATATTTTCTTTCCTTTGAAAGTTTATTTTGTCTATGCAAGGCTTTATATAGTTGGGGTCGACTTAATTTCTCGGGAAGGAACTGTAGGTAGTGGGTTATCTTATGAGATTGGATTGGAATATTTGAGAAAATTTTGGAGTGCTTCCACATTAGTTTACGTAATTCACTCTTCCGATTAACATTACTTGACATGTCTAGCCGACTTTCGAGTGCATTTTCAAATTTCTCTCTTTGTCCTCTTCCTAATTTCTCCTTACATACCCATTTTATTGAGTCTGATCCTCGGTCACATAGTTTGAACAAGCTAATAGGGTACAGCTTAACCTTCCCTCTAGGGTTGGGGGTACACAAGCGATAATTCGTCTCAGAGATCCGATTCTCGATCGTTCCTGGCCTCACCTAATTGAGTGCCACTTTATTTGTCTTAGCGAAATTGAAAATCATTACTGTGTCCCCTATTGTGAATTTTCGCCTTACAGCATTACGGTTGTACTTTTTCTTTCTTTTAATTTTCAACTCTACCTTATTCGCCGCTAATATCCGGGCTCTCTTTAGTTGGTTAGTTATTTTCAGGATGAGTTCTGTCACCGAGCTTCCTTTGACTTTGCCCATTGCCTTATTCAGAAATTTTCCCTGCGAAAATCCTGTACCTTTAAGTGTAACATTACACAAAGCGAGTAAACTGGCGGGCAAAGACCATTCAAAACTTTGTCTATTCTCTACACAAGGAACATTTAAAAGACTTTTCAAAGTGCTGTAAAACCTTCTTTCCATGGATCTCCTTTTAGAACAACCTACAGAGCTGCGCGTAATCTTGATTCGAGACTTCTTAAATCCAGTGGACATCATTACGTCATTTTTATTTTCTTCTTCCTTTGAAACATTCTCTACGTGATTTATCAACTGTTGGGTCTCAATGCATTCTTTGTTAACCCTTTTGAAAGTTTCGGGGATTATTTCCGGGGGGTTAAATTCTGCGCTTTGTGAATCCGCCGGAGGCAATTCTAAATCCGCTTCTTCCCCATTGTCGTGAACAATAGTATTGTTTGTTACTACCTGGAACGAGCAGTCCCCTGGTTCGTTCCCTTTATTCCGGCCTGGTTTATCAATATTTTCGCGCTTGCTAACAGGTGGGTTGTTTACCTTTTCTGAGTTTGCATTTTTCAAGCTGTTTTCATTATTTTCTTGCGAGCGGATCACTACATTAATTTCAGCCATGGTGTTATTTTTCTCGCGCTCTTTTAAAAGATTTGCGGTTTGATTACCTAAAATATAGCGTTGCTGATTAGCCGCGTCACTAATCACACAAGCCTTTGTAATTATATCGCCATACTTTGTCTTCAGAGATACCCTCGCTAACGGGAGTTTTATTGCGTGCGTATCCAGAGGTTGGGTAACCCATACTGTTTCTCCAACATAATCCTGTGATGCAATAAATTTTCTGCACACTAGATCAATTGTGGCCCCCGAGTCACGTAAGATTTTACACTCTTGGCCGTTCACAGTTCCTAAGGTTACGAAAGGAGCCAGCTGGTCAGTGTTTGCGGTTACTAAGTTTAACGAGTTTAATTCTTCCTTTTTTGCAAGTAAGGGACAATTTGGTCTAATATGACCTGGCTCGTTACATTGGAAACAGATGAGATCATTTACCCGTTTCTTATCAAATTCTCGATGTTTCCAATCGCGGCGTTTAAATTCATTTGAATGGAAAGTTTCTGGCTTTTCCTTCTTTGTTTTGACCGGCGATTCGGGCGAAGATTTTTCTGCTCTGTTTTCTCCAAGCTTATTAGACGAATAAGATTTTCTTTCATCAAAAATGCGTCCTTCAAATTTTCGAGACTGATTTTGGGGTTTACTAGATTTACGCAACAATTCGAACTGGTCTCCGAGGTTCGCCAAATTTTCGGGAGAAACAATTTTTTCCCAATCTCTCAGATGATGTTCTTTCACCTCATTTCCCATTTTCCTTTTTAATTGATCTACTAGTATCAAATCCTTTAGGCTCTCATAAGTTTTTATGCCTAACCCTTCAATCCAACCTTCAAAATAATTTCGAATTTCGAATAGGTAATCTTTCCAGAGATTTCCAGATTTCCGGTGATGGTGAACAAATTTCTGTCGGAACACCTCTGGGCTAAGACGAAATCTTTCGAGGAGCACGTTTTTAATATGGAAATAATCCCGTGTATCCTCTACCTTTTCTCTCAGAACTATTGTGGCAATATTCAGTGGTAGTAAGCTTAGAATACTACCAGCCCATCCA
>CM063506.1:118859732-118862232 GCA_032207245.1 Pardosa pseudoannulata | reverse complement strand
AAAAAGGACCTTCAGAAAAAAAATTAGACGCCTGTGTTGAAGCTGTTCTCAATACTTAATGATGCCCCAAAAAGAAAGATTTTTTTACAACCCGTACATTGTTTTATAACCTGTACATAAGACATTAAATGCTATCATCCTTTTTGGTTAAATATTATAAAGGATTTCTTTATAGAAATGTATAGATAAGAAAATCTGTGGTAAGTCCATATATTATCCTAAGCTTATTATCAATAGTCCGGTACATAGGGGGTGTCACGGGGCGGAGGAGAGTTCCTTACACATCTTGTGATTACTACTCTGGTAAGCGTTTTGAATTTCTTGGTTACCATTTTATCGAACCGTGGGAGTTAGCCAACTTCCCGGTTAAGCTGCTACTTAAATTGACCTCAACTATTAACCACTTGCGCTACGATTTAACTGCCGGTGGCCATGATACAATTCTACGTCGATTCCGAACAGTACAAACAATTTTCTCGCAGTCGCTATCTGTATCGTTATCAGATCTAACAAGTAATCGCTCTCCCATTGTACTTGGCGAAGCAATATTACTGATATTCTTATTATTATTCATTATATAATAGGGCTTGATAAGACTAAAATAAAAAAAATACTTCATTCAATTTTTCAGCATTATAGTAAGATATCTCAAAAACTAAAGGAATTCTCGTGTAAAAAAATTCGTACAACATACCGTATCAACTCTGGTATATTCTCAAGACAGCACGCAATGTTATTCACTGTAGAACTGTAGCTGGAAGAATGAACGGCTGAACTCTTACGATTAGCCGAGGTACCACGCACAAGTCGCATTTGTTTTCTGCGCGAAGTGACTATCGACATGGTATACACGTCGCATTTGTTTCTGCGCGAAATGACTATCGACGTGGTATACACGTCGCTTTCGGTTCTGTAACAAAAGCATCTCGACGTGCCTGGCACGTCTTTGTAGCGCAAGTGGTTAAGTCTCTTTGAGACTTAATTGTTAGTACTCTTAACCTTTTGCTGGGACTTTTTTGTTCCAGTAAATGGGGGGGTTAGTACAATAGGCTATGGGTCTCAGTGCTGGTGCACTTATGAGCCAAGCTTGACTGTTCGCACAATACATTCTGGCATGAGACGTTCTCCACGCTGACGCCAGACTCAGACCCTGCCATCCGAAATGTAAAAGTTGGACCTTGATTCGTCGCTCCAAAGAACCCGTTTACATTGATATACGGTCCATTTCGATGTGCTTTGCCCTACATTAACCGAGCAGCGTGTTTGGACTTTGTGATCAAAGGATTATGAGCAGCAGCACGACCATGAAAACCAAGCAGACGTGCTTCCTTACGGATAGTATTAATTGAAACTATACTTCCCGGATGCCTATTGAAACTCCTCGCGGATGAAAGTCATTGGTTGGGTGCTGTTCTTTCGAATTTCTCTGGACACCATTTGTCGGTCTCTATCTCCCAGTTTCGTTGGTCTGCCGACTCGGGGCACATTCCGACAATCACCTCTCACCTTCCACTTCTTAATCACATAGGCCACTGTCGATTTTGGGTACTAGATATGTCATTTAAGGATAGGTCACATTTGTGATACCCGGTATAATCATACCTCTCTCTAACTCAAAGGGCTCCGAACTGTGCGGCATCTTGCATGCCGATGCTTTTCCCTACACGATGTATACCAGCGGAGGCGGTGACGTACCTTGGGACCTCAGATATCATCATTTGCGTAGATGTCCAAATCCGTATTGGTAGACAGCGTATAATGGTTTTTAAAAAAATATATCGCTTCTTGCAAATACATTGCTTTAACAAAACGAGATAGCTATATGATCGCTAAACCACCACTACGATTTCTAACGATATCGTTTATATATTTTTAGACTCTTATTAATGATATAAGGAAAAATTTACTCTAAGGACAACACAAATTTCACTTTAGAATAAATGGTATATAGGCTGTTGTAGTAAATACTTTCTAACTTGAGAGTACTGTCACATTAATAGCAACAATGGAATTATTTTAAACAATACCAAAGTGTAAGAAAATCTCTTCTAAAGTTTCACACAGTATTATATTTGATAATGTAGCTCAAATCTATTTATCGACAGTAGTGCTTCATTTGTTAAATGCAATGTAAATAAATTATACCGAAGAACAAAATATAGAATGCCTTTTAAAGTCAAGCAAGGGAAGAAATTTAAAACAAGACGGAGTGCTGTTAACTTGATGCCATTCTGAAACGACTAGCTGCTTTTACAGGGGAAAACTAATGACAATCTTTAATCAAACTAAAGTTTCTGTTAAGATATTTTGACAAGGCATCGTTATAGATAAATCTAAATTAAATTGTCTTTTGGTTGTAAAACAAAGTTGGTGGGAAAACTTTCACTAATTAATCAATGTCTCTCGGTAATATTTTACAACATTGCTGACAAGAATGTCAGTTATGTATTTAGCGTCTATTAAGAAAAATGGGGGAATTTTTTGGGGAGAAAGTTCAGCC
>CM063506.1:118817232-118849732 GCA_032207245.1 Pardosa pseudoannulata | reverse complement strand
GAGGAGTTTTTAAAGAAATATTAAAGTTAAATAATTTTGATATATTTCATGCATATATTCAACACTAAGTTTTTATACGTTGTTGAAGTAAGATATATGTTTACTTCTGTTAGTGTAAAACTTTAGAGGTACCTAACATTTTTATGTTAATAAGCAATTATCTCTTAAGATATTATTATTTTTAAATTAACATTTATCCTTTTATAAAATAAAATACATTATATGTGTTTACATATCTGAGATTTACAGGATAAAAATGATGCACCTTTTTCTCATTTTGGGGAGTTTCTATCTTACAAAGTTCAGAAATTATATTTTGCATATATGTATTCCTATTTTTATTTCTCTATCTGAAAAAATATTTTATTTGTGAATTCATTGCCATACCTAACAACACTAAATTGTTTATGTAAAGATCGACTGATTATTAATTATATAATAAAAAAATGTATTCTATCTAGATTATAAGTTGGTATTTTATATTTAATCTAAAATACGATGTTTCTTAAAGTAGACTTTTTAACTTCAAAGATATATCTGTCTTGTTAGAAATTTTCTACTTGTTTGAAAAATATCTGACTTTTACTAATTTTGCTCATTTGACAAGACATATATTCTAATTTTGGAATCAATATTTATTTTTCAGGATGATCTTTAAGCAACTCGACGATATAAAATGTTTGGATAAACTATCAAAAAATATTCTGTTATAATAGAAAATTGAATTGTCGGAATACAAAAGTCAAACTATTTTACTCACATTGAATAAACTTCTTTAAAATTCCCTTTCTTTTGTCATTTTTTAAAGAAATTGTACTTCTTTAGTATAGAGGTCTTGAAATTTTAAGACTCTCTGAACCTATTAAATTATATGATTTTCTTTCGGAACAATATTCTTTTCTCCAAAAGTATATGTAATTTAGATGTTCGTTACATTATACAGGTGCTGGTTGAAGCAGATGAAGCTATAATAGACGTAATATTTTAACTATCTAAATAGCATAACTCGTGCTATTATTCTGACCGTATCTCATATTATCACTTCATGTAACTGTATGCACTTGTATTTATTGATTTTTTACAAAAAAAAAATTGAAATCTAGCTCCCCAGATGTTACTTTGAAATATTTTCGTTTTTGTTGATATATATGTCAATATTTTTTTCATTTTATACAATAGTCAAACTATTTTACTCATATTGAATATGCTGCTTCAAAATCCTAATTTTTATTGTTAATTTTTTAAGAAATTGTTATTCTTTAGATGTCTCCAAATCTGAAGACTTTCTGAACCTATTAAATAATATGACTGTCATTTGTCGGAATTATTACATTATATAGGTGCTGGTAGAAACAGATGTAGCTAAAATTGGCGTAATATTTTAACTATTTAACCCTCCAAGATGAACACATCCAGGAAAAATCTCTCCAAAAATAGGCTAAAGGTTTACTGTGTCAGTGGCAAAAGTGTTCCATGATTTTTTACTTCATCCTTAGTCAATTAGAATGGAATACGGGAAACCCAAACACGTTATTGCCCCTTTACTTCCGGTTATAAATAGATATATAAATAGATATTATAAATTGTTAATTTTTAATACATATAAAGCTCGTCAAGTCTCAAAGACCATCCCATAACAAATAATGGATTCGAAAAGTACAAATAAAAATATTCTTTAAGAGACTTATTTATATTTTTTACGAAAGTCATCCAAGATATTTAAGTGGTGCAATTAGAGATACATCAGTTACCGCAAACGAAATACTTCAAAATAGAGATTTATAAAGCCATGAAAATCTATCAATGTCTTTGTGCCTCAATAAATGTTAGTCAAAGAGGGGTGCAGTTCCTAAACAATCGACCTGAACCTCCTACTTCAGAATTGCATGGGGAAAAGCACTGGCAGAAATGTATATTAAATCCATTTTCGGAACGTTTTTGGATTTCGAAAATTGCACGTGACAACAGCTTTGAAGAGTCATCGGTTTGGCGGAATTGTATGTGCAAACCGCTTAGAGGGTTAAGTAGCACAACTAGTGCTATTTTTATGACCATCTCTTACATTATCAAGTCCTCTAACTGTATGTGCTCGCATGTATTTTTTTTTCACAAACAATTGAAATCTAGAACTACATATGCTACTTTTGCGCTTTTTTGTCACATATGCCAACATTTCTTTACTTAAATATAGTCTAATTTTCGTCAATGTAGAAATGACTAAGACACTTAAATTCTGTTACAACCACTGCCATGAAAAAATGTTTGATCACAGCTAGATTATAATTCTGTAGCTACCAACAGATAAACTGGCTTTCTTGTTATACCTTGTCAAAATCTTCTATGTCCAGTTGATTTTCAAAAGATGTTCCAGATACCCAACTGAACTTATTTGCTGTAGAGTGGCCACCATCAAAATCTCATGTCACACAACTATACTATTAAGGAATAAATATATTATAACGTAGGTGAAGAGAATAAATAATTAATTGTAATTAATTTAAAACAAAATTCTAATGGGTAATGTACATTTAAACAAACTAAGATGCCATAATCAAACCTTACAGCAATTGGTTTGTAATGGGTAATGTGCATTTAAACAAACTAACA
The DNA here is from genome assembly GCA_032207245.1 of Pardosa pseudoannulata. Classification (NCBI taxonomy): domain Eukaryota; kingdom Metazoa; phylum Arthropoda; class Arachnida; order Araneae; family Lycosidae; genus Pardosa; species Pardosa pseudoannulata. Next base: position 118,847,125 of record CM063506.1, on the reverse strand, counting down.
TGCCATAACCTAACAGCCATTTGTTAAAAAAGATCCTGAGATAAAATTGTTAGTTCGAACGGTTTAGAAATGAGGATGTGTGAAAATACGGCAGTTGTTGGAAGTACATAATTTATAAATATTTTTGTAGAAACTACTTATAGTTTAAGTAAAATATCTCTATGTAATACTTCTCTGAATTTTTATTTAAAGGTCATAATAAGATTAAGTAAAACGTCTAAATTTAATCTAATTCTTTGTTAAATCAAAATTTTAAAATAAACATTAAATTAGGCTACGCAAATATTTCATAACTAATTCAAAAAATTTCTTATCAATATTACAAATTTATAATTATTTCTGAATTCCTAAAATGAAATTATACCTTCTCCTTTTTATTATTGCCAAAGCTGAAAATTTATTTTTTGTTCTTTGTAATCATGTTATAGGAAGTCTTTTTTAGAAACATATTTCAGTAACCTTATCTTAGAGATAAAATTACGTAAATAAATGAATAAGTAAAAGCCAAATCCCTTAAACTCTGTTACTTCTGCTTTGTTAAACGTCGCTTAAAAAATTTCTTTCAAAATCGATAGCGTAAAAACTGAAAAATAACCTTAATCGTATTTTTCAGCCAGTATTTTTAATTACCATTTTATCAGCGCTATACTGTTTTCAATCAGATATTCTTTTACTGATCTTTAATAAAAAAGTATAATCAAAAAGTAGAGGTTTAATTTATCTTTCATCAAAATATGTTTTTATTTATTTCCCGATAAAAGTAAAAATTCATTTCATAGGAAGGAAGTATTATTAAAAGGAAGTCTGTCATCAGAAACTCATTTGTTAGATTCTTTTATACAATTAATCTCGTCCTTCTCATTTTGATATTTCGGTTTTTTTTCTTTCCTCTTTTTGTCGAGAGTCAAAGACCGTTGCCAAATATCAATAACCGAAAGATCCTTTAATGGCATTTCAGATTAGAAAATAAAGAAAATTCATTTGTGGTTGGACTTTTTGTAGTTATCTGTACAAAGTAAACTGTTGTGGCATAAAACTTTCCAGTTTTATTTTCACTGAAGCGTGAAATTCAATGAATGCCTGATGTTAAATATATAACCTATTGGAAACTTTTGTTTGGATAATAGAGAAACATAGATGAAAAGAGAAAACTAATTCTTGTAGAGATAAATAACTGTTGAAAACTGCATACAAATTATGGAATAAATAAAAACAATAGAAACATTAAATAAGCATATTATTTAAATATACTTTACTTAACTAGACGTTGTTTAGGTATTTTGTGTAACTAGTTATATAAAAATTGAAGTAAACAATAGGTTACTTACGGCTAACTATTGCTTCTACGGCTTAAGAAACCAATGAAAGTTTAAATTTATCAATATTAAAGCAAATATTTACCAAGATAAAGATTTAATTGGACCTATTGCTTTGTGTGACTGCGCGGGTTGGCCAATAAATGAATCAGATTAAGATAAGCTGCTGAAGAGAAATTAGTCCGAAAGATCTTGGGAGCAGTTAAGGAAAATGGTGCTTGATAAATACAATATGAATCAATAGTCTGTAATAGATCTGGGGAACCAGTTATTGCCAGGATTAAAAACACTAGCCACGTTAGATGGCTAGTTCACCTTTTTATATACAATACATCAAAAACAACTAAATTAGTATCTTTTTAAAGGTTGAGAATACACGAAAAAGAGGACCCACCAGGATAAAAGCCCCACCAGGTGAGTTGATTTTGTTAATCTTTTCAGAGGGGCTTTAACAGCATATGTCCTGCTCTTGATGAGAGATAGGGACAATTTTGACTGCATAGAATGGGTAAGAATTTCTTTGACCGCCTTGGGGTTGAAAAGTGGAGTACGCTATTTAAGTCTGTATTGGATGGTTGAATAATTAAATGTGCTTTCATGTCCCATGAAATGAAGAAAACCCACAGGGCTTGTACACATTTACAGAGAGCCCCTTTGAAAAGTTAAAAGAGGTCTTAAGGATATGGGTGTTAATTGTCAGAATCTATTGCTCAATATAGAGTCAGATGGAGGTTACGAATAGAAACAGCGTTCAAGTCTGACAGGCTATAGTGTTGAAGAAGTGATTATGTTGAAAAAATGTTACATTGTACTCGAACGTAAATGAAATTTATTACAGGAGTGTATAGTTAAATTTGACTTTACTTGTCTTGAAGCATGTGGATACTAGTTGAGAGGATAAATTATTGAGTTTCTATATCGGATATAATAAATTTAGATCTATCCTCATCTCATGGTTGTACCCATAAGGAAATGAATTTAGGAAGTAATTGCTGGTGGACATATATACCTTATTGTAACTAAATTACACACAATGGAAAATCCTAATATCTTTTTGAAAAATAACTCGTAGTACTACTTCAAATTCCCAATGGAAATCATAAAACAATTTTTAAACTAAGAAATGTAAAATTTAAGAACTTGAAAAGAATGCACTGTATATAATGAAGCAAATCACTCCATGAGAAATATTAATTACGTTACTATATTTGTACAATTTATGTAATCAGTGCAATCAATGTATGTGTCTGTATACAAGTTTGAGTGCTATCACTGGCAAATATTAATGTTTCATATTATTCTTCGGTAATTTAGCCAGGGTAGAATATAAAAATGTTGACCAATAAAGTATGAAAAACGTGACAACTATTTAACGTACATTTTTCGAATAGTTTATTTTAATCTTTGGCATGATTGATATAAATTTGGTAGTTATATAAAGAGTGTTGAAGGAATTCGGAAAACGTTTCAGTTCTTGCACTCATGCAGAAGCGGAGAGTTTAATGTAAGTTCCAAAAGGGTATGCTAATTAACTTTTGGGCCAAGGGTGGAATCATTTTCGGAACGGTTAATTTTGTAAATTGTTCGCTGGCCGCCATGGTGAAAGTATACCGGCATGTCAAAATGGAACTACCTAAAATCAGTGACGAGGCAAATGTGTTGCACCATGGGCATATATGGTAGAGGTGAAGACTGCGGAGTTCCAGCGAAGAGACATTCAACCTTTGAGCAACTGATCGACCAGATAAACCAAGAGGATACCAACAGTGTCTTCCCAAAGACTATTGAGCCAACTCTTCTGTTTGTGGGTCTCCATAACAGACGCCTGGTTAATGCATCTATCCTGACTGCTGTTCATCTATGAAGGCTGGAATTTTCACGCGAATACCGCAGCGTTACTTCTGACCACTGAGTAGAGATCACTGAGTATCTGGCCCACAAGTAGAGACATTTGGCTTTTTCTGATGAATCACGTTATACTCTATTGGACAGATGCACGTTGATATATACGACTTAAGGCGTCTGAAAGAAAATATTCTGAAACATTTGCAGGAAGGTTTCAAGCTGAAGGAGGGAGGATTATGGTCTGAGTAACGTTTTCTTGTTATTTTCTGGGTTCAATAATCGTAGTGGAAGGCTTAATGTATCAACACACAAGTATGCATCTTTCCTTGCAGACTCTGTTCATCACTACATGAGAATTGTTTTTCCTCAGAATGATGGCATCTACCAGCAAGACAATGTGATGTGTTATAAGCTCGCAGAGTAGACTCGCAGAGAGATACTTCCTGTCGAAGTTATCATATATCAAGCTGAGATACAGACCGTATGGTTTAATAACTCATAATATGGAAGTGATCCAGAATTAGCATAGCAGATGTACTGATATATGTCACCTGAGAGCCGAAATTTCCAATGATCCTTTTTGTTTGAAATATAAAACTTACAGGCTGTCCTGCAACTGTTGTACGGTGTTGGAAAGATTTTATAAATAAATTAAGTGTTTGTTGATTGCAATGTGAGGTTACGTGAAATTATAACCCATGGTAATTAACCACAATGGATAGATTTAAACACAAAATATTTTCCGAAAAAGGTTTTTATAAGGACATAATAGTGTAGCTAAAATCAAAGTCTTTATTGGTTAAACTATGTATAAACCAATGCCTAAAATGCCAAAATGTGCATAAATATGAAAAAAAATATTCTAGTACCATCCATATTAGGATAATATCAGTTTATAAGCAAATATGTTCAAGTTGTAGTTATTTTAATTTAAACAATTCTTTAAAATGTTAATCCTTTGGTACTGACTGTGAACTTTCCGTTCAATCTGCGCCTGTAACTGGGTACTGACAGGGAAATAAAAAATGTACTGATAATCTTCTGTTTAAACGAAATTGAACCAGTTTTAAAGACAACTCCACTGTCAGCACCAGGGCATGAAGCCTCACTAAGTCCACTGTTGGCCCCATTGGGCAGACGTCGTGCTGAAAGTGTTAAACAAATACTAATACTTAAAGGTGCGGAAGTTATCCACGCTTATGCATGACCTTTTAAAAATATCACTTCCGTAAATTGATATTGTTTTGCTATCAAGGAAGAATACATCAAATTATTTAAACATAGCAAGAAATATATATATTTTTTCTTGCTCATTTGCAAAAATAAGTTATGCATAACACTGGAGAAATTGCCGCTATATCACTTAGTAAAATTATTTAACACGTTGAATGCCAAGGCAATTTTCAGAAATATGGCCTAAAATGACAATTTAATATAATCACATTATGTTATTAAAAACTCTAATTATAGTTTTTGTTCGCTTTTTAATAATTTTTCTGTTCATGCATTGTTTTTTCTCTTTTCCCAGAAGTATCTATCTATATTATAACTGATATTCGAGTTTATTCGGAGATGCAAAAAAATGGCAAGTAAAAACAGCACAAGATAACTCGTAGATGCACAAAAATGTCAAGTAAATACAGTACGAGATAACTCGTAGTTGGCGTCCTAGAAAAGAACGCAATCTACGAGTTATCTCGTAGTTGTCAGTCAACGTGTTAAAAAACATTTTTCCTTAAAAATTGATGATAAGTAGAGTAGTTAAAAGATAGAGATATCCATTATGACCGCTACACAACTACCTTATTTATTTAGAAAATATGTAGAATACCATTAATTATAATATAAAAAATACACATTTAAGTTAACCAAATGATAATTGTAATAGCATGTACCGCATACATTTTTCTTGCTTTAGGAACTATTAGATACACAATAAAACAAGGAAATTAAAATAGAAAGAACAATGAAATTAAATTCAGTTTTTCTTAAAGCAATCACCAATGAATCTTTTATTCAGTTCATGTAAATCTAATTTTTTAAGTTCTCAAACTTTTACTTTTTCCTTTCAGTTCGCATGTTTTTTTAATTAAAGTTTTTTCTATTTCCCCGGGAAATCCAGATACAGAGAACATACTTTAGATTTCTATGTTTTTAAATTTCTTCAGACTTTAACTGCATTTTAAATTTTCGAATCGTATTAAGTTTTTGTAATTCGTCGGCGTACATTATATAAAAGAAAGTAGGAATTTTCTGCGAAAGAAGATTAATAAAAATTAAGGCTAACCGTTAAAGAAAATAACAGTTATTTGTATTACAATGGATAAACAAATAAAACGTATTACAAACAAAACTGTTTTTTAATCCCACAAGAAATAGTATTTTTTATTTAAAAACTTTTATTTCTTATTTCCTGATAGCGTAAAGGAAAAAGTAAACTGGTATATTTCAGTAAGGAAGACATAAAGCAGAATCTAAATGCCCAAATAATGAAAATTCGTTTAAATATATTTTAGGTCTTATTAGAATGCACTTAGAAGAGATGTTTTACAGTTCGAGTAAAATCTTGACTTATTTGGCTAATTATAAGATTTTTTTGGTTGCATTTTGAAGGATAGCCAAGATGAATCCATTTATAAGTGGTCAAGAAATTCAAATGTATTTCATTACTTTGCGGAAGAGATGTTTATAATTAGAGTAAAATCTCAATTTATTTGGCTGATTATAAGATTTTTTTGGTTGCATTTTGAAGGATAGCCAAGATGAATCCATTTATAAGTGGTCAAGAAATTCAAATGTATTTAATTACTTTGCGGAAGAGATGTTTATAATTAGAGTAAAATCTCAATTTATTTGGCTGATTATAAGATTTTTTTGGTTGCATTTTGAAGGATAGCCAAGATGAATCCATTTATTAGTGGTCAAGGAATTCAAATGTATTTCATTACTTTGTGGAAGAGATGTTTATAATTAGAGTAAAATCTCAATTTATTTGGCTGATTATAAGATTTTTTTTGGTTACATTTTGAAGGATAGCGAAGATGAATCCATTTATTAGTGGTCAAGGAATTCAAATGTATTTCATTACTTTGGGGAAGAGATGTTTATAATTAGATTAAAATCTCAATTTATTTGGCTGATTATAAGATTTTTTGGTTGCATTTTGAAGGATAGCCAAGATGAATCCATTTATTAGTGGTGAAGGAATTCAAATGTATTTCATTACTTTGTGGAAGAGATGTTTATAATTCGAGTAAAATCTCAATTTATTTGGCTGATTATAAGATTTTTTTGTTTGCATTTTGAAGGATAGCCAAGATGAATCCATTTATTAGTGATCAAGGAATTCAAATGTATTTCATTACTTTGTGGAAGAGATGTTTATAATTAGAGTAAAATCTCAATTTATTTGGCTGATTATAAGATTTGTTTGGTTGCATTTTGAAGGATAGCTAAGATGAATCCATTTATTAGTGGTCAAGGAATTCAAATGTATTTCATTACTTTGTGGAAGAGATGTTTATAATTAGAGTAAAATCTCTACTTATTTGGCTGATTAGAAATTTTTTAGTTCCGTTTTGGAAGATAGCCAAGTTCACTCAATTTATTAGTGGTCAAGGAATTCAAATGTATTTCATTACTTTGTGGTACTACTTTGAAGAGATGTTTACAGTTCGAGTAAAATCAAATTGACTGATTAGAAGATTTTTTCGGTTGCGTTTTGAAAGATAGCCAAGATGACTTAATTTATTAGTGGTCAAGGAATTCAAATGTATTTCGTTATTTTGTGCCAATATTTGAAATCATATTATGAACTAACTGCTCAGATTTTGGAAAAATAAATACAAATTATGCACAATACATCTTGAAAGAAACTTATTTTAAATATGATGGCTTCGAAAGCTTAATGGGTTAATGGGTTAGATATTTTCTCCGTGCGTTTGGAAGTAATAGGAAATATTACAATGAGGGATGCAATGTTATGTTGCAATAATTCAAGCCACCATGAATGTATATTATGAACTAGCTGATGTAAAACCTTTCGAAAAGTAGTGAAATTTTCTATGGGTTCATTTTAAACGAAATTATTTTGAATTAGATAGAATATCAGTATAGTTTAATAGATGTATTTGAGGCTTTTTGAATTTGTAGCAAGCTAACCACCAAAAAATGCGATGTCGTATTTTACTAACTGCTAGTATGATTTTAAAGTATATTGGGAAGTAATAGACACAAAACATTAAGAAAAAGTGTAAAAGTAAGACAAGAATGCAACTAGAAGTAATTTAGTTTAAATCCAGACAGAGTAAAAAGATTAAAGAGTTCAGTGAAGATTTTTGGGAACAATTTAAATGATATCCAAGTTTATGCTAAGTAATGTGTTGTTTTGTTTTAGAATTCAGGCCAAGATTTGAAGGTGTAATAAAATATAGTACGTATAAAACCTTCCTAAAAATAGTAAAAGTCTGTTGGAAATATTTCCAGCCTTTTTTTTCCACTGTAACCGAAATCTTTGGGTGCGAAGCTCCAACGTTCTTTTTCTTATAATTTCGATTTTTTTTTGTATGTTGATTTTTGCTTTGTGAGCGATGCACATATGAAAAGGTTGTCTTGAGTGAAAATGTTCTTGGTCGTGGTAAAAGCATCACGAAAACTCGTGTTAGAAAACTATTACTACTAATGTAAATAATATATATATAATTTTTAAATTATTGTAATAAAGCTGTCTCATATCTAAAGATTTCTTAGAATAATTTATATTTTTATTCAAGTCATGCAAGAATGTATCTCGAAAGAATTAATTTAATACTTGGGAGGAGTCTTGGTTTGGGAGGCATATTGGAGAATTTTGGTGGCGTTATAAAACGATTGCAAAGATAATATCAAAGAATATGATTTTGTAATATCTTGCAAGATTTGAAAGCAAAAAAAGAAATAACCTATTTAAATTTAACTAAAATAAATAAAAATCAGCCTAGGTAAAAAAAAGTCATGCAAAAATACATCTCGAAAGAATTAGTTTAATACTTGGGTGGAGTCTTAGTTTGAGGGAAATATTGGAGATTTTTGGTGGCGTTATAAAATTATTTGAAGGATAATGTCAAAGAGAACGACTTTCTATAATCTGGCAAGATTTGAAAGCAAAACAAGAAATAACCTATTTAAATTTAACTAAAATAACAGTCAGCCTAGAAAATACTTTTAATTTTCAAAAAATGATATTAGGTAAAAATCCCAATTTAAAAAACAAATGGGTTAAGTTTTGATGGTATTTTAAAATAATTACTATACTGACTCTTAGTGATGGGATGCCATTTATGACATCCTTATGACATCTCTATTTGATATTAAGAATTTCCTTATTTGATATTTGATATTATAGCCTTATTTGCCCTTTATAACATCCTTATTTTATATTAAGAAGTAACTGAAGTAAAATCTTGTTAATAAAACACAATATAAATGAAGGAACTTCCATGTTACTACTGCCTGTTAAATATCACATTACCTACATTTCAATATTTAAAACTTTAAAATAAAAATTCTCGAAAATTAATGAAACAACGAAAATAGTCAGTCTTAAAATGTCATTTCTAAAAAAATAACAATGCTTTATACAATTTAAAATCATCTTTACTTTAACAATTAACATTCTTGAAAGATGGTCACGATGAATTAAAAATAAAGCGTTTCAGTCTGGAATCATTGCATAATCTTTTATATGATTACTCTGTAATTTTTGCTCCCAAAATTAATAATCTTAAGTGTTTATATACGTGTAACTCTATCCTATTCCATGTCGGTAACCTTTCTAATATATTGAACAGATAAACACAGACTATTCTATTCCTAGAATGTGTAAGAAATATGATATGATTTCCCGTACATGCCAGAAGCCCAGGAATGATATTTTTGATATTTCTTTCACGTTCTTGTTTTATATCTCTTTATGCATGTTGTAAGCTGACTTTACTCTCATGGTATTTCTTGCAGATGATAAATCTTCTCCTCCTTCATGCTTCGTGTCACTATAAGATAAATATTTGCATGTACTTTTGCCTTCTACCTTATTAATTTTTCTACTGTCTTCGAAAAATCCAACTAGTTGTGAATACTACTGTAATAGTTTTACTTAGGATTTCAAATTACTACAAAATGTAGTTTAATTTATAACTCATATTTCGTTTAATACTAATGAAATAAGTAGAAAACAAGGATAGATAGAAAAATAAGTTCATTGCTGATGAAAAAACTTCTTTTTTATTGGAAATAGGCAATATCTAAAATTTTATATTTAAAATTTAAATCTGCTTTCATACTCAAGGAAAGTGAATATATAATTTTATCAACATGATATTCTAAGTAATCAAACAAATATGATTTTAACACTAAACGTACAAGCATAATAGTTTGAGTTGCTATACTGACAACTTCATCTGTATTAGCTTTATTTACTAGTATTGTTAATACACAATCTTAAACCTATTTACATTCATATAGAGCTGCTTTAAAATCGTTTTAAACTTAAGGTATCCGTCTACGTTTGGAGAACTTTTTTTTCTTTAAACATAGAAACTAGTTCATGTTTTTACATTTTTAGATTTTTATTTTATATTATCATAGAGAATTGCACTTAAAAAATGTATTCCTGGAAAAGATTTTATAAAATTTCTAATAAATAAAGAAAATTTAGTAATAAAATTGGGTTTATTAAAAATCTAGATTTTTAATAAATTAAATCATTTCAATATTTTTTGATGCAACACATTTCTCATACACTGGACTAGTAAATCACCTAAAATCGTTTCCTACTTTACATTTGGTACATTCATACACATTGAATTTTTAACGAGTTTCATTACCTTTATATCTAAATAAAAGTGCAACATCATTATAAGTTATCCAAATTTAAAGCTTTTAGGTCACTCACTAGTAAATATTATCAAAAGCATTCATAATAATTTTCAACAAAATATTTTAAGAACTTTTTAAGAAATCACATTTCAAATTTCAACATTTTACTAAAAATACCGTTCTGAGAAAAACGCATTTGAAGTTTATGAAACCAACTTTAACTATTAAAAATTAAAGTACATGTTTAAAACTTTCTATAATTGCCAAGTTGCTAACTATTAAAAATACTAGATAAATGTTTAAACTAATCTTCATGAAAATTTAAAAAGTTTTGTCCAAAAAATGCTCTTTCAAAGGCATTAAATTCACAACTTCCGGTTCCGAAGGCCTCTACTTCAGTTTAGGTTTGGCAGCTGTCACTGATGTTTAAAAAGCTGTAACTTTTCTTTAAAATCCCGCTGAGACAAAACAAAAACAGATTTAGAAGCCTAAAAGTTGAAATTTTACAATAGAGAAATAAAAAATTATGGTTTGAGGCAAAAAATGTCATTTTTAGCTTAGACGGATACCTTAAAGCAATTATCGAATGAGTGCTTATATGTTTTTTTGACTTTTTATCCCCTATATAATAATAGCCTTAGTTATCTCTCCGTCTGTCCTCGAATTCATGAAGTACTTGAACCTGGAATGAAAGAGGTATCTACACTCATGTCCAAAAATTAAGGATAATGAAGTTCAGGCAATGAAAGAGACAAAAGCAGAACAAATTTGACTTATTTGTAAAGTCTATTTATTAAACAAAAGGTAAAGAGCAAAAAAGATGCTATATGTTTGACATAATTAATAAAAATTGAGATTTTTACTTCTTTGCTACCATTCCTTATATACCCCTTTCATGCAATCTCGTCACTGTGACGTACTATCCGCGCCATCTGGCGGTTTCCTGCAAATTGCATATTCTTCTTCAAGATGTGTGTGAAAATTCTACAGTTGAAATTTTTATTTTAGAGCTCAATTTCTGTGTGATTCTGAATTATCCTTAATTTATGGACATGAGTGTATATTGGATTCTTGATGAGTTAGTGTTAGAAAAAATTCAAAACGAGTTCGAAAACGTTCGGAATCCACCCATTCCCCCATTTTTGAGAGTTTGATGCCAGAATATCAAACCCCATTTTCCCCGGTTAAGAGCAGGCGATTAAATTTGTCAATTTATTACATAATAAATAGGTAAAAATAACATTTTTTCCTAGCATTATGACGTCATTCCTTTATGTATCTCATTGAATCATGTCTTATTTTAAATTATTTAAATATCGTCTCCATTATTTTTATACTTTTGATCACTCAACTTATATATGACGTAAATAATTTTTTTTTATATTTGGCTTAAATAATAGATTAGGTACATATGTGATAATTTGAAATTTGTTTACCGAGTAACTTTTTGTTGCAATAAAAATTTTATCACCGGTATTAACAACAATTCTTTTCATAAAAGTCAAGGAGCCTATTTAACAAACTACTAAATATCTTTGCGTTTCTATAATAATTGCGTAATTGCGTTTCTAATAACAAACTAATAAATATCTAGCGTTTATCTTTGTAAATTAAGAAATTTCTTTGTTTGTGTGTTCGTTTTTTATGCATAACCACAGGGTTTGCAATCGATTCGCTAAATTTTGGACATCATTCATATATACCGCCAAATAATCACTGTCAATACTAAAACATCTGTTGTTCATCCTATCTAGTAATATGACAAGATAAATTAAAGTTGGCAACTAACATCCGGTCAGTAACGATAAACAAATTATTGAGCTTGTACCAGATAATTCCAGGCCAAAAAAACCTTTTTTTAACCTTTCTCATATGGTACTTTACAATTCTGAAAAATTAAAAACTTTAAATATCCCGTCATGTGATGGACTATATAGTAGTCTAATATACATCAGGCTAATTAAATTTTAAAGGACTTTATACTGTTTAAATAACATAAAAATATTCAAACGTTATATATTAATATCTTTCTCTACATGTTACAGAATATATGCATTTATCTCTATAACCACGAAATATTAAAACAATTATTCATTTTTTAATTAATTCAGTAAATTCTTTATAATTGAATGAGTGTAAACTTTTTTTGGTGCAACATGTATTTTGTAACTTTTAAATTCTACAGACTATATATTACAAGTTTTTTAAGTAAAAGGATAATTTGTATATTAGTTCATTCGTCAGTTACTTCATGGACATCAAATAATGTTTCATAAAATTTCTGAAAATATTGCTGTATTTACTAATGTTATTTTTATAATTTTATTGTATTATCGAAAGCAATTTATATAATCTTAATTTTATAAATTGTTTATCTATGAAAATATTAATTTCTGTTTCCAAGAGAGACAAAAATCTTTTGACAAATTTTGCATTTAGTAATTAGAAGTCAAAGTTAGAACACATTTACTTCTATAATGTACAAGTTCAACACACTTTAAGAGTATTTGACTTCATGATTAATATTTTACAAAACATTTATTTATTTTAAAATAAGTAACGAATAAGATATTACCATTTATGAAAGTACTTATTTTTCCCTGCATTGTTGTTTTGAGTTACTGTTATAATATGCACAGCACATTTAAGTCTTTGTTTATACAAAAAACTCTGGCACTGAATATGGAAATAGTTTCTTTGCGTGACTAGTTTATACAATTATGTAATTTGGAAAAAAATCATAATTATTTACAACTTAACTTTATATAGTGCAAAAGTAGGTATAGTAGCATAATTCTATATAAAATATTTATTTAATGATATATGTATTACATACATCTGAAAAATAAATGAAAAAAATATGCAAATACAAACATATAGTTTGACCAACATACACTGTCTTCCAATAAGTATTTGGACACATGTGATAGAAAAGAAAAACTAACTTTATTCAAAATGAATAGTTGGTAGAGCCTCCACGAGAGACAAATACATCGTGAACCCTCTGGGGCATACTTTCCATAATTCTTTGTATTACAGCTAGTGGTATTGTCTTCCAATCGGCTTGGAGTCGACTTACAAGTTCCTTCACCGATTTTGGACGGGTAGCGCACCACTTAATTCGGCGATCCAACTCGTTCCAGAGGTTCTCGATAAGGTACAGGTCTGGACTCTGGGCAGAACAGTCCATTCAATGAACTCTCTCTCTCTCTCTCTCTCTCTCTCTCTATATATATATATATATATATATATATATATATATATATATATATATATATATATATATATATGTATATATATATATATATTATATAATATATATATATATTATATATATATATGTATATATATATACATATATGTATATATATATATATATATATATATATATATATATATATATATATATATATATATATATATATATATATATATATATATATATATATATATATATATATATATATATATACATATATATATATATACATATATATATACATATATATATATATATATATATATATATATATATATATATATATATATATACATATATATATATAAATATATATATATATATATATATATATATATATATATATATATATATATATATATATATATATATATATATATATATATATATATATATATATATATATATATATATATATATATATATATATATATATATATACATATATATATATATATACATATATATATATATATATATATATATATATATATATATATAATATATATATATATATATATATAATATATATATATATATATATATATATATATATATATATATATATATATATATATATATATATATATATATATATATATATATATATATAATATACATGTATATGCATATAAACATATATATATAATATATATATACATATATATATATATATATATATAATATATATATATATACATGTATGTATTTCAAAAGCCATCTTCCAGGTAATTGAATTTAAATTTTTTTATTTGTTGAATATTTCTTACATTAATTAAAAATACACTACTTTAAAAGCAAAAAAATGTCATTGTTTTTAATAGTAGAGTGCTATTAAAAACCTTTTTATTAAAAATTATTCTAAAATGATAAGTCACTTTACTTGTATGACAAATTGAAAAAAAAATGTTAAAATGAGAATTTTAGATCCCAAAATGTACTACGTCCCCTTAAAATTGGAATATTTTTAAGAGAGTGTATGTCTTCATGATTAGTTTACAATAACCGAGGCAGGGATCCCTATGAAGTGAACGATTGTAAATCACCTTAAAATGACTTGTATAAAGGATATTAAAGTGAATATTAAAGGAATCCCTTTCAATTTAACGAGCTAAAATTGGAACGAAATAGTATGTTCCAGTGCTATTAATGATGAATCGTTGGTTTTTTGGAGATGACCTTCATCTTGTAATCACGATGCATCATATTTTACCATCGCGTGCAAACAAAAATTTGATAACTTTCCAAAATACTTTGCGTGAGCTGTTTTGGCAACGACGGGATACGGACATTTATGCAGCATATCACCTAACTAAAAACACCTACACTCTACTTACTATGGCTAACTTGTAATTTAAATAAGAGACCTTGTAGTAGAGAGGTTTTTTCCCTCGGCTAAGCTAGCGTGTACTCATCAGTAAAAACCCAGTAATTTGGCTCTTTCTATATTTTATGCATTCTTTAATGACAAACACTTCATTTTTTTCTAATATGACAAGGTCACATTTGAATTAAATGAGATTATTTAGAAAAAATAGATTTATTTTCCCTTTCGAAAATTTAGTACTTACGGACATATGCTTAAATAATCAAGTGTTATTTCATTCACATATTAAAAGCAATGTCATGCTAAAGAGACAGTTCACTAAAACAGATATAAAATTATCTTTGGATATAGAGTGTACTATAAAGGGAAAAATTTGTTTAAACCGATATCTATAGCATAAAAAGTCTAAGTTTAACGAATATTATAGATGCCAGTAGTCACTGAATAACACTACATGAGCTCTATCTCAGTCTACATGAGTTAGCATTCGTGTTGCAAAAGAGTAGACCGTAGTGCTCCAACCAACTATCCAACCTACCAATCTACATGAGACAATCTCAACTATGACTGAACCAGTGTGTATCTACTAAGACAAAATTGTTACTTTGAAAGATGAAAACTCTTTAAGGGAAATAGGATTGATAATTCCGATAACATATCATAAAATCAAAACTAAAAAATTTTAAAATTCCCTAGGCATACAAGGAATAGATGAGAAATCCGCATGAGTTGATTTCAAATGGAATGTATAACATTTTTAGCATATAAAAACGTTTATATTAATGTCTAGAACTTATATCAAAATATTATAAAAGAGCAACAGTAGTTCAGTCGGCAAAGGCAACTTTCTCCTAACTGGAGGGTTGCGGGTTCAGAACCCCAGTCACTCGAAGATCAGCAGTGTTCGATAAAGGTGACTGGGGCACGTAAAATATGTTCGTGGTCACAATATCCTCCATATTCTCAATCAGTACCTCTGGGGGTGTCAGGCCAAATATATGGGTATTCTCCTTGGTCCCTGCTTCAAAATTACGAGGACCCACTTGAGCATAAGTCATACTTTCAACCTTGAGGTTTTTCTGGAATCGAAAGCCACACCCCTTGCCTTAATACTAGTAGCTTCCGGCTCATATCGAGCTTGGTTTGACCAAGTGGCATAAGCCAGCAGCAACAAGTATTATAAATATTGTTTTTCCTTATTGAGCTAAAATTTATATATGTTCAGAAGTATAACATAGATTCAACTGGGATAAACCACGCTCCGAAAGACCAAGAATTCCTGAGTACGTTGTCATGGAAGTGCATTAAACAGTGACTGAAGGACACAGATAAACTACAAGAAGCACAGCGCGTACGTTCAGTATTCCGAAGACAACAGTCCTCAAGCTACTGTAATTCATAGAATCTCGAATTCATACCTCCGAATAACTATATTTGCAATCTCATCTCGGTCGGCTAACCGGAAAGGACGCTAGAAGTGTAGATGTTGACAAAGTTTCTTTATGACCACTCTGATATATATATATATATATATATATATATATATATATATATATATATATATATCTTTAATTCAGGGTATAAAGTTAATAGTAAAAATTTCGGCTCACATTTTTACACATTCGTATTACATTTTCGTATATACGATTTTCCTAACGAAGATGTGCCTAAACATGACATGGTCATCTTTAGACATGATGGCATTTATAAAGATTACATTTATAAATTGTATGCTTAAATGTATGCATATGTAGAAATAAAATAAGGCTATGCAGATATAGAGGCATGATGGGATTTATAAAGTTGACATTTATATATTGTATGTGTAAATGTATGCATATGTAGAAGTAAAATAAAGCTATATAGATATAGAGGCATGGTGGTATTTATAAAGATGACATTTATAAATTGTATATTTAAATGTATGCATATGTAGAAATAAAATAAGGCTATGTAGATATAGAGGCCTGATGGGATTTATAAAGATGACATTTATAAATTGTATGTTTAAATTTATGAATATGTAGAAATAATATAAGGCTATGTAGATTATGTAGATATAGAGGCATGATGGCACTTATAAAGATGACATTTATAAATTGCTTGTTTAAATGTATGCTTATATAGAAATAAATTAAAGCTATATAGATATAGAAAAGCATAGAAATAATTATTCACATATTAAGTATAGTACTTATCTATGTAAAATTACCTATTAATCAGGAGGTTAACTAGTTTGGTAGTCTTTGATAGTTTCTTGAACAAACCTGTCTTGATAACGTCAAGTAATAGATTCGCTTTGAAAAGACGAGTTTTAACAGATATATTTCTGACGTCATATCGTTGATTATTCTATATGGTAATCTTTAGCCGGAATTCCGTCTTTGAAAACAGTGTAAAATGACATAATACCGGTATTCATCATATAATTAAGTTTTTACCGATAAGATTTGAAACCAGTAAATTTCCAATGATTGTATCATTCCTATTTATTAATGGACGATTACTTTCCCGCTACTGTGAAAAAAAGTCAGTTAGGTACATATTGTATCTAACTTAATCCTGTCTATGACAGTAAGATATCTTAAAATTGTTATATCAAAATAGAATTATTATGTTTAATGTGCGGTTAAAGTCGCTCGTTAATTAAATTTTGCCTATTTACATAATAACATCAATATCCATAAAATACAGTCTAGCATTTAGTAGATTTGTGGGTTTAGTTTGAAACAAAAAGTCAATTATCAGTTCATCGAAGGCTAATTGTATATTGTATCTATTCCAAGCGATATTATAAAAACAACCCGGTTGTACATCATGATTGATTTCACCAATCAATTGAGGACTTTCGTTTTGAAGTCGACATGTCACATATTTTTCATAGTAATTCGCTTATAATTTAAGGTTACACTATTTATTTAAGATTTTGGTATTACTAATCAAGGGATAGAATCAGTTGCAGATTAGAGTGACGATAAAGTAATAATCTGTGTTCTGAGAATCACGTTTAGACTTGAAATGACTTGAATGAGAGAATGACGTCACAAAGAATGGACGACTTTCAAGTCAGATCCTGAGATAGGCAAAAGAAGCACTCTTGTAAAAATTATAGATCCTCTGGTATTGATAACCATAAGAATGTAAAACCATTTTATATCATAGTTTTTTACAGTTGTTATAGTCCCAATGTTAATACATTTTTATGGAAATGATACAGAATATAGTTAAAAAGGGATTACTTGTGTTCTGAGATGCACTTTGTATCTTCAAAAGTTGTACGATTTTCAGGACAGATGTCAGTAGCATAGTAAGCACTTGATCACCAGAGTGGATAAAGATGCGGGATCCATTAAAACCAATAGATTATATCTTCCTCTAGTATTAATAGCTGAGGGAAGGTACCAAAGGTTTATGCAATAGCTCACTTTATACCTTTTTATTCCCACTGTTAATACATCACTATAGCCATCTGTTTATTATTGCCATTTCTTTTTTTAGAGGCGAAGAGAGGTAACTTGTGTCCATTACTTATCCAAGTAAGAAAATATCAGATAGCAACGTAATTAACAATATTATACTGCTTTAAAAGAACACAAATATTATATTATAATAAAATAAAATGTTATTGTATATTTTTATAATAGTACTAAATTGTGAACTTTATTGAACGATTTATGCATCTTAGAATATTACTGTAAATTGCCAATTTCAAATATATGTATGTATGCAATACTTCAGAGTTTAATGAATATATATAAAAATATGAAGTGATTACAAACATCCACTCTTTTTTTGACATTTACAGTTAGTAGTATATTAAACTAGTGATAAATACACTTATAACTACGCATTAAAGGCTAAATCTCACTTTAGGCGACCCGCCGAACCAAGTTTAGTAAACATTCCCAGCGTATGCGATGTCGCCAAAATTCTAGAACCCAGTTTTCTGGCAAACCTTGCTAAATCTTTTATTTTTTATTTTTTATTAATTTGTATTCATCTTTACAAAATTTTAAACCTCTATTTTTGTTGTTCAAAATATGCTTTGAAATTGGACGTAAACATAATACAAAACGAAGTACTAGTTGTAAACATCACTTAGTGACAATTTGGCAATCCCTTGTACAAAAATAGAGCCAAAAAATGTCGGCCAGCCCCTGGAAATGGGATTCTACCCGCATTAAGTACTAGCTTTTTCATCCAACTGAACAACGAGCTTCAAATCCATCTACTCTAGATCAAAAAACAATGCTCCCTTTTCTTGTCATTATATGGTAATATAAATAAGCATTGATATACTTTAAAGCATAATTTCCGTACTGTGAGCGAAACTGGTATAACTTATAATCTGTAACAACACTAAAAACTGTTTAAAAAATTAACTTATAAAATGTATGCCAAATTGGCACAAAATCGCGTAACCACGGTTACTAACAATACATCTTGTTACTTTTAAGAAAAACAATTCCTTAATGTAAGCTGTTGTTTTAAAATACATTAGTGGCTTTCTTCTCTGTACACTATCAGAGGAATAAGCAAGAACCATTAACAAAATGGTATCTATACAAAGTCATGAGCTTAATTTTGTATTACGTTTCTTAAATCATTAACACTGAAACTTAATTTAAAATATCTGTAACAATAAAGGGTTTTCGCAAATTCAAGCTCTCAGTTAGATTTACAGAATTATGTGGTTACACAATCCCAATGCTTTAAACAAAACATGCATTGTTCCCATGGTTACGGTCGGAAGCTTTTACGAAAATAACTTTGAAATTTGAACAGATTAATCTTGGTATGATTAAATATAAAACACATTAGAATCTCAAGTATCGATTGAAGAAAGGAGGAATTTATAAACTGTAACGAACAGTGGTGAGACAAAAATGAATGTTAAATGAAAGCATAATATTTCATCTTGTTTCCGCGCGTCGTATAACTTCATTCGAGCTAAAATAAGATGTTCGAGAACATTTAGTGAAATTAATTGAGCAAGTAGAACCTGCTACCCATAACTCTTCCTGTGCTAAAGATGTCTCACATCAAAATTGAATAGTTTTTACGTACTTTGTGGTTGTGTTTTAATGGGGCATATATTATAACGTCACAGGTCTGATGTATGGTAATTCTCTGATTAAACTGGTGTTTTATGATACAGGCGTACCGGTTCAAAAGATCTCATATATTGATTAGGCAAAAGAGGAATTTATAAAGGGTAGTGAACAGTGGTGAAATAAAAATAAATATAAAATGAAAGCATAGTATTTCATCACGTTTCTGCATGTTGTATAACTTTATAGTAATTAAAAATAAGATGTTCAAAAATATTTAGTGAAATTAATCGAGCAAGTAAAACCTGTCATCAATAACTCTTCTCGTGTTATAGTTGTTTCCTATGAAAATTTGATAGGGTTTACCCACAATATGGTTATATTTTGATAAGGAATTTAAAGCATAGTATATATTTCTGCACGTCGAATAACTTTATTCGAGCTAAAATAAGATGTTCAAGAATATATAGCAAAAATTAATTGAGCAAGTAAAACCTGTCATCAATAAACTCTTCTTGTGTTATAGGGTTTTCCTATGAAGATTTGATAGGGTCTACCCACAATTTGGTTATGTTTTGATAAGGAATTTAAAGCATAGTATATATTTCTGCGCGTCGTATAACTTTATTCGGTCTAAAATAAGATGTCCAAGAATATTCAGTAAAATTAATTGAGCAAAGTAAAATCTGTCCTCAATAACTCTTCTCGTGTTGTAGTTGTTTCCTATGAAAATTTGATAGGGTTTACCCACAATTTGGTTATGTTTTGATTAGGAATATGTAGCATAGTATATATTTCGGCAGGCCGTATAACTTTATTCGGGGTAAAATAAGATGTTCAAGATTATTTAGTAAAATTAATTGCGCAAGATAAACCGGCTACCCATAACACTCCCTGTTGACGTCTGGATAATTAAGCAACGGTGGAGAGTCGCTGTTGACCAATGAAAACGCAACATCTCGTTTTGTCGCTAAACCAGTGTATTTAGGTTACGCCAAGACATAAAACACACCACTGTAGAATAGGCAACCATGATTGCACAGATTATAACACAATAAACACAGACTATAAGAACGTGTAATTTGACTATGCCATGATTGTTTAGATGGATTGTACGAACGATTCCTTTGAAAAAACTGTTTTTGACCAAATAAAGAAAAATTTACAGTACAAATATATTTTATCAATATATAATAATGAAATTTTGAAATATTCAAATTTCTGACATCTTTTTCTCTTAAATTCAATGGCTTTTTCAGGTTGTTGGTTTATTGAAACAATAAACAATTTGAATTTATTTTCAAGTAGGTTCTCCCATTGCTTTCTTATAAGAATTTCAGCTACATCTGTCTTTATGGGAAAAAAGCTTAAATATTATTTAATTCGTAGTAAAAAAAAATTATTGTTACCATTACAAGTTAAAATTTCTTGATAAAAGAGGTTATTTCGCGTTACAGTCTGTGCAATTATGATTGTCTATTCTACGATGGTGTGTTTTATGTCTTGGCGAAACCTAAATACATGTTTCGACGATACGAGATGCTGCGTTTTATGGTCAAATGATTCCAGTTGCAATTATATTCACCGTGCTTAATTATCAAGTTCCCTGTTATGTCTCACTCAAAATTCAATAGCTTTTTACATTTTGTAGTTATTATTTAATGGGACATTTATCTTAACGTCACAGATCTGATGAATGGTTATTCAGTGATTAAACTGCTGTTTCCTGATACAGGCATATCTGTTCAAAATATTTTAAATATTGATTAGAGGAAAAAAGAATTTACACATAGGAGAGATCAGTGGTGACATAAAAATGAAAATAAAATTAAAGAATGATATTTAATGTTTGTGCTCATCGCATAAATTTAATGGATCTAAAAATAATATTTCAAGAATGTATTTTTTAATTACAAGTAAAAACCAATTATAACTATGTTCTTATGTCTCACTCAAAAAATTCAATTGCTTTTACGCACATATAATTGTATTTAATGGGACATTTATCTTAACGTCACAATGATGAATTTATTCAGTGATTAAATTGTGTTTCCTGAGGCCATATCGGTTCAAAATATCTTAAATATTGATTAGTGAAGAAAGAATTTATATTAGAGATTGTGGTGACATAAAAAGGAAAAGAAATTAAAGCATAGATATTTAATTTTTGTGTCATCGCATAAATTTTAGATCTAAAAATATGTATAAAGCGATTTTAGCAAATCAGAACTACTTTAAAGTTTACTTGAAATAACCAATAGTATCCAACATTTGTATTTGAAACGAAAAAAATCGTCATGAGGTGAGATGTTTACAAATTCCTCTATTCAAGAACGTATAGTGAAATTCATTGAGCAATGTAAAACCTGCCATCAATTTTTCTGTGCACAGTTGTGACATTTGTGAATATTGCTTTCGATATTTGGTAGGTCACAGTAAGCAAATCACAGTGAAATCACAGTGAACGAACTTGTTTATATTAAAGATCTTGTATTAAAACAATTGGTTCTAAATTAAAACATTAATAGTAGATAACATATTTTATTTTGTAGTAAAAATTTATATGTCAAAAGAAAATAATGCTGAAAAAGGAATAACGTGTTCTTAAGTAAATTTTATAGAATTGTGATGAATAAATGGACTAGGAAGTAAATTTGAATTGGAAGTTTATGCAAGGAGATTAAAAAGTGGTATTACGCAAGGTGTCATCAGCCCTCGTGTGACACAATAATACACATTAGATTTCTAAATCAAACCTAACCGTTTGTGCATATTGAATTGATAATTTGGTAGATTAAATCAGAGTGAACGATCTTGTTTATATTAAAGAACTTGTATTAAAGCAAAATTGGTCCTAAACTAAAATGCCAATAGTAGATCACTTATTTTATTTTGTAATAAAAATTTATAATTTATCAAAAGAAAAAAAGGTAAGAAAAAAAGAATTACACATTTATAGGCAATTTTTATAGAATTCTGATTAATAAATGGACTAGGAGGTAAGGCGGTAAAAAAGTGGTTTTATGCAAAGTTTCATCAGCCCTCCTGTAACACAATAATAGACCTTAGACTTCTAAATTAAACCAAATCTTTTGCGCATATTGCATTTATAATTTGGTAGATCAAATCACAGTAAGAGAACTTGCTTATATTAATGTTCTTGTATTAAAACAAAATTGATTCTAAATTAAAACGTGAATAGTAGATTACGCGTTTTATTTACTAAAAAGAATTTATAATTTATCAAAAAAATGTAGGGAATAAAGAATTACACAATATCGGGTAAATTTTATAGAATGGTGATGAATAAATGGACTAGAAGTAAAATTTGAATTGAAACAAGTTAGAAGTAAATATATAACTTAACACAAAAAAATCACAATTATTCTTGCTAAGAAACAGCATAATTGCAATGGTGAACCAAATATGGTGTGACAATAAGACAATAATTCGGCAATTGTTTGTATTATTAACAATAAATAATCGATCTTTACATCTTTTATAAAGTAAAGAAGGTAAAGTCGCAAAAAATAACGGTGTTTAGATTTCAAAGAAATTACTTATTTGCAGTCTTTGGGTAATAACGAGATGTTCAGGTAAAGCTATCAAATCACTGACGTCTGCACGGGAGTATAGATAAATGTAAATTTGAAAATTTAAATATCATTTTCACTTACATTATGTAACTCAAAACCGATTAGCCGCAGAATGTTGAAATTTTAAATTTTGGAGAAAATTTGCATCTGTTTAAAGTCCTACGATCAAAATTGCGTATTTAAATTTCTTTGAAATACTTATAAGATAAGACGTTTATAATTTGTTTGATACGGCATTTTGAAATACTTATAACATGTGTATAGTTTAAATGGCGTACAATGAATTTAAATAGTGCCTACATCACATAGATTTAATCATTGATAGAATTATCTGTTGCAGTGACGCAATGTATATGACAATTTTGCAGGCTATCTACACGTGGGTAATAACGAGATGTTCAGGTAAAGCTATCAAATCACTGACTAAAGGTATTTGAGTTTTGGGATAGTAATGGTGTAATTAGTTCCCGATGCTATCGTGCACATCCTCGATCGGAATGAGATTTTGATGACCTCTCCATACGCCTGAAATTTTCCCTTCGAAGGAAATCATCGACCAGAAGAGTGCGGTGAGGACGCAGTTAACTTGACTGAAATACAAATACTAACGAGAAGTTCATTGACACTGGTTTTTTTTCCCTGTTAGGGTATTAACTCGTATATAATGACGTAATCTGATAAAAATTTACATGTGATCTCTTTTACGAACAGGAACTAAAATCTTTATTAAGGACATATAGAATCTGTCGAGGCATAAAACTTTCATTATACCAGTCTTTTTTCGTTTCTCTATAAAAAAAAGTCCTGCTATTTTTAAAGCGACTTTTAATATCCCTTTAGCTTTGAAATATTAATAATATTATCATTACGAATACAATATTTTAACAAATAATGTACAAAATATACACGAAAGTAAAAACAAAAATGAAACCTTTTACCAAGAGACGTTTTGAAATATTTATTTTAGAAACAAAATATTTATATAAAGTTAAATGAAACTATATGTTTCATCATAAAAATTTAAAGTTTTAATATCGGCTGATATTTTTAAATAAAAATACTAAAATTTGTTAAGAAATTATAAATAAAAAATTAGCTTTCACCTTGCTATAAAATGACATAAGTTCCTTGTAATTTTCTAGACAATAAAACATTTTATTATATCAGTGCTTTTTCGATTCATTATAAAAAATGCCGTTCTACTCTTTTTAGAATAAATTTTACTAGCCCTCTAGCTTTAAAATATTATTAACATTTTCATTACGAATATAATATTTTAAATAATAACTCAGAAAATATACAACAAAGTAAAAACGAAATGAAATCTTCTCACAAGAGATATTTAAAAATGTTAATTTTAGAAATAAAATAATTATATGATATTAAATAAATATCTATGTTTTATTTTGTAAAGCTGAATTTTAAAAAATTGATAGATATTTTTAAATTAAAAATAAAATTTGATAAGAAACTGAAAATACAAATTATCCATTACCTTGCTATAAAATTAAATAAATTCCCCGCATTGCTATAATCAAGATATTCTGAATAAAAAATGTAATTAGTTTAATTTGATATAAATTATTTGGTACTATTTTACAATTTTTATAAAAGTTATTTATGGATAAATGGATTCCTTTTTTCTTTTGTACATATTTATGTCTTACAAAAATGTATTGTTTAACATAAGAATACTCAATACTTTTTTAAAGGGTAACATCACCTGTTTTAAGGTGATGTTACCCGTTAAAAAAATTATTTTTTTTAATTTTCTCATTTTAAAAATCTTATTAAAATTAAAGTAATGCCAGTTATCAATTTTTTACTACATAATTATTTTAAAGTTTCTACTAATCTTAGAAAACAGTGATGAGTTTAGTAAATTTTAAAGCAAAACCGACGATATCAAATAATTTCATTTCAAGCAAATTTCAAAGTTGTAATGATTATATTTAGTAATTTTTATTTTGACAAATTTACAAACAGTTCAGATTATAGCGAAGAAAACAAACAAAGATTTTAAAGACTATGAAAGCGTATGTAATTAATTGAGTATATAGCTAGCAATCATTTTTCCAACAAAACAAGAAAAGTCTTAAAAGGAAGAAAATGTTTGTTTTAACTTTAAATCAAAATAACCGAATAAAGTTTATGACTGATGATTTTTCCCATGTTTTTACATTTCCATTATTTTTTAATTTCATAATAACAATCATCATAAAAATATGATAATGCAAATTCTGAACACTTAAATAAATAATTTTGGGGATAATATATATGTTTACATCTTGTAGATAAGTTTACATCTTGTAATTGTAAGGAATAGTGGGGATGAATGACAATGATTGTGAGATGAACTTCACTCCGAAAGCTTTAAACACAGTTCTTTATAATTCTTCATTCGAGAGTTTTGCGAAAAAAGAATAAAAGAAGCAAATACATAGCTTTAAACTTTAAAACACCCTAACATTATTACTTGGAAGCTTAAGATATTTTTATAACGTGTAGAAAGGAAATTAAAATCATCCGAGTAATTGAGAATTAAACAATGTGAGATGAAGAGTATTATAAAAATAGACAAACATAGATTGCACTACAAACATAGAGTGCTTTTCGGCAAAAAAAGGAAAAAGAAGCAAGGACATGACTTTAAACTTTAAAACACCTTAATATTATTGCTTGGAAACTAAAGATATTATAATATCATGTAGAAATGAAATTAAAATCATCGGAGTCATTGAGAAGAAAACAATATGAGTTCAAGAATATCATAAAAATATAGTAACATAGATTTCAGCATATACATAGATTGCTTTTTGAAAAAAAGAAAAAAAAGAAGCAAGGACATGACTTTAAAATACCATAACATTACTTCTTGGTAACTAAAAATACTATAATATCACGAAGAAATGAAGTTAAAATCATAGAAGTCATTAAGAAGTAAACAATGTGAGATGAAGAGTATTATAAAAATAGACAAACATAGATTGATTTTTGTCAAAAAAGAAAAATAAAGCAAGAACATGACTTTAAACTTTAAAACACCATAACATTAATACTCAATAAGTAAAGATATTATAATAGCATGTAGAAATGAAATTAAAATCACCGGAGTCATTGAGAAGTAAACAATGTGAGATGAAGAGTATCATAAAAATATGCAAACATAGATTGCACTAGAAACATAGATTGTTTTTTGACAAAGAGAAAAAGAAGCAAGGACATGACTTTAAAATTTAAAACACCATAACATTAATACTCGATAAATAAATATATTATAATAACATGTAGAAAGGAAAATAAAAGCACCGGAGTCATTGAGAAGTAAACAATGTGAGATAAAGAGTATCATAAAAATACGCAAACATAGATTGCTTTTTCACAAAAAAGAAAAAAGAAGTAAGGACTATAGACTTTATAACACCATAACATTAATACTCGATAAGTAAAGATATTATAATAGCATGTAGAAAGGAAAATAAAAGCACCGGAGTCATTGAGAAGTAAACAATGTGAGATGAAAAGTATCATAAAAATATGCAAACATAGATTGCTTTTTCACAAAAAAAAGAAAAAAAGAAGTAAGGACTATAGACTTTAAAACACCATAACATTAATACTCAATAAGTAAAGATATTATAATAGCATGTAGAAATGAAATTAAAATCACCGGAGTCATTGAGAAGCAAACAATGTGAGATGAAGAGTATCATAAAAATATGCAAACATAGATTGCACTACAAACATAGATTTTTTTTTGACAAAAAGAAAAAGAAGCAAGGACATGACTTTAAACTTTATAACGCCATAACATTAATACTCAATAACTAAATATATTATAATAGCATGTAGAAAGGAAATTAAAATCACCGGAGTCATTGGGAAGTAAACAATGTGAGATGAAGAGTATCATAAAAATATGCAAACATAGATTGCTTTTTGACAAAAAAGAAAAAAGAAGCAAGGACATGACTTTAGACTTTATAATACCATAACATTAGTACTCGATAAGTAAAGATATTATAATAGCATGTAGAAATGAAATTAAAATCACCGGAGTCATTGAGAAGCAAACAATGTGAGATGAAGAGTGTTATAAAAACAGATATATTGCACTACAAATATAGAAAAAATATAAACGAAGCAAGAACATGACTTTAAACTTTAAAACACCATAATATTATTTCTTGGAAACTAAAGATATTATAATAGTATGTAGAAATAAAATTGAAATCATTACAGTAATTGAAAAGTAAACAATGTGAGATGAAAGGTATCATAAAAATAGAGAAACATAGATTGATTTTTGTCAAAAAAGAAAAAAGAAGCAAGGACATGACTTTAAAATTTAAAACACCATAACATTAATACTCGATAAATAAATATATTATAATAACATGTAGAAAGGAAAATAAAAGCACCGGAGTCATTGAGAAGTAAACAATGTGAGATAAAGAATATCATAAAAATAGACATATATTGCACTACAAATATAGAAAAAATATAAACGAAGCAAGAACATGACTTTAAACTTTAAAACACCATAATATTATTTCTTGGAAACTAAAGATATTATAATAGTATGTAGAAATAAAATTGAAATCATTACAGTAATTGAAAAGTAAACAATGTGAGATGAAAGGTATCATAAAAATAGAGAAACATAGATTGCTTTTTGTCAAAAAAGAAAAAAAGAAGCAAGGAGATGACTGTAGACTTTATAACACCATAACATTAATACTCGATAAGTAAAGATATTATAATAGCATGTAGAAATGAAATTAAAATCACCGGAGTCATTGAGAAGCAAACAATGTGAGATGAAGAGTATTATAAAAATATGCAAACATAGATTGCACTACAAACATAGATTGTTTTTTGACAAAAAGAAAAAGAAGCAAGGGCATGACTTTAAACTTTATAACACCATAACATTAATACTCGATAACTAAAGATATTATAATTTCATATAGAAGTGAAATTAAAGTCACCGGAGTCATTGAGAAGCAAACAATGCGAGATGAAGAGTATGACAAAAATAGACATCTGTACTACAAACGTAGAAAGAATAAAAACGAAGAAAGAACATGACTTTAAAACACCATAATCTTATTTCTTGGAAACTAAAGATATTATAATATAGTATGTAGAAATGAAATTAAAATAATTTAGTCATTGAAAAGTAAACAGTGTGAGATGAAAAGTATCATAAACATAGAGAAACATAGATCGCAGTACAACATTAAAAATGCATTTATAAACCTTACTGAACAAAATATACAAAGCTAGTATTGCTCTTTATTTATTTCACCCAATGCAGAACTGTCTTTATTATAAATCTAAACAACATATGAAAAATTTTATCTAGTATTCAAACAGAGATAGTCATTTTTTACCTACGTTCTTGTTGTTCCTCCAAGCCAAGAAAGATATTCCGTTGCCTTCAGGAGCGATAGGAAATGGATAGATAAAGATTTGTTTTATGCTTGACAGTTTATTTACTTTTTTTCCTCGTGAAGGCACTTAATGCAGGACGTTTTTATGTTCTTCAGAAATAGTGTTTAGAGTAACATTTTATGCGAAGTACGACCATCGATCAAAACTTTATGGGAATTGGCTGAAAGTCAAGATATTTTTTATTATCGTGTCTTGGGGTCATTGTATTCAACTTTTGGAATTTAGCGTCACATTTGAAATTC
Source organism: Pardosa pseudoannulata (assembly GCA_032207245.1). Taxonomy (NCBI): domain Eukaryota; kingdom Metazoa; phylum Arthropoda; class Arachnida; order Araneae; family Lycosidae; genus Pardosa; species Pardosa pseudoannulata. The sequence goes on along the minus strand of CM063506.1, from coordinate 118,818,177 downwards.
CTCGAACTTTATCTTGAATATCAATTGGATTAAAGGAAAGTCTAGTATTCAATGAAAGTGCCTCTTTGATATTTGACATTTGATATTATCACTAGCAATTTCATAAATGGGAATGGTGATATAAATCACTATTGTAAATTTTAAATTAAGACAAACGTCTCTATAAAGTTGTCCTGTAAAGGATGAATGTTCAAATTATGTCATTCATTGTGACAGTTTGTGCAGTAATAGACGGAAAAATAATAGACATAATAACATTTAATAAAAGGGCATAAGAATTAACCAAGAATAATTTAAAGTAAGTTATGACACTTTTACACATATCAAAGGTAGTTTAATTTAGGAGTATTTTAGGGTTGGGAAGCAGGAACGGGTTATATGTAAAAACAAGGACAACGATTTCTACCTGAAAGTTGCCAAAATATTGTTTCAACATAAAATTTTCATAAAAAAATTATTTGTCATATAATAAAAAAGAAACACTTTTACATATCTTTTATAGTATCGAGAAATCACATCCTCCAGGGTTATTATACTTTTGCAAACCCCAATATCGCTGTCTCAAGTCATATAGAATTATCACTAAAATTGTTGACTAATGTGAAATAAAACTAGCCTAATATATATATATATATATATATATATATATATATATATATATATATATATATATATATATATATATATCAATATATATATATATATATATAATATATATATATATATATATAATATATATATGTATATATATATATATATATAATATATATGTATATATATATTGTATATATATATGTATATATATATATATGTATATATATATATATATATATATATATATATGATAATATATATATTATATATATATATATATATATATATATGTATATATATATATGTATATATATATATATATATATATGTATAATATATATATATATGTAT
>CM063506.1:118807232-118814732 GCA_032207245.1 Pardosa pseudoannulata | reverse complement strand
TATTATTTAGATTTTAGAGATAATAAATTATATGCGTAAATATTATGAACGTATATCTCGCGCTGTGTTACATCTCTTTAACTGTCAAGAAATTATGTCAAGATCCCACCTAATATATATCATATTTTGTAAATTAATTTTGTTACTTTAAGTCGAATCAAAACGTATATTGCCTATTGCGAATACCGAAAAAGTAACATCCAGGTAGTCCATGCTGAAATAATAAATTAGTAAAAACATTTGCTTCTGGATTGTAAGTTTAAAGATTATTTGCCATTGGAAAAACATGTATACTATTGTTCTGAAATTTAATTTGAATACATTTTTAGGGTGTATATTAATGTAAAGCGTAATTTTTAGGGAGTTTTAACATGGTGATGCAAAATTGATGTATTGCCTCTGTATACAAATGTTTTCCCGATGACCATTTTTTTTCTGACAACGGCAATAGGCAGTGTTTTTGATATTTTTATATCATTTTAAACGCAATAAAACGTTTTGATGTGTGCAGATTTGTGAGCTTCCGGGTAACAAAAATGGAAGAATGATGTTATTTAGAAACTATGATTTTTTGAACTTCCCTTAATCGGGGCGGGGAGCCACTCCTCCTTTCCAAAGATATCAGTTAAATCAGCGAATCAATATCCGAAATCAAAAATATTGTATTATTTATCTTACAAATAAATTTTATTTCGATTTTATCCATCTGGGAAAATCTAATTGATCTTCAGCAGAATTGAAAGGGAATGTTTTTGATTGCAATAAACAAAATTTGGAAAAAAAAACCTTATTTGCGTCCTTTAAGAAACAGGGAAAAAGAAACTTTACTCAAAATTACCATAAAAATTACAATAAACCGAAACAAAAATGACTTTAAAAAAAAAAACTCGCCAAATTACCAAAAATGGAGTCATAGTCGGATAACACACCAACCGGGTGGTATAACATATCTGTAATAACATACCAATGTGAATAGCTGGGCATATTTATGAAAAGTGCTGGAATAACTAATAAAACTTAACTTGTCTATTACTCCTATTTACATACTATTCATTTAAGGCCGAAAGATGTCCGATTGGTTAGGGTTCTGACCTTCGGTAAAGCAGCTTGTGGATTCGAATTCCAATGTGACAAAGATGTTCGTAGCCGTTAGGAATCGCCTTCATACTGTAGGTTCCGCTCTTAAAAGAGCTCTTGTAGCAAAATAATAGACCTTAGAGCTCTAAACCAAACTTTTACATTTAAGTTTGTAACGCATATGTATTTAAAATTAAATAGAAAATAATCTTAAGAACAGTATTAACGAAATGCTGCATGCTCAAAAACTATTAACGTACATTTCCCCCCCCAACAAAAGGCAACATTTTCTCAATTTTATTATTAACTACCTCTGCTGGGCCACGCTTTACTGTGGCTGAGTGTAGCAAATGGAAATGAAAGAAAAAAGTGCATGTCTTTAATATGTTTAATAACACTGTGTCTGGTGGGATTCAAACCACTGCTTTCATTCCGCGGTGCTAGGGACTTTAGCACTGAGCCAAACCCTCAGCAACAAATTAAATTACTGTTAGACACACACAGAAATTTTAAATTTCATATATAAAAGGTTTGGATAAAAACATACCTGGTCTATAATACAACGTTATGTCAAAATTTTAAGCCAATCGGTAATTTGATATATTGAAATCGATTTTTTTGTAAGAAAAAATAGCTTTAAATACCGTATGGATTAAATGTCTATCAATCCATGCTCACAATTTACACCCCCCTATCCATTTTGTAGGCAACGTCAATTTTCGAATTTTATTATAATAAATTCTGATAGTTATTTGCTTTACTGTCTCTATTAAGTTATCGGGTACTATATAAGTTTTCGTACATGCAGGAATATTAATATTTTTAATTTTTAATAATGGTACCGTGGAGTCAAAAAAAAAATCTCACAGAGTTTTTATTTTCGTATTTCCGGTGTCTATAAAAACATACGGACTCTAGTACAACTGCCAAAATTTCAGCCAATTTTGGGTTACGAACAAACATTTACTTTTTATTAATAAGATTTCTTAAATTTTAAAGATGTTTTTTCAAAATAATTTTATCTGTTATTTTATGTCTGTATTAAATTGATCTAATAAACAAATAAAACAAAAAATAATATCGTTTTCTTTTGAGATAAAATGTCCGCTTTAAAGACAATTGTGTTATTACAGAGTTATAAATACATCAGCGGACTTAGCCAAATTAACCCGACAATTACATTTTTTTTATAATTCGATCAATTGTCCATATGAATTTTTTTGTATTTTATATAAGTAAAATATGTTGTTAAAATTAACATTTCTAATATTTTTAAACATTTATTACATACTTTTTTCTTTCTAGTGCATCATAGAAACTGAAGTTTCCATTATCTCATCGATATAAGTTAATTTTTGGAATTCCAGTATCAAATTACTGACCGATTTTATCAGAATTATTTTAAAAATTTTCTATTTTACTGTTCTGTTTATTTCAGATACTATTTGGTCATCTAGTAAACTTTTATGTATTTAAATATATTTTTATTAATAATTCGAATCACAAGAAATTACCTCCATGCTTAAATTATCCATTTTTTAAAAAGAAAAAATATATTATTAACTCTTAAACTAAATTAAGGCGGTAGAAATATAATGAAACAAAAAGATAAAATGTCTTCTGATTAAAAAATGCGATCAGCGCTTTTGACAATCAGAGTAGAAAGTACAACAAACTGCAACTATCATTACTGGACATGAAAAATTTGTTACTAAAATTGGAAAAAAAATACGGTCAAACATGTTATGAATGAAAAAGATCTAGTACAAGAAATCGAAATTTCCCGTATAGCGTAGAAAATAAAGTTTAAATCGTTCTAAGTGGATTAAAATGAAATCTCAACTACAATTATTCTGAACCCATATTTTTAGATTTACGTATTTTCGAAAATTTTTATTTTTAAAAATAAATCCTGATAGTTATTTACTTTCCTTCAATCTCTAGTACGGATATCGGGCTACGATCTATTATTTTGTACATGCAGGTATATTCTATATTTCTAATTTTTCGAAAATACGTATACCCGAAAAAAATCTCGGCACAGAGGTTTTATTTTCGTATTTAAACGATGTCTATAAAAACATACTCGGACTCTAGTACAACGTGCCAAAATTTCAAGCCAATTTTGTGTTTCTAACAAACATTTACATTTTTATTAATATAGATTTCTTAACCAGTTTCATTTTAAGAATTATGTACTTGAAAATACCTAAACACCTATTAAATTGTATTTTAAAAGGTGTTTCATTACTCACGGAACAATACCATATGGTGTCTAAGTAATGCCGCCTCCCAATGAAAGGGGAAACAATGAACTAATGAATGGTTACTCCTTTCAACGATAAATGTCAAGTTCACTGTGACGTAAGATCCTATTCCAAAGTAATGACTTTTAGATTTATTGATGAAATTCCTGTAGCTGAACGAACACTCTTCATAAATCATGGACTGTCACATGGTAGGAATGAGATGTCTCGTGATCACTACTGAAGAAAGAACTTTTTTTTCCGTCTTCGGTAATAGATTGACCAATGAATCGAACGATAAATTTCGGTCAAGGGCGGTTGATGTTATGGAAATGAAATCGATTTTCGGGTGAAAGTATTCAAGCTAAAATCTATTTTTACGTATTTGTTAGTTCTAAATTTAGTGCATCATTAAAAGTGCTGATTTTTTTATAAGACGTTCAATCTGAGATGTAAAGACATTATTTTTATCTGTATCTTATATTTTATTCAGTTATTTTTCTTATTTATTTTTAACGGTTGTAATATTTTTATCCAAATAATTTCGTTTGAAATAAATCTGTGCTTAAAACAATTTAAGTTGTAATGAAATCTAAAAGTAGCTGAAATCAATGTTACAGTAAATGATATGTAGCCACATTTAATTAAAATATTGATAGTACTGAACGAAAAAGAAGCCTTAAACATTGTATAATTATTACCCATGTTCAAACTAAAAAATATTCACAAAACATATTTGACTTAGAGCTTACAAATATAAGTCTTCAGAGTACTAAACGAAAAAGCAGCCTTCAACATATTGTTACAGTATGAGGTCCATGTCAGAGATAATCACACATCGTAAGCTACAAATAATGTTATCTAAAAATTTCATAAAACTATATATTCGTTCTGAATATAATTATTACATATGTTCAAACTAAAAATATTCACAAAGCATATTTGAATTAGAGCTTACAAATATAAGTCTTCAGAGTACTAAACGAAAAAGGAGCCTTCAACACATTGTTACATGATAAAGTCCCTGTCTTAGATAATCACACATCGTAAGCTACAAATAAAGTTATCTTAAAATTTCATAAAACTATATATTTGTTCTGAATATAATTACTACCCATGCTCAAACTAAAAAATATTCACAAAACATATTTGACTTTGGGCTTCCAAATATAAATCTTCGGAATACTAAACGAAAAAGGAGCCTTCAACACATTGTTACAGGATAAGGTCCCTGTCAGTAATAATCACACATCGTAAGCTACAAATAAAGTTATCTAAAAATTTCATAAAACTATATATTTGTTATGAATATAATTATTACCCATGTTCAAACTAAAAAATATTCACAAAACATATTTGACTTAGAGCTTACAAATATAAGTCTTCAGAGTACTAAACGAAAAAAAAGCCTTCAACACATTGTTACAGGATAAGGTCCCTGTCAGTGATAATCACACATCGTAAGCTACAAATAAAGTTAACTAAAAATTTCATAAAACTATATTCCTTCTGAATATAATTATTACCCATGTTCAAACTAAAAAATATTCACAAAACATATTTGACTTAGAGCTTACAAATATAAGTCTTCAGAGTACTAAACGAAAAAGCAGCCTTCAACACATTGTTACAGGATAAGGTCCCTGTCGGAGATAATCATACATCGTAAGCTACAAATAAAGTTATCTAAAAATTTCATAAAACTATATATTCGTGCTAAATATAATTATTACCCATGTTCAAACTAAAAATATTCACAAAACATAGTTGATTTAGAGCTTACAAATATAAATCTTCAGAGTACTAAACGAAAATGGTGCCTTCAACACATTGTTACAGGATAAGTTCCCTGTCAGAGATAATCCCACATCGTAAGCTACAAATAAAGTTATCTAAAAATTTCATAAAACTATATATTCGTTCTGAATATAATTATTACATATGTTCAAACTAAAAAATATTCACAAAGCATATTTGAATTAGAGCTTACAAATATAAGTCTTCAGAGTACTAAACGAAAAAGGAGCCTTCAACACATTGTTACAGGATAAGGTCCATGTCAGAGATAATCACACATCGTAAGCTACAAATAAAGTTACCTAAAAATTTCATAAAACTATATTCCTTCTGAATATAATTATTACATATGTTCAAACTAAAAAATATTCACAAAGCATATTTGAATTAGAGCTTACAAATATAAGTCTTCAGAGTACTAAACGAAAAAGGAGCCTTCAACACATTGTTACATGATAAAGTCCCTGTCTTAGATAATCACACATCGTAAGCTACAACTAAATTGACCTAAAAATTTCATAAAACTATATATCCGTTCTGAATATAATTATTACCCATGTTCAAACTAAAAAATATTCACAAAACATATTTGACTTAGAGCTTAGAAATATAAGTCTTCAGAGTACTAAACGAAAAAGCAGCCTTCAACACATTGTTACAGGATAAGGTCCCTGTCAGAGATAATCACACATCGTAAGCTACAAATAAAGTTATCTAAAAATTTCATAAAACTATATATTCGTTCTGAATATAATTATTACCCATGTTCAAACTAAAAAATATTCACAAAACATATTTGACTTAGAGCTTACAAATATAAGTCTTCAGAGTACTAAACGAAAAAGCAGCCTTCAACACATTGTTACAGGATAAGGTCCATGTCAGAGATAATCACACATCGTAAGCTACAAATAAAGTTATCTAAAAATTTCATAAAACTATATATTCGTTCTGAATATAATTATTACATATGTTCAAACTAAAAAATATTCACAAAACATATTAGACTTAGAACTTACAAATATAAGTCTTCAGAGTACTAAACGGAAAAGGAGCCTTCAACACATTGTTACATTATAAGATCATTGTTACAGGATAAGGTCCATGTCAGAGATAATCACACATCGTAAGCTACAAATAATGTTATCTAAAAATTTCATAAAACTATATATTCGTTCTGAATATAATTATTACATATGTTCAAACTAAAAAATATTCACAAAGCATATTTGAATTAGAGCTTACAAATATAAGTCTTCAGAGTACTAAACGAAAAAGCAGCCTTCAACACATTGTTACAGGATAAGGTCCCTGTCAGAGATAATCACACATCGTAAACTACGAATAAAGTTACCTAAAAATTTCGTAAAACTATACTTTCTTTCTGAATATAATTATTACCCATGTTCAAACTAAAAAATATTCACAAAACATATTTGACTTAGAGCTTACAAATATAAGTCTTCAGAGTACGCTAAATTAGCAATAGATTTCAAGTTATATATTACAATTACATGTTCTCTTTCTCGCATTTAGACTATCACTAAAAAATAAAAGTTTTTTTCTGTAGTAGATAGGATTATCTCTGATAAAATTTGATTTTACTATCCTCTTGAAATCATTTTGAAGTATAATATTTTTGTATCCACAAGTCTCCAAATTTGTCACTAAATGGAGAAAACTTACCATTTATTGTTCCTGATGTATATGGAAGAAATTCCGAATAACATTGACATTAATTTTTCTGCCCCCTTAAATTTAATTTGGCTTAAAATGTTTTTGCATAAATATGTCGCAAAATTTGTTTCTGGAACAACTTACCGAGAATACCAACGATTTACTTTTTGAGATATTAGGATTGAAAGAAAAACAATCTACATGTTTGTTTCGTTTTTCTATTACTTGGGTTTGGTTTGCAGTGATACGGTCTACTGTTTTGCAACACGAGGGCTAATGAGACCGGGACTTACAGCTTAAAGACGATTCGAAAGGCTACGAACATCCATGCCATATTGGGATTCGAACCCACGAACTCCGGTACCGAAGGCTAGCACCCCAACCTATCGGCCATCCTTCGGCTTTGTGTTACTTGGTTTTATCGACAAAAATCTTTAAAAATCTAAAAAAGTGTCTTTTATGCATTCAAAAATGTACATTTAGTACAATTAATGAATTGCATACACATGTTGTACGGTTTTCATAAATTAAAAGGGATTTTTAACATATTTATGGAATAATGAATAGAAAATAGATTTACACATACCCAGAAATTTCATAAACTAGTCAGAGAAGTGGATAAAAATTAATTAAAAAAGTAGAAAAAATGTGTTATTTATTGGAAAGGTCAGGCGATATATTTCGGATTATGAAGAAGAGTTAA
>CM063506.1:118774732-118792232 GCA_032207245.1 Pardosa pseudoannulata | reverse complement strand
GCATGCATCACATTTACACTTAACTGAAACTCATGTAAACTAAAATTTCCTAACAGTCAAAGTTAGAATAAACAATGCGTAAGTAAATCCCAAAGAATTAGGTGAGATACAATTATATAGTGTCTAATCTAAGATTAGCTGTTATCAACTACATTGTTAATAACTCTAAAATATTTTAGTGTCCACACCTAAGTATTTTAAGTACAATTCCATAAATCGAAAATGATTGCCTTTATTAAATTATTATTTTAACAAAAATCAATTAGAAACAATTCAAGATGAGCTACTATATATCTATATGAATGATAATTAATAATCCCTTCCGGTATGATTTAATAATGAAAAACTGTGCATGAAATAACCATTTAGTTTTTATTTAAAAAACTTGTTTCATTTTACAATTCTTACATATTCTTAATTCAAATCCACTTTTTACATAGTGTTAAATAATATCAGAAACAGTAAAATTAAGAAAATATCAAAGCAAAACATTAATAAGGTATACAGATAATAGTCTTCCAGCTAGTGGTACTTTTCAAAACAAAGTGCAAAGGAATTCTTAATTGTTTACACCGCCAAGTAGTCTCACTTTTAATTTGATTCTTGTAACACACACGGCATTTCTTAGTAGGTTTTCTTTTATTCTGACTCATTAATTTGGCAGTGACTTGTACCAAGTAAACAATATGCAATAGTGACTTGTGATTTTCACAAGTGATAAAAGTGTTGCCAAATTCAGTACACTAGAAATTTTAAACTAAATTAATTATCATATTTAACAGTAACTGTAATCGCATGACGAGTGTAGCTCGTCATTGTGCGGTATGGAATGAAAAACTAATGACGAGCTAGACTCGTCATTTTACCGGAAGAGGTTATAAGTAGGATCAATCTCATTATAAAAATAAATTTGAGGGTGTTCCTTGGCGAAATTGACGATTTTTGTTTGCCGCCACTCCAAAATTATCCTTACCAGACGATATCCAACGTAGAACTAACTCACATCTGAAATTGCATATAACATTGAACATTAAAAAATTACGATAAAATATAAGCAATCAGAATGACAATTGGCTTCTCCCTCCCCACCAAAAAGAGACATTCCAATAAATAAAACAACCTCACCCATTTTGGTGGACAATCGCAATCACAACCTGGCGAGAATCAAGGAGGGGCACCCTCAAATATAGGCTAATCCAATCTGAAATGATATAATGCAGTCTAAACCAATGTTTGTTGGGTTTATACATGAAATAGAACGATTAAATTCAAATTTATGCAATAAAATATATAAAAAATTATGTTTCTTGCTAAAATATACTACCTGCTAGAAATTCAATTACATTAAAGTGCTATTCTATCAGTATATTCAAAATTAGGACATGGATCTTGCATAACACACATGAACACAAGAACAGGGTACCCCAGCCAACTTTGAGATAAAGCTGCAACCCTAACATTTTCTGTAGATATCGGCGTGTCTTAAATTAATAAATATATATATATATATATATATATATATATATATATATATATATATAATATATATATATATATTATATATATATATATATATATATTATATATGTATGTATATATATGTATGTATATATATGTATATATTATATATATATATATATATATATAGATATATATATATATATATATATATATATATATATATATATATATATATATATATATATATTATATATATATATATATATATATATATATATATATATATTTATATATATAAATATATATATAATATATACATATATATACATACATATATATACATACATATATAATATATATATATATATATATATATATATATATATACATATATATAATATATATATATATATATATATATATATATATATATATATATATATATATATATATATAAATATATATATATATATATATATATATATATATATATATATATATATATATATATATATATATATATATATATATATACATATATATATATACATATATATATATATACATATATATATATATATATATATATATAAAATATATATATATACATATATACATATATATACATATATATATATAATTTATATAATATTTGTATCCAGCTCTCACTGCGCAACTATAGTCTTATATATTAAATGCGCGTAATGTTTAAAACATTTAGATATTGTGAACTATTAATAGTTCACTATATCTGAGTTAAATATCTTGAAACTATTGCTTTGTAAACTATTGAGGGATTAATTGCCTATAAATATAAACGTATGGTTTTTAAGTGGCTTTGGTTATTCAAGTAACAATATATAATGAATTTATTTACAATCTCTCTTCATCAATTTCATTCTCGTTTATCATATCTGTATTGGCAACAAGATTTTTATTTACAAATATTGTTAACGAATACCACGAAATAAGTTAAAATCTATAAGTTTATCAATATTTACCAGGATTTAGCAATAACATTTGTATCATACAATCGTACAGATCACTTATTTTGAAATAATCCTTTTGGCCTGCACATATATAGCAAACACACACTTAACCCGCAATAGCTTAAAAGATGTCTGTAAGAACTCTTTTCCTTTACTATTCATTGTGATTTCAGAATGTCCGAAACTGTATCAAATGGCACTTCGAGTAAAATATCAGAAGACAATTTTGAAGTAGATGAAAACACTGAAGATGTTGAGGAAGAAGGAGATGATGAGGCTGTAGAAAATCCAGAAGATCAAGAAGATGAAGCAACGGAGACAGAAGCAGCAGATTCTACATCTCAGTACGTAAAGCACGATTTTGTATAGCTCACTTAAAACTAATATTTTGCTTTCTCTATGAAATTATCGCCAACATGGCGCCAAGGGATTCAGTGCTCTTTATTACTGACACTATTTTATAGAGAACTGATTTATTTTTCAGTATTTGGCACAGATGCATTAGAGACGCCATGTTTTTTTTTTGTCGCCAAATTTGGCAATTTTTTGGGGTGGCTGGGTTGGTGTGTTTGCCCTGACTTTATTGGTGTGGTATGGCAGCTCTAATGTGTTCTTGCACCCCATTGGTGCAACTTATTTCTGACGTCAGTACCCGGCACTATTCCAGAAATTTGCATCTTAGCTGTTCTTTTGGTTTACAGTCGCCTAGGTCAGGTTGCATTTTTTTGTTCTTATCATTTTCTGGGATTTAGTAATTTAGTTATGGTGGGTGTAGTTATTTCGGTTCTTACTATTTTTATTCTAAATCAAACAAGATGTTTTGGTTTGGAACATTTTGTTTTTGTTGTTATCATTTTCTGGGATTTAGTTAATTTAGTTATGACGGGTAAAGTTATTTCGGTTTTGAAATTGTTAAAAAGTATCAGGATATTCTAAGTCAAACAAGATGCTTTGATTTGGAACATTTTGTTTTTGTTCTTATCATTTTCTGTTATTTAGTTAATTTAGTTATTAAGTAAAGTTATATCGGTTTTGAAATTGTTAAAAAGTATCAGGATATTTAAGTCAAACAACATGTTTTTTGGAACATTTTGTTTTTTTTTTCATTTTCTGGGATTTAGTAATTTAATTATGGCAGGTGTAGTTATTTTGGTTTTGAAATTGTTAAAAAGTATCAGGATATTCTAAGTCAAACAAGATGTTTTGGTTTGGAACATTTTGTTTTTGTTCTTATCATTTTCTGGGATTTAGTTAATTTAGTTATTACGGGTAAAGTTATTTCGGTTTTGAAATTGTTAAAAAGTATCAGGATATTCTAAGTCAAACAAGATGTTTTGGTTTGGAACATTTTGTTTTTGTTCTTATCATTTTCTGGGATTTAGTTAATTTAGTTATTACGGGTAAGTTATTTCGGTTTTGAAATTGTTAAAAAGTATCAGGATATTCTAAGTCAAACAAGATGCTTTGATTTGGAACATTTTGTTTTTGTTCTTATCATTTTCTGGGATTTAGTTAATTTAGTTACTACGGGTAAAGTTATTTCGGTTTTGAAATTGTTAAAAAGTATCAGGATATTCTAAGTCAAACAAGATGCTTTGATTTGGAACATTTTGTTTTTGTTCTTATAATTTTCTGGGATTTAGTTAATTTAGTTATGACAGGTAAAGTTTTTCGGTTTTGAAATTGTTAAAAAGTATCAGGATATTCTAAGTCAAACAAGATGTTCTGGTTTGGAACATTTTGTTTTGTTCTTATTTTCTGGGATTTAGTAATTTAATTATTTCGGGTACTTATTTTTTGAAATTGTTGGAAAATATCAGGATATTCTTAGGTGTGAGCTGGGTTTTGCATTTCTTTCTAAACTCCAAGTGTGTGGAAATAACAAGATTCCAAATCTGAGGGGGGGTTTTGTCAAAAAAGAATTATTTCAAAGTTTTTAAAGGGAGATAGGAGTGTTAAACAATGTTTTTGGCTCTACCCTTTCCATTTTTCATATGTTATTAAATTTATTTCTTCATTTCTTTTATTACAAGGGGGGGGTTGAGAGGGACAACCCCCATCACATGTTAGATTCTTTATAATATTATGCTTATTAAAATGCTATATATTGTGTATATTCTGTTGATACATATCATAAATATTAGTAATCTGTTATTTATTTTTAATTAACGTAAAAAATTATAATTATTATGCTAATTTTGTTTTAATAATGCTTTAAATTGTTAATCTGTTTTTTCTTTTAAAGTTTAGTTTTGTTAATATTGTGTTTAAAATATGCCCTGTGCCAGAAAACGCGTACCGCCGCCATGTTTATCTACTTGGTGATTTATCAAAACACGCGTTTTTCCTTTGGTCGCCAAAAAAATGGCGGAAGGGACCGTCGTCTATAATGCATCTGTTCCCAGTATTTTATACAAATTATTGTTAAATCATACGTTCTAGGAATGAAATTATAAATGTCTCAGCATTTCCATACATTTAGATGTTTGTTTTAGAAATGCAGTGCAGTTATTTAGTAATCGGCACGTTATACTAAAAAATTCCATCAGATTACACAAGCAAACAACTTCATTAGCTAGCCTATTATGTAAATTTTTCATCTTCCGTCTTTGTTACATCTCAAAGTGGAAACCACCTAAATTTATCTACTCGATAGAAATGTCAACGTGACGAAACATTTCACAGTTTGTTCTACGGCCCGGCTGAAGATTCTCCATTGACACAGCACTTTTTCCAGCTATCCCGAGATAAAAATCAAGTAGATTAACAAATATAACCAGCCGCTATGTTGGTTTTTATTTTTCGAATTTCTGTTTTTCATTATCAACTTTGAAGGATTACAGGCATATTTTGTATGTTTCTTGTTCTCTTTCAACGTAATTCTGAATATCCTGAAATTTAATTTTGATGACCCGTTTCTTAAAGGTCTCAAATTTCAGTCTTCAAGACCTAGAAATCAAAATTTCAAATGACTTCTGATCCGGTTGGACTGATAGATCTGGCTATTGACCTCTGAGCCCAATAGCTGAACGTTTACATATTTTTTTACTTCTCTCCACTTTTTCGTCAACCCAATACTTCAGGAAAACAAGTTGCACCACATCTCTCGATAGGGAAATATATACTGCATTCCTCTTTTTACCACTCTTTCTTCGTCGGTTACATATCGTTACCTATCAGTGCTCTGAAATATTGAGTTAGGTATAAAACCTATGTACAAATATAAACGTTTAAGTGGATCGATGATAGCAAATTGCTATTTATAAGACAAATGAAAAATGGACTTTTTATCCCAAATAGGAAAGATTAGCAATAAAAAGGTTTATGTTCCACCGTCTCTGTACAACGGTATCAGTGTACATCGCCGTCATTAGCAGTTCTTTAACAAGGGGTTAAATGAATTTTCTGCTGAATAGCCCAAGTACCACTTTGTCTAGTCTGTGATTCAGAGACGTCTGCTATTGATATCTTTTGTGAGATGCAAAGAGTTGAATCCATGTCGACGAAAGAAAAAATGTTTTAAATACAAGGCAACTTTTATTGGTTTGCTGATAACAAGACTACGGTATTTTTTGTCCCATTTTATTGTGGGGGTACCATATAAACGGTTAATATTACTTACTCCCTGGAGCAATACAAAGTGAGTCATCTTTGTTTAGAAGATAGTTGTGAATCAGAAGTCCCCCAAGGCTTCGCCTGCCACCTCAAAAGTATCATTTGGAAACTTAGAGCACATTGCAACCATAAACCTATGTTATGTGTCCCAGTCATAATTTATGAACAAGGTGAATTTTTCACATACTCATTCTTCCAAATCACACCCACACTTACAGAATGTATGGGTTTGTCGAGTGATCTATCAGGGCTCGAAAAGAAAAAAAATAATGATAATATTTTAACCAACAAAAAATAAAATATTAAAAGTATCATAACCTTTTGCAAAAATAAAGGGACTGAGCGTTAAAAATTACAAATATAAATATAATAGTTGTTGTGTAGCTCCCATTTATATTTAGGTATTAACCTGTGATCAAATGTATAGTGGTATTTATTTTGATTAGTCACAAAGACTAAGTATTATTTGGTTGCTTTGTGTAAAATATTTAAGTATTAAATTCAACCACAGATTCTGAGAGGCTACAAACTTAAAAAAAAGGAAATAAACTAAAAATCTAAATTAAAAGTAACTGAAATCAGTTTAAACATAAAAAAGTAAATTCATTATAATGATATATATACATCTATATCCACACAATCAGAATCTATCTCCATAAAATTTACTTTATTAACCCTTTCAAATTAGGTGCCACACTAGTTTAGGTCTGACCATAATTTTCCATCAACTAGGTAAATATATATTATATAAGAGAGAGAGGACCTAATCTCAATTTCAAATATATGTAAAAAGGGGTACCTTTGTGGGTTAATATGGTGTGTCAGGAACACTGCTTGTTGAGAGCTAATCAGGATTGGGTATGTGTGGTAGCAAATTTAAATCTTCCGTCAGTCTGGTCGAGGACTTCCTTCTGAGTGTTTAAGGTGCGGCCGTAGTATTTGATACAGTAACACTGCTGGTAGTTGCTAGATGTTCCAAACGTTTCCGGAGTCTCTGTCGAACTCAAGGCTATTCTTCTTGGACTCTTGAAGTCTCAAGCTCACAATAGTCTCCTCCGACTTCTGACCTCTCTGCTCTCCTTGATTCGTCTCCACTCTCGAACACCCCTCTCTTTCTAGACTTTTCTTATTTTTATATTAATTTCTTCTTTGTCCCCTCTTACTTATTTTGGGCCAATCGGGAGAGTTGTTAAAAATCTAATTGGTTTCCTTAATTCCGCCTTGAAAGTGCCAACCTCGAAAAACTTTATCCTCTCAAATTGGCCACTATCTCTTAGGGACTCATAAATAACTCCACAAAGGTTCATTCTTATTTAGTGTCATGTATGGAGACGTGATTCTAATCTGGGTCTGGGATCAGAACCCCGCCCGAGAATCCCGCACAAGACGAAATCCGTTGAAATATTTTTATTGTCCTCTCCCTTTTACAAAAGGTGTGATGAAGTCAGATTTAGATCCCAAGCATTTTACTTTTCATATTAATTAATCCATTATATTACTGATCTAAATAGTCTCATCACACTAGTGCGAATACAAATATATATTTGCAAGTAAAAGATAAAAAAAATGTACTCCTACCCACACCAATATCAAAACAGACCACTTAAAATTATTATTACAGCTCTCAGTTTTTGTAACAATTTTTATTAATATTTAATAAAAAAACATTTTAATTGTTGTTCATTTTCTTATTTTTAAAAAATTTTTCAAAGTAAAAAAAAATTACACCATTCCATCTTCTTGATAAAAAATATCCCGTGTTTTGTGTTAAGTGTATTCATTAATAGCTTCATAAGGTTTTAAAAACCTTTATGATAACATTTTTATCTAAAAATTTTTGTATTCCCCCTTTGTTTGCAGTTTCCCAAGAGATTTTTAATAAACTGCATCATGAACAAAAAAATATTTTAAAAATAAAAAAAAAAATTAACCACACCAATATAAAACAAAATTAAAATTTTTTAGATTAAGTGTTGTAACATTTTTATAAAATTTAAAAAGAAAAACATTTAATTATTGGTGAAAACTACTGCGAAATATATCATTAAAATTATGAATAAAAAATTTACACCATTAGATCTTAAATGATCAAAATAAATTCTTGTTAAAAATAGTAAATCGATAAGTATTCATTAAATTAAAAAATAAAGTTTAATAAAAATTTTATGAAACAAGGCTTAAGAAAAAAGAATTAAATATAAGATCTTAATTCGCCTTTGTGATAAAAAACTGAGTCATAGTTTTTAATAATAAACATACATGAATTTAAAATATAAATTTTGAAAATATAAAATCTGAAAAGCCGGTGTAAGCAAATAAAACATGAAATTTCAATATTTTTTTAGATTAAGTGTTGATAACATTAATATTATAAAATGGTTTTAAAAAGAAGTCTGAATTGAAACTTACTGAAAGAAAAAGAATTGTACCTTTTATCTAAAATCAATGTAATTTTAGAAGAACTTTTGACTGAAAAGTACTCCTGGAAAAGTAAATCTGTTGTAAGTTTAGAAAATAATACATTTTTACACAGACCTATTATAAATATATTAGAAATACAAATTTTCAGTCTTTAATTTTCTGTGCCATTAGAAGGGAAATAGTAAAAAATAAAATCAGCTGTATGTTCACTCTTTTCGTTAAAAAAAGTAATATAATTAAGGAAGGCAACTCACTTGAATAATATCGCCCCAATGGGAACATTTATAATTTAGAAGTAGTGCCAATCAGAAAACCCCAGGATTGGACTTCTAACTCTAGAGATATCGTTTTAATGTGGATTATATTTTTTTCCACTAATTTACTGTGCGTATCCGAGATGCCATTAGTGAACATGTTGTGATTTTCATGAACACGGCCGTATGAGGCTTCGAACACACAACCTTACATTTATGAGAACGCCTTTGTGGCTGAACTCTCATGGCTCTCCTTTAGGTACATGTAATTTCTCCTTAATTTTAAAAGGTAAAGTTCGGCAAGTATCACGTGATCACGTAATTAAAGAGCCGGGCTGCTCACCTGATATCTATACTAGCATCTGTAAACTATAATATCAGACTGATTTTTATTTACATTAAATACGACAAATTTCTGTATTTTTTAAATATATATATATATATATATATATATATATATATATATATATATATATATATATATATATATATTAATGCATACAAATACTATTTATAAATTCCTCTAAACAAATACTAACTAATTAAGATAAATAGTAAACAAGTATTAAAAATTTTGTATAATGAATGAAGAATAATACAAACAAAATAAAATAGGTAAGAAAAATAAAGATAACCTAAAATAGATTTTAGTATACATAGTATAAGTTAGCGAAAATTTTTACTTATTTCATATAACTAAACAAGATTTACGTCTACATTAATATATATGTAGCATATATTGGTATATAAAATATATAACATATTGTGATCTACATTAAATAAGAAATTTTTTTTTTCATTTTTAAATACATATATTAATAGTTACAAATACTATTTATAACCCCCTTAAACAAATACTAAAAAAGTAAGAAAAATAATAAACAAGAATTAAAAACTTTGTATAGTGTATGATGAATAATACAAACATAGAAATCTGCATGAAAGATAACCTAAAGGAAATTTTAGTACACATAGCATAAGTCTGCGAAACTTTGAACTTACTTCCTATAACTGAACAAGATTTACGTCTACATTAATTTATACGTGGCATATCTTGGTCTACATTAAATACGACAAATTTATGTATTTTTAAACACATATATTAATAGATACAAATATTATTTTTAACCTCCCTAAACAAATACTAAAATATTAAGAAAAATTGTAAACAGGTATTAAAAACATATAGTGTATGAAGAATAATGTAAACATAGAAATTTGTATGAAAAATAAAGATAACCTATAGGAGACTTTTGCACACATACTATAAGTCATCGAAACTTTTTACTTACTTCCTATAACTAAACAAGATTTACGTCTCAATTAATTTATATGTAGCATTTTTTTTGTATATAAAATATGTAACATATTTTGGTCTACATTAAATACGACAAATTTCTGTATTGTTAAACACATATATTAATAGATACAAATACTATTTATAACCCCCCCTAAACAAATGCTAAAAAATTAAGAAAAATAGTAAACAAGTTTTAAAAACATGTAATGTATGAAGAATAATGTAAACAAAGAAATCTGTATGAAAAATAAAAATAACCTATATGATATTTTAGCACACATACTATAAGTCATCGAAACTTTTTACTTACTTCCTATAACTAAACAAGATTTACGTCTAAATTAATTTATATGTAGCATTTTTTTTTTGTATATAAAATATGTAACACATTTTAGTCTACATTAAATACGACAAATTTCTGAATTTTTAAAAGCATATATTAATAGTTACAAATACTATTTATAACCCCCCTCCTAAACAAATGCTAAAACATTTAAGAAAAATATTAAACAAGTATTAAAAACATGTAGTGTATTTAGAATAATGTAAACAAAGGAATCTGTAGGAAAAATGAAGATAACCTATAAGAGATTTTAGCGAAACGTTTAACTTACTTCCTATAACTAAACAAGTTTACGTCCAGATTAATTTATATGTAGAATATTTTTGTAAATAAAATATGTAACATATTTTGGTCTACAATAAATACGACAAATTTCTATATTTTTTAACACATATATAATTTGATACAAATATTATTTATAACCCCCCCCTAAACAAATGCTGAAAATATTAAGAAAAATAGAAAACAAGTATTAAAAACATGTTGTGTTTTTAGAATAATGTAAACAAAGAAATCTGTAGGAAAAAAAATGATAACCTATAGGAGATTTTAGCACACATACTGTAAGTCATCGAAACTTACTTCTTACTTCCTATAACTAAACAAGATTTACGTCTACATTAATCTATATGTAGCCTATTTTGGTAAATAAAATATGTAACATATTTTGGTCTACATTAAATACGACAAATTTCTATATTCTTAAACACACATATTAATAGATTCAACTATTATTTCTAACGCCCCCCCTAAACAAATGCTAAAAAATTAAGAAAAATAGGTAAACAAGTATTAAAAACATATAGTGTAGGAAGAATAATGTAAAAAAAGAAATCTGTATTAAAAATAAAGATAACCTATAGGAGACTTTAGCCCACATAGCATAAGTCTGCGAAATTTTGTGCTTACTTCATATACCTAAATAAGATTTACGTTCGTAAATATACTAAGTTGATCAAATATTTTTCTGTAGAAGTGAATGTTTCGAACAACTTAAAATTCATATAAATTTTAAAAAAATATTACATAGGTCTTATGAGAGATTTCCTTGGAAAACAATAAGGGCTCTGTATTTCGGAAAGTTTCTTGTAAGTGATGTTCATATAAATGAAATTTCACTGTATATTCCGTGTAATATATTGTCTCCATTTAAGTCATAACGATTTTCAAGTGTCATTTGATACGCGAGTGTAGAATATAATACAGACAACCTAACTCTATACTTAAAAGATATTTAGTTACTTTCAACAATTGATTATACACTGTATTTGTTCACGTTACAGATTTGCATAAAATTAATTAAAATATGAACCTTTAAACTGATCCTTTACAGGTAAAGATTAAAACAGATTAAGGAACTCAAAGTAGTTAATGAAACTTTGTTTAACTTTTACTAAAGGCAATTAATGCATTTAAGAAATGATATACATTTACTAATATCTTTAAGAATTTGCCTTGGTTTGATTCAGTAGATTACAATCTTTATCTCAAATAGAAGATAACAAGACTATGTATTGGAAAAATATATATTGGTTTCAAAATTATTAGCAAAGTAGATATTCTTTTGGCAGAAAGTAATTTATAGTTAATACACATATATATATATATATATATATATATATATATATATATATATATATATATAAATATATAAACATATCTATATCTATATATATGTATATATATATATATATATATATATATATATATATATATATATATATATATATATATGTGTGTGTGTGTGTGTGTGTATTGTTGCTATATTTTCAGTAATTTATAACTGTGGGAAATTTGATTTGATATAAAACATACTCTATTTATCTAAATGTTAATCAACTACTGATTCTCAAAGAACCAATCTCCAACAAATACAGTTGATTTCAAAGTTTGAATGTATGAATATAAATTATGAGTTTTCCAAACTTTCAGTAATATATATCAGATTTTTAATTAAAATTTTGAACTTCAGGAGCAATGATCCGTTTTGTCTACCTGTAAATTTTATTCTCGATCCTTGTTTCTTGGGTTTGGTTTGGTGCGCTATGGTCTACTTTTTTGCAACACGTGGACTAATGAGAGCAATACCTACTCCTTAAATTGCTACCAAGTGTCACCACTTGAATTCCATGTGGTTACGAAAATCTATGTCACAGTGGTATTTTATCCCTTGAATCCGGTATTAAGCCCTAACTATTTGGCCACCCCTCCGCCTTCGTTTCCTGGGAACATCCCTCTTAGTATGTTTACATTATGTTTATATCAATAAATCTTGTGAACACTTTTACTTTGTCAAGTGGTGTTATAATCATATTGATTCAATCTAAACAAAACAATTATATTTAAGTTGTATGCCATATATATATATATATATTATATATATATATATATATATATATATATATATATATATATATATATATATATATATATATATATATATATATATATATATATATATATATATATATATGTATATATTATATATATATATATCAATATATACATGCATATGTTGTATATTAAATGACAATTATATTTTCAGAAATTGTAATAATGCATGTAATTTGCAATTTGATATTTAATAAAATGTTTATAGTAAAAAATTGCTTTAACTAAAATTAAAAGGAATGTCAGCGTGATTAAAAAACTAAATTCTAGTCTTAATCAGTTTTTGCCTTCGGCCCGAAGGCGTTGCTTGATTGTAAATACGACCATATAGTTAACAATACCTTGAGATTCAGTACCATTGCTATTGCTTTCAAAAATTTCCAATATTATGAAAAACAAAGTTGAAATATTTTACAATTATATACTAGTCTAAATGAATAAACATTACTTTAGTTTGTAAGTTAAAAATATTGCAAATATATTTAAGTGATTAATTCTGTTTTAGGGATACACTTTCATTGAGGAAATTAATCCTTTATTTTCTTAAAAATTCTCCGCATATAAAAGTAAAAAATTTAAAAAAAAGTAAACGTGATTAAAAGGTTAATTCTAGTTAGATATGATTCCTGACTCTTGGACAATATAGCCAATTAACATTTACTATAAACATGCAGTTAACATACTCTGAAGGTTTGATCCCTTTACTATTATCTATAAAATTTACAATATTGTGTAGTATTTTTTTGCTATATTTTGTAAGTATATATTTATAAATTAATGCACTTTGCTTTAGTTTTGAAGAAAAATATTGCAACTATATTTTTTAAGGAATTAGATACATTTCAAGAATATTGTTCTGCACGGAAAGACTTTCAGTGAACAGGAGGTTAATCAATTATTGCCTTAAAATTCTCTACACATAAAAGTACTATATTTAAAGGGAAAACAACGTGATTTAAAAATTCATTCTAGTTAGATATGAATTCTAACTCCAAACCACTGGAGCCGCTTAACAGTTATTATAAACATGCAGTTATCCATACTTTTTGAGCTTTAATCCTTTATAACTTGTAAAATTTTACATTATTATGTATCAAAAATTTGACATAATTTGTCAGTATGTACTGGTCTAAATTAATGCATATTGCTTTACTTTTCATATAAGAATATAGCAAAGCTATTTTTAAGGAAATATTTCTATTTTAGGGATAACTTTCTGTACTGAAACGCTTTCAATAAGTGAATGGCTAATAACTTTTCGTTTTAAAATCATCTGTACTAACTGATAAATTTTTACTTGGAAAACTTATGATTTATCTTTTACAAGATAAGAATTAAGAATTGCCTTTTAATCTTTTCATTATCTGTCAAATAAATAATTAAATGTTACTGAAAAAAGTATAAAGCAGTGCCATTGAAAAAACGTGCAAAGTCTAGGGTATTATTACAACAGATTGAATGTACTAATGCCCATGGAAATTTCTGGAGTACATCTCCGTTTCCCTTATTTTGATTAGATCAACCGAGTCTAAACTCTTTACAGAGAGATCTAACACACTGAGAATGTGCAACTATATAAACTACAATATAATTTTATTACATTTAAGGTTTAATTTTGTTTACTATTTGTGTTCGAAATATTTTTAGTTAAAATCTAGTTTAAATAATTATATTTAATTTTTATAATGGATTTTTATGAAATTGTAAAGGGACCTTTATCACATTTAAATTATTATTTTAGAAAAATTTAGTTAGTTATGAATTAAAAAATATGTGAGACTTTCTCAAATTAAGTCAAATTATAAGTCTAATATTAGAATAAGTTAACACAATGAAGCATTCTTTTAAATATCACACAAAGAAATAATTTATTAATGAAAATTTACTATGTACTCGTTTTTAAATTACAGTCATTAGTCTGTTTCACATTCAGTTTAAAGCAACCTTCTCAGCTAGACTTCGGGAATCCTAGTTAAATGTTATCGACGAATGTGTCCAATTTGTCTATGCTTTAAAAATAAACAAAACAGCTCTATTGGTTAAAATGTTCTCTTATCCAGCATTAAAATCTATTAGAGTATAGTAATGAGTATAACTGATCAGGTAATTAATGGCTAATAACACCATTAGACACTAAAAAAGGCAATCTATTTTGCACCGTTCTTGGTCACTAGAAGGCATTAACAAATTAAAATACTCGTGAAGTGGGATAATTGCTAAACGTACAGCAAAATACTAATTTTTTTAAACATTGGACTGATATAGAGGTCCTAATAAGCTTCTAAAAAATGGAACTAACTAATTAAATAAAGCCTCTTTAATTACCACCTCATTTTTTCTTTGACCCAATTTTTGAGGTCACTACATTTCATTTACAGAGAATTAATCTTAAAGCAAACGTTTTTCTCTTTTAATATTCAACTTTATTTTTCTTTCAATTTTGAATTAAAAGGAAAAAGTGAGTAAAAGGACTAAATTTTTTACTCACTCTATTCGAATGATTCCACATTTTTTTAAAGTCTTATATGCTTTAAGGGGATCATGGATGTTAAAAATTTTTTCTCATAAATTATAAACTTACACTTATAGAAATTTGTATGAATATAATTTGAAATATGAGTGAATTACTCTTGTTAAAATTGTTATTAAAATGATTTTATATTTGGGAGTAAATAATTTTTTTTGAAGATTTTTATTCATTTATAAGACGCTGTTGGCACCATAGTTCTTTTAAAGATTTCTTAATTTTTTAAAGTTTACCAAAAGCTCTTAATATATATTAAAATACATCAGAATATTCATTTTGAATTTCCTCTTTATTTCGATTATTAAAACTCAATTTCAATTTAGAAAAGGGAAATTTTAAGGAAAAAAATATAATTCCAGGTATAAAAATAGTTTCTACCAAAAATTAAGGAATGTATTAACAAAATAGAATCTAAATATGACTAAAAATATTTTACGTAACAAGAAGGTAAACAACGACAAAAGGGAAAATTAGTTCGGATGGAACATTTTAAATATCAATAAAATATTTTTAAATATTAATCTAAAAAGAATTACCTAATTTTAATAATATTTTAAAATTTGATTTTTAGCTATACTTCAATATATATGTATCCAGTATTATATAAGTTTAAGTTATAAATTTCATTAACTTTTTTAACACCCTCATTGTCACATTAAAATTGTTTATGATGTTTGCATATTGTTTCAAATAATTCTCTTTTAAAAATTATTCATAGTTTTACGCCTAATGCACTATGATAATTTAAACATTTTAGTGATAAAACTAATAAAAAATCAAAAATAATAGATGTACAACTATAACTGAACTGTTATATAAATGTTGATCAATACTGATTTTACTTCCGTCAATCATATTTTTTTCTGTAAATTTGATACTATACTGATATTACTTCCTGATATTACTGATATTACTTCCTGATTTTACTGATTTTACTTCGTCCAATCATTTTTTTCCTGTAAATTTCGAGAAATTGTCTTTTAACAAGTAGTAAAAATATATTAGGATTTTTAAAAAAGCATTATTGAACACTTTGGAAACACCAGTATTTTAAGATTTGTTTGTCAATATGCATATAATATGATACTTCCCGAATGTTGAAAATCTTAAAATTTCCTGTCACTCAAAAACACGAAAATGGTTTAGCAATTTCAATGCACAATAACCTATTTGTAGACAGTACAAAGTCACATATTCTAATTTGTATTTATATTTTTTTGTTGAGCTGGGAATAAAGCATGTCTTTGAATCAAACACGGATACAAAGCCAATTCTCATTTAGCATCACCCGGGGTACATGTGTAGCTTAAGATGTCTTTTAAATTGTATAAGTAGAAAAATTATAATTGGGAAATTAACATTATGATGTATTATTTTAGAGGTTGTTGTCACTAATTTCTAACACATTAGATTATCCCAAGTTTTTTGATAAAGTTTAAGTTAATATAACTAGCATTATTTACTTTATAAATAAAAATGATATACACAATTTCTACCATTTCCATCCATAGCTTTATTATCTACTTTGAATCTATAAGCAAGGTACTTATTTGCTGATATTAATTCTATTTTACTAAAACATGGAATTTATTAAATATTAGTTATAGCTGTAAGGGAAAACTAACAGATTAAAATTATCTCAAAATTCAATAAATGACTATACGTACATCATTATATATAGATTATCTGAGAAGTTATAGCTATTACATTACATTACATTACATGAAAATGAATATTCTGAGCTGTCATTCAAATAATATTAGAGAATTATCTTGAATTATGAATTAGATATTTACTTATAGGTCTATTATTTCTCTGTTATCAAATAATTTAAAAAAATTACAGTTATTTTTTAAAATTTACTCTTTTCTCAAATTAAAATAATTATAAATCTATAAATGAGTTATAATTGATCATGATATAATTAAAAATTGATAACATTATTATAAGTATTACAAAATGTAATGTTACATATACTCAACGATTAGGTTAAATTAACAAATTAAAATTTTAAATGAGACTAATGTTAAACTCATAATCAAATGATGATTTTTGTTGTCGTGACAGTGTAATAATATTTCTCTACAGCTTCGAAACATTTCTACTGCATTTCGAAAACAATACATCTTTTAATTACCCAAAAATCTATTAGGAAATCTGCAACAAATACAGTTTTTTTTTCTATTCGACCCAATTTTC
>CM063506.1:118757232-118769732 GCA_032207245.1 Pardosa pseudoannulata | reverse complement strand
TTATTTAATAAATATAGTTATCATTTTTAAT
This sequence comes from Pardosa pseudoannulata, assembly GCA_032207245.1. Classification (NCBI taxonomy): domain Eukaryota; kingdom Metazoa; phylum Arthropoda; class Arachnida; order Araneae; family Lycosidae; genus Pardosa; species Pardosa pseudoannulata. Next base: position 118,769,701 of record CM063506.1, on the reverse strand, counting down.
AAATTACAATGGTTTAAAATTATTCCGTATACATTAAGGTTTATAAAATTGTAAAAAATAAGTTGTTTATAAAAAGGAATTCACTAGTAACTTTTGATAGTAACTTTCTTATTGGAATAAGTCTTTAAGATTAATTTTAGATTTTCCTATTTTCTTTGTAAAAATAGTACATTTATTTAATAAATATAGTTATCAGTTTTAATAAATTACAATGGTTTAAAATTATTCCGTATACATTAAGGTTTATAAAATTGTAAAAAATAAGTTGTTTATAAAAAGGAATTATCTAGTAACTTTTGATAATAACTTTCATATTGAAAGAAGTCTTTAAGATTAATTTTAGATTTTCCTATTTTCTTTGTAAAAATAGTACATTTATTTAATAAATATATTTATCATTTTTAATAAATTACAATGGTTTAAAATTATTCCGTATACATTAAGGTTTATAAAATTGTAAAAAATAATTTGTTTATAAAAAGGAGTTCACTAGTAACTTTTGATAGTAACTTTCTTATTGGAATAAGTCTTTAAGATTAATTTTAGATTTTCGTATTTTCATTGGAAGAATAGTACATTTATTTAATAAATATAGTTATCAGTTTTAATGAATTACAATGGTTTAAAATTATTCCGTATACATTAAGGTTTATAAAATTGTAAAAAATAAATTGTTTATAAAAAGGAATTCACTAGTAACTTTTGATATTAACTTTCGTATTGTAATAAGTCTTTAAGATTAATTTTAGATTTTCGTATTTTCATTGGAAGAATAGTACATTTATTTAATAAATATAGTTATCAGTTTTAATAAATTACAATGGTTTAAAATCATTCCGCATACATTAAGGTTTATAAAATTGTAAAAAATAAGTATTTTATAAAAAGGAATTCACAAGTAACTTTTGAGAGTAACTTTCTTAGTGGAATAAGTCTTTAAGATTAATTTTAGATTTTCCTATTTTCTTTGTAAGAATAGTACATTTGTTTATAAATATAGTTATCGTTTTTAATAAATTATAATGGTTTAAAATTATTCCGCATACATTAATGTTTATAAAATTGTAAAAAATAAGTATTTTATAAAAAGGAATTCACAAGTAACTTTTGAGAGTAACTTTCTTAGTGGAATAAGTCTTTAAGATTAATTTTAGATTTTCGTGTTACCGAATCTCCTTTTTTTCATTTTTTAGATGAATTTTGGTCATTAAAAGTGATTAATACACTAGTTGACAGCTATAACTAATATTTCATCTTTATAGCAATTGTACTTCGTGTTTTTTATTATTCAGCACAAAAACTAATTCGATAAGGCTCTTAAATCAATAAATCCAACCTCATGAAAAAATAGGGAATTGTAGTACGAAATGCTTTTACAAGGTATTTTTTTAAGAAGAAAAACTATTAATAATTGAAAAACAAAAAGAATTTGTACCATTTATCATTATTAAAATACTCGAGTTGAATTTTTAGCTACACAGTTTAATAATTCTATTTATTTTACACTTACCAAGTACATTATTTTCTGTTCATCTAACATCCTATTCACAGCTCAACTACATACAATAGGTGTAGCTCTTTTTTACAGTAATGTAGAACTTTGACTTGAATCTCACAGTTCGTAGGAGTCTTCAAAATTGAATTTAAGAATTAGGAGCAACATAACTATATATATTATTTATTTGTCACCCTAAATAAACATACATTTCTGTTTATTCGTTCATTATAGTGGTTTATATGAAACTCTGCATGGTTTTTTTAAAACTTTTTGAGTATGTTACGTAAGTTACTCTGAAATATTTGAAATATTCGCAATAACTAGGCACAGATTAAGAAATATTCCTTAAAAATGTAAATTTTATCCATTTTATGGCCACAGATGATAACTTACGGTAGCAAGTGTAAATAAGCTGTTATGGAATAAACTTTGAAAGAAAGGAATGGATTGGACAGAACAGCATTATCAAGCTTTGAGTTTCGATGATATTATTGTGTTTCTATGACATTACTGTTAGGTCTTTCAGGAAATCTGTTATTTATTATTTCAGTTGTATTCAGTACACTAACTGGCGAACTAGGGATGATCATAACCAAATCAAGAAGTTCAATTGTTACTGCCAAGGTGTACACCATAAATACTTTTGTTGTTTCATTGGAATAGTCTGAAAAAAGTTATTGATCTTCTTACTAATTGCTGTGTCCTCAGAAGGCATCTTAACATGATAGCAATCAGGCTTTATTCAATTTGTTGTAGCTTCTATCTTAAGAAGTTGCACTATTCTGTGCCATTGGGAGTTTTTCTAGGTACTTAGATATGAGAACTTTGATCGTCCGTTGTCTTGAGCATTAAAAAGTGCAGAATATTCTTGACAATTGGTGTTGAGGTTTTTGTGAGCCACTGGCTTCTTTTCTTAAGTGATTTTCAAGTTGTGTTCTCTGGGGTTTAAAGTACAATACGCTTATTGTAGAAGTGTTTTGCTATTAAGGAATTTTCCAAGAGCTGACAGGACGATTAATTAATACATTCAGCCAGGTGTAATCCAAGAAAATGTGTCATATTGATAATGATATTTGCTGATAATCGTTGCACATAATAAATGATACGTCAAGAACTTAACACTGGACTCGCTATACATAAAAATATTATTGAAGATCTGCATATGCAAGAGATATTTTGTCTTTCCATCCTCCCCAACAAAAACAAAAATAAAACTATTCAAAATATACATATAAACCATAAAACTATTTAACGATTGTGGATACCATTTTTTGTCTAAAAATACATCTAATGTTGAAAGGTACATAAGGGTATTTGGCGTTTCAACACGTGAGAGTAAAGTATGGGAATTTGAAGATGAACCCAAACCAACAATAAATAATAAGACTGAATTCTCAAAGAAAACTGCATATGGTGTAAGCGTTTGAATATACGCGGAAAAGGGGATAAATTCATTTGAAAGTTAAACAAAGGTAGGTATACCATACTCATTATACTGTTTATGACCATTATCGTATTAATGTGTACAGTTTTTCTGGCGATTAAATAAATGTTTGAATGTTTGAATCTAGTACCATGATGAACTAGTATCAGTAAGTTATCTAAAGGACATTGCAGGTAATATTTTATTTATTAAGTTCAGTAATAAACACATTTTTTTGCATTTTAGTCCCCCAAAATTTCCATTGTTTAGATTGGAACTAAAATATTCATTTTGATTTGTTTCAGTGTAATATATTCCATCCAGTAATAACAGTAAAATATAAAATATTAACAAGATAAGTACATAACTACTAAAATTTCTATTTAAGTTTAACAAGGAATATTTTATATTATTCAGTATTTTACTACATGCTTTTTATGGAAATCTCCTATTCTAATGAAATTTATTTCATTTCTACCTATTTTATTGTTTTTCCCTTTACATATATGCCCATATTGGGTACTTTAGATATAAATCATCTTTAATATTCTTTAATAATACTAATAGTAATAATTTTCTCTTTAATAATAATATTTAAATATAAAATAAAAATAACTTTATACTTTAATTTGAGCTATTACTAATTTCCCCTTATAATAATTAAAAAATAAATTATAATAAAAGAGAGATAGTTCATTTAAAAATTGAGCATTTAACTATATTTTAGTGCTCAAACAACACGTCACACGTTTCTTTAACTTCTTTTTTTCCATTTTAATTTAAAAGTTTAAAAAATGTATCGTTTGTAAGGAAATACTGGAAGTAGTTTTTATTATTATTACAAGCTGAAAACTATTAATAGCTAGAATTATTAGAGAATAAAGATGTTTTTAATACAGTCATTTAGAATTAAAAAAAAACCTTTCAACATTAGACCTTCTTAAAAAATATAAATAAATAAAAAGAAAAGAAAAGTAAAATAAAAACACTCTGAAAAACTTCCTATAAAATTTAGGGTTAATTGAGGTTTACCTGTGATTCGCTTCCAGTTCACCAGCTACTATCCATCAAAATTCCTGGGCAATTCCCATTTTTATTAAAGTTCATTTAGAAAAGTTTTAGCATAGTTAAAACGCAGATATTCTTTTTGTGATAGTATTCATGCATTTTGTAAAAGTAACAGCAAAAACATGAGTAAACATCGAAAAGTAACTATTTTACGAAAGTAGTTACTTTTCGATGAGTATGCGAAAAAGTCAAAGGGAATCTTTTAGCGATTTTTTAAAACTGTAGTAAATATTAGTACCAGTAAATACGAGCCGCGGTAACTGAGGCAGTGATCTTGTACCTGAGAGGTTGCTGGTTAGGAACCCGAGCCGACCTTAGATTCGCCGTGGTCTTTAAAGGTGACTGGGACGCGTAAAATATTTTCGTGGTCACAATGTCCTCTAAGTTCTCAATCAATACCTCTGGGGGTTGCAGTCCAAGTCTATGGATCTTCTACTTGGTCCATGCTTCAAAATTAAGAGGACCCACTTGAGCAAAATCGTTCTTTCACATTAATGGTGCTCATTACAACGAAAGGCGCCCCTCTTTGCCTTAACCCATATTGGACCGCTGTCCTATAAATAGGACAGCAAATAAAATTCCATTTAATAATAATGTTATAAAGATTTTCTGAGTGGTTTTTATTTTAACACCTTTTAAATAGACACACTTTAGCATAAAAGAAAACAATTGAGAAATCAAATTATATTGTAATGTAAAATTTATTTTAAGCAAACGCTTAAAAAATCGCCATTTTTTAATCTTTAATTTTATATTTATTATTATTTTTTTAAAATATTGTGGAAGTTACTTTTAGTTATAAAGGTAACAGTTCAAGAACTGCGAGAGAAAACCAACAGCAGTGTGCTTAAAATATAACGTTGGACTTTGTTTTGACTGTTTCTCCAAATTTAACCTATGAATCAGCCTAATGCAATGGGAGTGATATTTGTTAAATTTTAGTAGTGTATTGGACCGTTGTCCTATTTATAGGACAGCTAATTACTTAAAAAACTAAAAATATTTTTTCAATATTTTGATATTATATACTTAGTTACAAAATATTAATGATATACATGAAGTTTTAATAACTTAAAGAAATATTTAGTTGGTGTGGTGAAATATGGGTTAATACGAGTAGCGTATGGCTCAATCGTGCATGGTTTGTTCAAGTGGCATTAGAAACAACAACCACCAATCAGGTCAGATTTCGTAAGTGTAGTTATAATTGTAAAATTATACGTCACGTAAATCGGTTATTTTGGTGGTATTTTAAAATTAATTGGTGTAACCTTCAGTGCTCTTAAATTAAATTATAGCTGTCTCAAAAGTTCGTATCCGTAGGAATAACATGCATTTCAATTTCAGAACTGGCACCACAACAGATACGACTTTTGAAAGCACGACTGAAACTACCACTGAAGCAACAACTGAAACTTCTCTTGAAATCGATTCAAGCGTTACCTATGCTATCGAATCGTTAGACGATGATAGATACCCCGCGTGCTACTTACTTCCTCAAGATATTCTTAAGCTGGAAGGCAGGCGAATACGAGCAGAGGATTTTAGTTGGGGAATAGCACCCGTTTCAACCCTAGCTGACATTATAGTTAATGCCGCAGATACAGTAGAAGGTAAGACATTATTTTTTACTCTTCATAGTTGTAAAATGACAGTAGATATTCAAAACCAATTAAATTCGGATTAAATACTTTACTATGGTACTTGTTATATATAGAATAATGGGGATTAGTTTATCGATTAGATAATATAATTTTTCTCTTGTTTCATTACCTAATTGGTAATAATTTACTTTTAATTTAGAATATTGCCATTATTTTTATACAACTGATATATTTTTACATTTCTCAAAGTGAATAAGATTAGTTTTACATATAATTAGGTGCATTTCCATGTAGCAAAATGTAAACACTATTTTTTATGTTTGTCAATTAAATAAAAATTCGTGTTAATTAAATTTTCAAACTTAATGTCAAATTAATTTTCATATTTTTTTATGATTCCTGTTTAATTTTCTAATAATGGAATAAAATATACTATGGAATCGTATTTAAAACTTTTGCCCTTGAACATTTTTTGTTAATAGAAAAAGAACTATGTTTTATTTTTTAAATCATAATTTATTCTGCATTTCATGTGCAACAAAAATATCTTTAACCGTAACAGGTTCTGGATTGGAGACATATTTAAAGCATGCAACAGATGAACAAAAGGAGAGAATATTTGAAAAATTACCGCTAGATTTGCCACTGGATATTACATTACCACTTATTGATGAAGGTACTTACTGGAAAAGAATGTGCTTGAAAAATTGGCAACCGTGGGACATCTGGCGTTTTTCCGATAACTGGAAATCAATGTTTGTACATAAGACTACCCAAGAGTCGATCGAGAATTTTGCACCTGACGAGTCCAGTATATGGGATCTTGTTGAAAATCTGAAGATATACTCAAATTACGTGACTACTTTACGAATACAGAAGATCTTTAAAATTAAAAAGAAACATGTAACTATTGATTTATCATCGGAAAACTTCGACGAGAAGTTAGACGAAATCATTTCTGCGCCCCAAAGTCCCATTTATCTAGATTTCGAGAAAGTATTTGAAAGTCTCTCTAATTTACAAAGCCTCATATTCATTATCATTCCGAAGTACATAGACCACGACGACCTCTACTTTAACGCAGCTGACTTTAACTGTTTATTCAGAGGTCTTCGAAAACTTAAAGAGTTGAAAACATTTTGCATTTCTAACGGCACTGCAACTAATGACCAAATGATAAGGATTATAAAGTTATTTCTGACGCATACCTGCCTCGTCGAGTTAAATCTTGCGTATAATTTTGTAGACGATAGCATCTGTAAGTATATCGGAAAGCTGCTGATTTCTGAGTGCCCGTTAGAAGTTTTGATTCTTAAGCATAATAAAATAACTGACGCTGGTGCAAAATCTATAGCTGCAGCTCTGTCTGAAAACTCAAGACTTACAACACTGGATCTGTCTCTCAATATGATAGGAGACGAAGGTGGGAGTTTTCTAGCAAATGTGCTTCTTTACAATGTTTCAGTAAAGGATTTAGATATATCGAAGAATAAAATGAACGTTGATGCTGGAATTAGTTTTGCTCGATTAGTGGGAAAATCCACTAGTCTTAGAAGCTTGAAAATCCAAGAAAACTGCTTGGGAGAGGTAAGAAAGTACTTTTAATTATAATATTTTATTACGTGTCTTCTGGCCATGTTCTTCTACCTGTAGGATCATAAACATTTGTATTAGTGTTTTCCTTTTAATTAAGAGATATCATGTTAAAATGGAAATTACCATGAAGGATCAATCAATTTGTAGGATATATACATTTTTTATTAAAAATATTAAAATGCAATTAAAAGAATATTTATTCAGCATTACTTATTTGAACTATTTGTTAAATAAATGTAAAATTTCATTATGTAATATTTGATAAGGGGATGGCCTGATCGTAAATGTTTCAGACTAGGCTCCTAGAATGCAATGCTGGAACACTGGGAGGTTTTCCAGTCTGGTTTAGAGTGTTGTAATCTATATATTCGTGACATGAATTCGAAGGTATCACTAATACTCTTGAGAGAATATGTACTATAAATAAAAGGGGTTAAACAGGTTATTTTTGGAAGACTCAAAACGTGACAGAGATATGTGCAATCTGGAACAAAGTTCCTCAATTCTGAGGATGATGAGTATTGAGGAGATTCACTGACGTGACATCACGAATCCCACACACACTGTTTGGATTAAATAAATATAAAACAATATCTTTATTGATATGGAATACAATATGGTTATTTTCTATATCAAATCAAGAACGTCTCTACTAAATATTAAATTTTCAATACATATTTTATACTTTTCTACATGTAAATAACAACGTAAAAATAAACAGTATATTTATGAATATTTTTTACAATTTTAATTAAGTATTCTATTAGGTAATAAGGTAAACGAGGAAATATTTTTAGATATTTCAAATGTAACTACTTGGGAATACAGGAGAATAAAAGTAAAATTATATAACATGTTGTGTTCTTGGAATAAGTTTTATGTAATCTATATCTTAAATGAAATTCAAAAATAAAATATTTTTCTACATTACCTTTTTAAAACATAACTGAAGTTCATTTGGTTATACCTCATCTTATAATATATTTCTTTGTAATAATTCCCATTAAGCTTTTTCTACCATTAAGTTTACCGTAACAATAGTATCAAAGTGAAAATTATGATACTTGGCAAATTAGCTAAAAAACAAAATAATATAGAAATAATAATAATTAGGTTTTTCATATTGTAGTAATATTTGTAACTTTAGAATAAAATACATATATTTACATATTTTATACATAAAGTACATATATTTTTATCCCTGAGTTTCATTAAAATAAATTTTAAATTAAAAAACTTACTTAGAAATTTTGATTTAAAAATTTCACTTTAAGAATTTTGACTCATTTTAAATGTAATGTGACTCTCAAACCAACAATTCCTTTCAAATAACTTTTCTTTTTTAAGCAAAGGAAACTTTTAAAATATCTCTCAAGGATTTGTCAGAATATTTCTAGCGAAATATTTAATAACTATTTAAGTAAAACTACAACTTTTCTAATACGCATATTCATTTGAAGGGAAAATGTTTTCTAAATTTTCCAAAGGGGTAAACATTTTTCAGACAATTCAGAGACACAGAGAAATATATAGAATATGTAAATACAGAGGAATTTTCTACAAAGTTTCATGCATAATTATCATAATTGAATTTGCGATATATGAATTTGAATTTACCAATTCTCAAGAAAAATCATTTTGAGAAAACTCTTTTCAAAGAATTCCGCATTCATAGTCAGTATATCATAAAAAAAGGTATATTTGTTACGCAATCATAGTTAAACATACCGTATATAAAATCTGATTTTTAAAACCGTCGCAGTAATAAATAAGCTTAAAATATAAAATTGGGATTTTTTAAAAAAAGTTTTCTTTAATTATACATTACTAATCTATCCCGTAAATATTTTAAAGTTAACCTTGTATTTATACCTTACATTTGAATGGTGTTTTAATGTCTTTTGTGATATTTCTTATTAAAATTATTTATACATGAAGTTTTCTTTGTTTGTTTAAGTGCTATAATTTATAAACTTTTTTGGTGCAGTATCCCCATTAGAGGACTTTTGAGCCTATAAACCGGAATCAACCAATTAATTTTTAAATAAAGTTTTGTGTCTATGATCTCTAATCTGTTAAACTTTCTTTTAAAACTTCCTATTATAATGTAAACAATACTAAGCTTAAACAAAATACCGGGTGATTCAAAAGTCAGGACAAATTTTAAAAAGAATAATTCGAAAACTAATAAAGGTAAAAAGATGCCTTTTGTACCAAACGAATGGAAAAAAAGCCGGGTTTTGTGTGACAAAGCAACGAAAATAGTTCTGTTGGCGAACATCAGATAGCACTGTTGGATTTCTGATGTAGGATCGGTGTTACTGGTTGCACTAAAGATGACATCCACCAAAATGTGTCTGCCGTAACTCAAGAAATGCAACTAAATTCTGTGAACAGTGTGGTGACTCGTCTGACAGCTGTAGTTCTGAATGATGAACAGCATATTGAACATTTACTGTAGTACTAATTAAATGTAATTAAGTTGACTTGTAAGTTGTCAACATTTCTACATTTGTAAATCATCTTTTGGTCCTATAAAATACTATAGCGCCATCTGTTCGTGGATAACAAAACTATTTTTTTCGTTGTCGCACAAAATCCGGTATCTTTTTCATCTGTTTGGTGCAAACCGTATCGTTGTATCTTCATTCGTTTTTGAATTATTTATTTTTATAGTTCGTCCTGACTTTTGGATCACCCAGTATATGAATTTCAATATATTATATTCAAATGCAATATATTAAATGCAGATCATCATATCAGAGGTTTTCATTTAAAATGTATAAAATCACATTTTGTCTCTTCTAGACTGCCGGAAAAATGCTTTCGAGATCCGTTGCAGATAACAATCATCTTCTTGAACTGGATGTTCACTTTTGTGGATTCAGAAATGAAGATGAAGATCTGATTCATCAAGCTATCCTACGGAATAGACTAAAAACACATTATTCTGTTTATGTAGAAAACAATAATGTTACTGCTGCAGAATTTTTATTTTAGTTCTTTTCAGTTGTTTGTCGCAATGAGTAACATTTAAATGAATATATAATTCTGCTCTTAAAGATTAAATTGGCTGAAAACTATAAATGTAGCAATGGTTCTGAAAATTTTACAATTTTCAGCATTTTTAACGAATTTACATTTTTCAAAACGCCCTACGTTAAACTTCAACTATTACTCTTTTTTTAACTATAGATTTTTGTATTGGAATCGTATGGATTTATTTAATAAAAAGTAGAAACTATTTTTGTTTAGGCTATGAAGATATAAATAAAACACTTTTAAATACACAAACTTGTATTAAAATATTTGAAAAATGAAGAGAAATTTTCTTTCTCTTCGTACGTTTAAAAAAAATATGTATTTTTATTTTAAATAATGATGAGAGAAGGAGATGTAAAGTTATTTTAGTGAAAATTATTTTCTATTATAGTGTGAAAATTATTATCTTTAAGTTCAGATACTTTTAATTTTTGTACTCAGTAATTAACATTTTTTATTGAATATTAAACTTCTTTAAAAAATAAATTGACTATAGCTGTGATTTTGAAATCTTATAACTTTTAATGAATCTACATATTTTTAAAAAATTGTAAAACTTCAACTAATACTCTTTTTTCATCTATAATGTAAGGTATTTTTTTTAAATACAAATGAGTTAACAGAAAGAAATTTTGTATAATATAAATGGAATATATTTTGTGCACAACATGTATTGAAAAAAGTTGAATAAATATAACCTTCAATGAGATTTTTAATAAAGAATCCATATTTTAAATAATGGTGAGAAAATGTACTTTAAAATATTTGCTTAGCATATAAAAAATTACTTCTATATTTATGTTATAAAAAAGTACATTTATATTCTTACATTTTTACAGCAATATTCATCTAACACAACTTTATACGGACTACTTTAACACAACATTTTACAACATATTTTAGGAGACCTTTAATATACTTCATCAAAGTCTTTTGTTTAATGTTATGCATTTACTATATGATTTTAATAAATTTTAATTTTATTATAAAATATTTAAACTCAATTGTTATTGCCTAGGAAATATCCTAATTCTCTATCGGGGATCAGATGTTAACCAGTACTACACTTAATTTGAACTGACTAGTTCAGTATTTTTGTCTCCCTTTATGATTGAAATCTCCACGGTATAAAATGAAAAATATCCATGGGGCGTATATTTACACCGAAGAGCTTAATTATAAACTATTTGCTGTAAAATTAAAATAAATATATTTAGTACTATTACAACACCCTGTTGAGCACCTGCAGTTTTTATTTCAATCCGCACTCTATAATATGAAAAAGTGTAATAAATATATAGCCAATAAATATAGAAAACGATTAAACTTTTCAGTCTCATAACAGATTACATAAACTGAGCTGTAATCATCGTTTAAATTAACCGTGACAAGCATAACCATATGCCGTAGAACATCAAAAATTTGTATTCATAAATATTGCAAAACTTAGTTGGGTACTTCTAATTTTTATTGAAATCTGCACTCTATGTAATGGAAAAGCACAATGTAACAAACATTAAAAAGCTGCCAATTGCCGAACTATCAAATTCTTTAACTATATTCTTTGTTGAATTTAACTTTGCCAAGCATAACTCAAAAGCAATTATCCGTATAATGTTGAATATATGTATTTAGGACATATAATATTTAGTTATATATTTCTATATTTTAAAGCAGTCTTCTTTCTATAAAACAAAGAGTCACACTATAGCAAGCATTAAAAAAGCTACAAATACAGCAATCAATGTAGAATATACGTTGGGAACACATATCATATATTGTCATATGTGTTTGTAAGGTATATACTACATTGTGTGCTGTATTAGTAAAAGTCAATAATTAACAACGGTATTTGAGTTTCATTCTTTGTGCCATTAAAATAAAATATACATTATTTAATATGAATATACTTATTGTTGAATTAGTATTGTATATATTTTCAATGTTAATTTATTGTTTTAACTATGAAACTGATCATCTAATTAAAAAGTTAATCCATCGTTTCTGTTTTCAAATAAAATAAGTTTGAATTTTAAATGAAATGAAGAAAATATTTAGTGTAATTTTATACGATTTCAATGAAATCAGATAGTCTCGACATCATACATATTCTGTTGTTGTTTCTGATGCCATTTGGACAAACTGAGCATGATTGAACCATATGCTACTCTTATGTGGGTCTAATGCCACCTGGTCATAACAAGCCCAAATTAGCGCTGCTCTTTCGAATTATGGAAG
>CM063506.1:118729732-118752232 GCA_032207245.1 Pardosa pseudoannulata | reverse complement strand
TTTTTATTTTTATTTCAAATTTTGCAATAACTTTTGGTAGATGTGGGAAACTTTGTAAATTGTGCTCAACATAACTACCCTAAAACATTTTTTTGTATATTTTTGCACATTTCCTAGCCCACGAAATAGACTCCTAGACTTTTATGAAAACAATTTGTTGTTAATACCGGTGATAAAATGCCATTGCAACAAACGGTTTAAAGTTATCCCATATGTGACTAATCTATTATTTAAGATATTTCCTAGAATAATTATTATAAATATACAATAAAATATTAACTTAACCAAATCCTTCTTTACTAAAAGATAAGATTGTAATTGAATACTATTTCCAAACTTAGAGGACACTGTAACAACGAACATATTTTACTTGTCTCATTCATGTTAAACTAACACGGAGGACGTTAGGCTCGCTCGGGCTCCGAACCCACAACCCTCCAGTTACGAGAGGGTCCTTTACCGACTGAGCTACTGCCGCTCGTATATCTATATTATCTACATAGGTAGAATACTATTTTGAATATTGTGAAGAATAATGTTCGTTGGCCTAGTGTTTGAGAAAGAAATTAAAACTCATTAAGAAAAACATGAAAAATAGGTCTTGATTAAATGATTTTATACAGTAATGAATGCCTAAGGAATACAAATAGTTGAATCAACTTATCATTAGTAGATCGAAGACTGCTCTCGAGTCGGCGTCGATCCTGAAAAAAATAAAATGCTATATTCTTCAAAGAGGGTCACCCACCAGCCACGGTTGCCAGCCGTTCACCCTCTCTTCTCCTGGTCACAACCTTGTCCCTCAAAAAATTTCCGACTCTCCGCGGAGACAAAAAATTGAGTCCACTCCAGAACGGCGGGAGGAGAGGGTCAAAATTCCCCAAAACGAACGGACACCTCTATTGGCTGGGAGAAGTCCGAAGTCTCTTTGCATTCAAACCGGTCCTGCCCCGGCATGTCACCTTCGAAGACACACGGGGAATTGAATTGAATGTAACTTATTGTTACAAATATATGAGGTTAAATAATTCTTATGAAGTTAATAACTAAGTAAGAAAGTTGGTTTCATAGCAAATGAATTTTTTAAACTAAGACATAGATTTGTGACATAGATAATTGGGACAAAGATAATTGTGACATAGATTTATAACATTTAAATACGAAAATTCGACAATCCTTGACCCCGTGAATACCAGTCTCGCTCTAAAAAACCACATGAAGTAAAACTCAGATTGCTCAGTTTATAATCATGCTGTTAATTTAGTAGAGAATTGATATATCTATCAGGAAACGGGAGGTAACTGTATCTGCAGCGGACAGTGCCGATGAATAATAAACATAGGATCATGTCGCTTGCCATCAAATTGCAATTTAATGTAATAACTTTCTTTTACCTCTTTTATATTATAAATATTAAATGTATTAAATTCTCACTCTTAGTTAAATTATTGTACACTTGATTAGCGAGAAAAAAAACTTACAGGCTACAAGATTACACGTTTTTGGAGATGGCTATAAAGTTCTTTTTTTTACATTATGCATTCATCTTGTAGAAATTCTTCCGTTGGAAAAATTAGGTTAAAAATTAAAAGAAACTGGTGAAGTAATTTAGAAACTCTAAGTGACAGTATTTTGTAGAATGATTGGAATATTATACCCAGACAGCATGCTTATTTGTGGCAAGTTTGATTTTTTTCTGGATAATATCTTTTCATAAAAAAATTTGATGCGACATACTTGACACAAAACTTCTGCAAGTTAGACGAAAGATATACCAACATATCGTATGTAAGGCTGCAACACTATGGTAACCTTGTCAATATCTGCGAAATTCTTAGATTTGCTACAGTCTTCTATAAAATTTGCAGATTTGTCTTGCTCAACTTGCTGCAAGTTTTCTACAGATGTACCGACCATCGTTTGGTAGTAATCAGTATAAAAGTCAAATACTGTATTTACTATAGTAAGCATTATATTTAAATCAGACATAAATTTAATATAGTCTAAATCGGGCATCAATTTTTATTTCTTTGACATTCGGTAATTTTAGATTTAAAAGTGTAATGAATTCTATAAAACCTATAGACATTTGAATGCATGTTTTAAATGTATAAAATATAATTATATAACGTGAATTATTAAAATTTCACAGAATTTGAAACATAAGATGATGTATTCAAAATTTTTACAACGATCTTTAATATAGAATAAAAAATAAACATGTTATAAACTCATTCTTTTCTAAATTAAAACGAAAATTTAACAGTGCTCTTGAAACAACAAATTTAGTATTTCCGCTTGACATATTACAACTTTTAAAATTATGTTTAAAAGCGTCTGATTATTTTTTCGTAAAGAGTAAAATTTCTTATATCTACACCTTAGGGACTTTCTTCAACTGGCGCCAATTCCTTATAAGAGTTTAAAACAAAACTAAAATCTCTTTTCTTTGAGTGCGAACTTGCGTTTATCTTTCCTAAGTCGAATTGTTGTACAATTTCTTAATGTAGACGTTTATAAAAGTAGAGGGTTTTATCGTCAGAAAGTGTCTTTCGTATTTAGACCTTAGTAATGGATTTATATTATAAAAGTAGTAAATTTTAATAGACTGATTTCTTTTTTATGGTGTAATCAATTATGAAATCTTCTTAGTGTATAGGTATTTTAGAATAAACTGTAGAAAAGTCTACTTGAAATTTACTTTCCATGGTTTCTTTAGATAAGTATATAAAATATCAGTTAGATTTGGTCCTGTTAAAGTTACTTTTTTTTGGTTTTCTAAACATTGGTTAAGTTTAGGTTGCGCTAGTCCTGAGTCCATGAAGTATTCAGCGATGTATAAGGCTGTTCTATATATTCCTGTATTTTTTTCTTTTAAAGAACCAGAAAAATATTAAAAAAAAAATTTAAACAAACTGATTTTATTTAACAAGGGAAACGTTAAAAAGAGCACTATTTTTTTATGTTTGAGTTCTTGATTATGCAGCTAGATGGAGGTACTAGTTTAATATATCTGCAACTCGGATTAATCTGAACAGCTTTTTGCATTTACTAAACTAATTTTATAGTTACTTTCCCTAATCTAATTATTTTAATGGTTGAATATTGTATTATCACCAGAATTGAACCTATGTGGAAAATTATATATTTCTTACTATTTAGGAAGATAATTAAAAATTGATTTTAAATTACCAATTGAAAAGGGAAAAGAAGTAAAAGCGATTAAAAACAAGTGCTCATATACGAATAATTTCTGATAAGTTAAAGGCAAAGTCATTTACAAGAAAAATAAAGACTTTACTGTATCTCTAGCGATATTATCGTAAACTTTACAACTGAATTGTTTTGGCCTTTTAATGTATGTAGACTGTTATATACTGTGAGTTTCCAGAAGTTGACAGGAGTTATCTTGTAATTGGTAGTAAACTATATTTCATATTTTAACGATGTCTTCTTTTAGAAAAATTGGGGATAATCAAGAATTTGAGGTAGTAAAATTGTTGACTTAGTAACCTTCTAACAGATAGGAAATAGATATTAATTGGGAAGCTATGATTCTTAAATCCAATATTAGATGAGTTACTTAGGTTAAATCAGGGCTGTTAATACGTCATTGGATGTCGTCATATATTCCTAAGATTTCCTCACATTGAAATTTAAAGAAAATGTTTAATGATTAATACAATTTCCATTGTGTACGCACTAAATACGGGTAATTTCAAAGACAACAAAATAGCAACTTTTAATTAAAAAACTACAAACTATGAATAATTTTTAATATTTTTAAACATAACACTTCCCTCCTTTTTTAAACAAGGGAGTTGTATTTCCGTTTGTTATTTGCCGCTGTTACGTCATTCTGAAATGTATTAAACACTACTAACACTAGTCTATAATAGCCTATTTTTAATAAGCAGATGTATTTTTTTAATGAGCAACAGCCAGTAGGGGGCCAAGGCTTACGGTGCCAATCTCCGTTTGCGTGACCCAAGGCCCTGGGGTGCGAAGTTCCGGTTAGGTGTTCAATCTTACGCGGAACCTCCAGTGTTTAGTTCCCAAGCATGCTTGGTCCTCAATTTCTCTACCCACTGAAGGGATGAAAGGCTGAGTCAACCTTCTCCAGCCCGGGGATCGAACCTCGGACCTGTGTCATGGGAGCGTGAAGCACTATCCCAAAGGCTTAAGATGTATTTTAGGCTACAGAATTTGTTAATAATTCGGTAAATATGCTCAAGAGTGTAAATTATAATAGATTTAGTAAATTAAAATATTTAGGCTATTGCAAGAATTCAGTCGCTCCTGATTATGACTTCGTACGTACTTTACGTGGTGAAACCTCCTTAAAAATCTCAATTCCATATAAGTTTGGTCGACCCACATAGAATTGCCAATACTTGTTCAATAATTGCTTGGAATATTATTTATCGCTCTTCACCTTCAGTTTTTAAATTACTACAAAGAAGTAGAAATAACCACAATACATTATTTTTAACTTTGGAAATACGTGAACATGGTGTATATTCGGAGGAAAACGCTGACATATGTGAAATAATCACAATTTTATTTACTTCGTAGTAAGAGTGTTTCAAATTTTCTGAATTCAACACGATGCTGATATTACAGAAAATAGAACATAATTTCTGTATCCAATTCAAGACACTTTGTCGGACTTAGACAATCAATCTGAGAAAGAAAAGTAAAAGATAATTATGATAATTTTAACTTTTCGTAGGGTTTAGATATACAGGAGGCTAAATATTATAAGCAAATTTGGGGAATCCAGGTCCTAAAAACAATCTATTCTCTGTTAATCTTATTTAGACGAATTTAATTTTTGGTGATTATATGTATTAAATTCTTAAACATGTATTGTAAAATTTGAAAACTTTGTCGAAACAAAGTTGAAATGATCTAACAAAGATGGGAAGATGAAAGTTATACTCCAGTATCAGACACATCAGAAAGAGCAAATCCTTTTGTTTATTTAATATAATGAGTATTGTAAGAATGAATGTTAAACGATTATTAAAGCACAAATTCAATGATTATGAAGTTATTAAAAATGTCAAGTCTAGGAATCGTTGTTTCAAGCTGCTACATAATTGATTCACACTGCAAATAAAACTGAAAAATCCTTTTCATCAATCCTTGTTTTCAAGACTTAAAATCTTCTTAATTAAGAAACTGCAGTTGGAATTTACTGTACTTTTGCCTGAGTGAATGTCAATAAAATATGTACTATTTTGATGTTGTGCTCATTACAAAAGTAAAATCCACAAATGTATGAAATGTTTTATAGTATCATATCACTTTAGAAGCGAAAAATTTTAAATTAGATGTTATAATATTTTTTTAAAATATTGTAAACTTAAGTTTAAAAAAGTTAAAAACACAGCAAATTATGCGTATCGTTGTTATTTGAATTTAGAAAAAATTGAAAAAATAATTTCTGACCATATATAAACTTTTATAATTTAAAATAGCAAAATATATTGCATTATATCCGTCAACTACAGGCATATATCCGTGAAGAATATTTTAATAAAAACGAATGATATTATTTTAAAGTTTAGCAAAGATATTGCCAAGTATTCATTTACAAGAAACGTAATAAAAGAGAAAAAAACGTAAGAATTAATGTTATATTTCTAACAAATTACTTATTTTTTACACCTTATTTTAAATCCATCTGAAACCTTTAGCTTGAAAAAAGTTAACATTTTATTACATTCTGCAAATTATTGTAAGTTATGGATATAAATGATGTTGTTATCTAAAACACAGTTTTAAAAATACAATTTAGATGTTCTAATAGCTAAATTCAGTGTGTCAGGAGTACACCGTTTGTAAAAATATCAACTTTGTAGCATATACCTTTACACAATTGAGTACACAGAATCAATTTTATCTAGAATCTATTTTTAGTATTTTTCCTTTGTTTAAAACTTATTCAAATTACGATTTGAGATAAATCATTTACCTTAACAATAAATTTCCATTTTCCTATGATAAATATTAGATGTTTAAATTTAAAAGTAAAAAGCAAAATTTTATTCAACGTAAAGATACTGAATTTTATATTACGAAAATCGCGTTGAGTCTAAAACCAAAAATACAATCCCTCTTTTACAAAAATTTAAAAACTTTACATCTTTCTTGTTGGAAAAAAAAATTTCATTAATTTTAACAAAATATTTTTAAATGAAATAAAGGCAGAATTCTTATGAAATACATATAACACTCTATATTCGTAAATTGAATATCTGAAAATTGAATTTCTTTATATCACTCTTTTATCATAAATAAATGGACATTTTATTAATTTCCGTAGATTTGATGATACACCCTTTGCCTTGAATTAATTTTGTGATATATATAATTATACTCCCGTTTAAAGCATTTCCTTAAACCCCAATATATTTATATAAAAATGAATTAATTCAGAATCTCAACCCACAGAGCTGACTGACCAATACATAAAAGTAATTGCATGAAAGAAAGGCCAGCGATTTCATCCGTTTCATTGAAATCATGTCCAAAGACCAATCTCTGTAAATGTCTTCGGCGGTATCATTTCCAAGAGAGAGTATGACATGTCACGATATAAGCTCCACGATTGATTCTCTTGTTTACTAGTTTTGCGAAACAAAGTTTTAGTCCTTCAGCATGTTCCTTATGTCAGATTAGGAGAAAAGATATCCGACGATGCATTCCGTGTGTTTTATTTATAAAAACGGATTCTATTTTTTGTTCGCGTTCGTGAACAAAATCTCTTGATCAGTCACGATGTTCTTATTCTTCCCCAAAGTTTGTTTGGGGAACGAACAGCATTCTTTGTATTAAAAACAATGTTTGTTTATTTTTATCCGAGCAGGGAAGTAATTTTTGTTGCACGTTATGATTGTTTTTTGGGAAATAAGAATTATACTTAAATGATATAAATGTTTTTTACGTGCAGATATAAAGTTGACTTAATACACTGTGCTGTCGCTCTTTTCGATGATATATTCACTACAAAAAACATTTTCTTTAAACGTTTCACAAAACATTTCGCTTATCAACGCAATATACTTATTTGTCTTCTTTATCTAAATTGATGAAATTTCGAATAGATATTAAAAATCTTCTAAAAAGTGAAGAAAATAATTCATTTAGTGTTTTTAAGCCTTTCTTGATCACAGACGTGCTTCATACTTTCCCCTTTTCCTTGTGTGTATGATTGGCGTCTCATGTCATATCGCTAAGAAAAAATTACTTCTTTAAATCCGATTTTGTGGTTTTTTACACATTATTTTATTTAATGATTATTTTTGTATTTCAAAGGATAGGAAAAGACACATGTTAGAGTTGCTAGCCTTCCCGTGTTAGACCATTGCTTCCCGCGTATTACCATTGTTTGAACTTCTCCACGTTTAGGATCACATTTTTTGGAACGTGTACAAAATAAATATTCAAGATATGTCTTATATTTATACTCACAATATTAATAAAGATACTAAGTACAACAAATATGGAAGATATTATGTTAAAAATGAAACTATCTGTATCATTTATACCGAATTATACATGAGTAGATGCGCGATATACCATATGCTGTGGTGTAGTACATTGCTGTTGTTATTTCAAAGTCATTAAAAACCCAAGTTTGCTTTATATCGTCTTTTATTATAGTAAAATACCACTGATCTATATTACAATGTTCCAATATAGAAGAAACGACAAGGAAATATGCTAAAATAATATTTAAAAAAAATTAAAAAGTAAAAGAAGCACTCCACGTGCTACGCCTGAAAAAAATTGCCTGAAAAAAAGAGAATACTGCATTCTTTTTTCTTCTTTCTACTCAGGCAACCATATACTTTTTCCATTATCCTGTGCTGATGTGTTCGTTGTTCCACTGTCCTTTTTACAATAGCCGGGACTCCAAGGATAGTCCTGAATCGCCTCCTGGAGACCAATCACAATTCTCCAAAACTTGGTGCAGTTTAAGTACAATTATTTTCACTGGCCATACCATACTCTTCCTGGAGTAGCGAAATAAAACTTGGGCATTCAACCTACAACGTGTGAGTGCAGCGAGCAAATCAGTTTCGCAAACCTTATGTCAAGCATAGCTGCACCCAACATGTGCATTATTAAAACTTTAAAGTTTTATATTAACTTTTGGGGCAACTGGAAGTAGCAGGTAAACAGTTACTTCCACTTAAACGTTATGCTGTTACTTATGTTTATAAAATAACATATTACCGTAGCTAATAAACATATACTATTTTTGTGAGAGTGTTTATAAGATCTGTAAATGTATGACCAAAAATATAAAAGATGACAATAGTTAACTTTCTTTCTTATGAAGTGACGAAGTCTAGGAGAGGCTAAAATATTAATTGATCTACAAGTAATATTGTTGCCAGAAATTCGGATATTACTTAGCTACGACTGTTCGGGTTTCATTATTTCCTTTTCATTTTGGATTAATTAAAAGTAGCTGTATCATGATAAGAGAAATTAAATTTTATTGTGTAATTTTCTTAATAATTATTACACTGCATTATACATGTATATACACAATCACACACTCATTGGTTTGATTTGATTTTGTACGCTACAGTCTATTGTTGTCATTCTAAGGCTAACTATACCGAAGCCTACTGCTTAATGTCCTTTCGAAAGGCGCCGAACGATGGCCGATTGGTTAGAGTGCTGGCCTTCGGTACCGGAGTTCGTGTGTTCGAATCCCACAGTGGCATGGATGTTCGTAGCCATTCGAAATCGGCTTTACTCTGTAGGTCCCGGTCTCATTAGCCCTCGTGTTTCAAAAAGTAGACCGTAGAATTCCAAACCAAACCAAACCTTTCGAAACTCTACGAAAATACATGCCAACAACTGCATTTGAACATATAAACAGTACCGAAGAGATGTGCTCTACTACTAGGTCATCATTTTGTCACGTACTCACTCATGTACACACATATTTATAATATGTTTTATGATGCTTAGTATATTTATAACTGGAAGGTATTAAAAAATATATACATATATATATACATATATATATACATATATATATATATATATATATATATATATATATATATATATATATATATATATATATATATTATATATATATATATATATATATATATGTGTGTGTGTATACATATATATATACATATATATATATATATATATATATATATATATACATATATATATATATATATATATATATATATATATATATATATATTTATATATATATATATATATATATATATATATATATATATATATATATATATATATATATATATATATATATATATATATATATATATATATATATATATATATATGTGTGTGTGTATATATATATATATATATATATATATATATATATATATATATAAATATATATATATTATATATATATGTATATATATATATATATATATATATATATATATATATATATATATATATATATATATATATATATATATAAATATATATATATATATATATATATATATATAATATATATATATATATATATATATATATATATATATATATATATATATATATATATATATATATATATATACATATATATATATATATATATATATATATATATATATATATATATATATATATATATATATATATATATATACATATATATATACATAATATACATATATATATATATATATATATATACATATATATAATGTATAAATATATATAAATATATTATATAATATATATAATATATATATATATACATATATATATACATAGATCTATACATTTATATACATATATATATATATATATATATGTATACACATACATGTATATATGTATATAATCCTTGAATTATATAACTGCTGGACACATTTAAAGTTATAGACCCTATTCTTTTTACTTGGCAGGTCTATCGGGCAAGGTGAAGCCTCAGCAAATAGATTATTTAAGTAAACTGCAGTCGAGACATATTGGTAAAAAGAGCAGGTACAATAGTCAAACTTTATTCATCACCTGCTAAAAAGGAGATCTTTACCAGTCAACGACAGACAACAGAATGACATGAAAAACAATTTGCTCGGACAGAGGTGTAACCAAGAGCGAAGACAGAATTTTCCCAAGGAACAAAAAACTTACGAATTTAATTGTTATGACAGGAAAAAACTAATCCATTTGCCGTCTTCAACTGGAAAACGTGTTGAATGAACAAGAAATTTGCTATTGGACAGAAATCTTTGGGAAATTTATTGAAAGAATTTTAAGTTGAAGACACTTCTTTGATTAAGACATTTTGAGGCTGTAGAATAGATTTTTAGGAATTAGAATGAGATGAGGTTTTTAAGTAAATATGAAAGAGAAATAATTTGGATATATTACATGTATATATATATATATATATATATATATATATATATATATATATGTATAATATATATATATATTTATTATATATATATAAAATTTATATATACTATATATATATATTAAATTTTATACAATATAAAATATATATATATATATATATATATATATATTTATATTATATATATATAATATATATATATATATTTATATAGAATATATAAACAATATATAATAATATATATAAATTTATTATATATTATATTTATATTTTTCATAAAATAACATATATATATATATGTATACACATAATATATATATATATACAGATAATAACATATATTTAAATATTATAAAGATATATATATTTTATACTATTAACATTTATATATATATAATATATATATATATATATATAAATATATATATTATAAAAATATATATATATATATATATATATATATATATATATATATATATATATATATATACATGTATAAGGTTTATTTTTATGTAAATTTTTAATACCTTAAGGATTAAAATTTTACACATAAAATAAACCTATAAAGGGTTAGTTTTGTACTATATTTTATTCTAAACATAATATAAAATATGACAACACATTGAATTCAAAAACAATAACAATACTGTGAAATATTAGATGTTTTTCGATTTTATTCTGTGGCATTTCAAGTGTTTTAGGCTCCCTTTTGCAGAAATAACATCTAAAATAGTGTTTTCGTCAACAAACTGCTGTACGTCACGTACGGAATGTAACCAATTTTTATAACGAAATTCGGTAGAAGATTATTTTTAGCTATAGTTTGGAGGCCTTAAATCTTTGATAAATGGGAAGTAATCCTAAGACGCGTCTTTCTGTTTGGAGAAATTTCGTAAACTACTTAAAGATTTGCTTACAATGATTTATACTTAACTTTTTTTAACATTATAATAAGGTTTATGGGTAAATATAATTTTATTTGATATTACAGTTAATATTCAAAGCTGGTTAGGAATGCCGACCTTTAAGTTCTTATATTTGTTTTAAGTATACCAGAGGCAATTATAGAAATGGACCAAATGTAATAAATATAATTTTTACAATGAAATTATTATGCAAGTCTTTCTTTTATGTATTTCATAATAAAAGAAAAGTTTTTCAAATCGAATAATAATTTTTTAGTAAAATATATATTCATCTTACAGTGTATCTACAATTTAAAATGTAAATACCATAATTTCTACTGATAAGTACGGCATAGATTAGAGTCTTAAATGACTTACTTGAGTTACATTTCCCTAAATCTCATATGGATATTTGG
The DNA here is from genome assembly GCA_032207245.1 of Pardosa pseudoannulata. NCBI lineage: Eukaryota > Metazoa > Arthropoda > Arachnida > Araneae > Lycosidae > Pardosa > Pardosa pseudoannulata. The sequence continues at coordinate 118,740,515 of CM063506.1, read as the reverse complement.
ATAACCTCTATAAATATTTTTATCACTAAACAGGGTGCAGTTTTTGCATAAAGTATTTTGTTGAATTACAGGTGCTTTAATACCATCTTGAAGTAAAGAAGAGAATCCTGGAATATTGTATCACTTAGTAAATCGCATTTATAATTTTTGGAATCATGTAAAATTAATATATTTAATTATTTTATTTATTTCATATAATTATTATAAAATATATTATAATGTAAATAATACAATAACTATTTATTGTGTTTTTATGTATAATTCTACACTTATATTATTTTTTTAAATGTAACAGAAATATTGAGCTGGGTAATTGAATGTCTAAAATTATGTTTAAAAGTATTTTAAATACTATAAATACAAAATAAAATGAACAGCAACATAAAATGTAGGTAGAATTTCAAGGCAGGTATTTTGCATATTATTGTTGTGTCAGATAAAAATTAAAACCTGCTTACACAATCACAGATGTAATGAAATAAAATTTTATAATAAACATAACACATAAATTGTTCTCTAAATAAGGAAACAAACAGGAATAAAAAGAGAAAGAAACAGTAAGAAAAAAATGATTGGCTTGAACAGTACAAAACACGAGTAGTTTTTTCTCGAGGAATGTGTACAACGTTTAATTTCCAGGTAAAAACTTGTTGTCAATAATTCTTTGCTACCTAATTAAATTTTTTCGCGAGAAGTACTTTTTTTTGACGTAAAAAAAAATAAGGTTTTCGATTTTTCAGATTTTCTTTAATTGTATAAATTTACTAAGCTTATATATATATTATATATGTACATATACATGTTTATCAATCATTTTCTATTTGTATAGGTAATGTTAATAAAGAAGTTGACAATCTAAATTATATTCAAATTTTGTATATTGTTGGGATTAAGTATTTCTATAAAACTTTTAAAAAACAATCAGTCAGACAGTCAACTAGGTCTATAATGTATTTACTGTAAAAATTTGAAATCAATGTGAACACTAGTTTTTTTATTTATAGTTGAAAAAACAGTATTTTCAGTAAAATACATATAAAGTATTTTAGTTTCTTTCAAAGCAATGATGTTTTTTTTCAATTTTTTTAAAATTTAAGTCAATTTATTTGTAGTGTCTGTTAAATAGGTATTTACTAATACGTATATTATAAGTATCTCAAACAAACTTATTAAATTAAATGAAATTTAATAGATTTAAGGTGGTGACGATTTGTAGAAGCAATGGAATACAAAATAGCCGATGAAACTCTGTGATAAAAACTCCTCAGTTTTTTACAACAGAACGAGAGAGAGGGTTTGTTGCAGTTGTCTTGTGCCCCTTGGTAAAACCAAACAGGTTTGGGTCATATGATTCTTCTAATAAGGCAAAGGGATACGTCTTTCCTTTTGACGAGAACAAGGATGAAATTACGAATTCTTGCTCAAGTGGATCCTCTTAATTTAGAAGCAGGGACCAAGCAGAAGACACATAGGTTTGGCCTGCCACCTCCAGAGGTATTGATTAAGAACTTGGAGGATATTGTGACCATGAACATATTTTAAGCTCCTCAATCGCCTGTAAAGAACTCGGCTGATCTTAGGCGGCTTAGTACCCTTCGGTTAAGAGAGCGTTGCCTTTTCCAACTGAGCTACCACTACTCATAGAGAGAGGGGTACAAAATTAAACTGCACAGTGTGTTTTCCGTCGACATCTGCTATCGGTCTTAGACCTTTTCTTAATCCTTGAACTACAGTTCAAGTTGTGACTAGTCTAGTTGTTTCTGGTTATCTTACCTGGGTTTTTTTTAGCATCCATCTGTTATTTTTACAATTAATTTGTTTCAATTTCATTTATTTCTTACCAAATTTATTATATTACTGCTGTATTATTTACAAAATGTATATAATTTAATCCTTCTGAGTTACTTTGTTTATATACAACCACAGAATATTGAAATTTGATAAATTAGGTATAAAAAAATTCAAATATAATTTATTTTATTAATTCACTAAAGAACTTTAAGATATTCTTAAGAATTTTAAATTAATATCTACTTAATAATTTAACTATTAGTTAGTTTTACATTTTTTTCAGACCTAATAATTTTCTTAACACCTTCCGGTAAAATGACGAGTCTAGCTCGTCATTAGTTTTTCATTCCATACCGCACAATGACGAGCTACACTCGTCATGCAATTAAGGTTACTGTTAAATATGATAATTAATTTAGTTTAAAATTTCTAGTGTACTGAATTTGGCAACACTTTTATCACTTGTGAAAATCATAAGTCACTATTGCATATTGTTTACTTAGAATATCTTGGTAAAAGTCATTGTCAAATTAATGAGTCAGAATAAAAGAAAACCTACTAAGAAATGCCGTGTGTGTTACAAGAATCAAATTAAAAGTGATACTATTTGGCGGTGTAAACAATTAAGAATTCATTTGCTCTTTGTTTTGAAAAGTACCACTAGCTTGAAGACTATTATCTGTATACCTTATTAATGTTTTGCTTTGATATTTTCTTAATTTTACTGTTTCTGATATTATTTAACACTATGTAAAAAGTGGATTTTAATTAAGAATATGTAAGAATTGTAAAATGAAACAAGTTTTTAAATAAAAATTAAATGGTTATTTCATGCACAGTTTTTCATTAGTAAATCATACCGGAAAGGGTTAATTAAAAAATAAAGTGATATAATTTAGTAACAGCGATATAAATATCGATTTAATAATAATAATAATAATAATAATAATAATAATAATATAAAATTTTAAAGATTGTTTTGAATTATAGTATTAACAATATATAGTGATATAATAAGGTATAGAGATAAGATATAAAGAAAAGAATGTTTGGTACTTTCATGTATATTATAACAGAATATGATTATACACAAATAAAAGAAATCCTTTATAGTAAAAAAATACTTTTTCCACAATTTATTAAAGATGATTTAACAGGTAGAAAACGGACATCATTAAACTGTTACTGTACCTTTAGAAATAAAAGTTGAATCAATGATTTTCAATTTATTGGACAACGGTCCACTCCCCGGGATCAGAAACAAAAGTTGCAACCTCTTGATCTAACAAAAGTGAGTTAGCGAAGAATGCTCCAATCGATTTTCGCTAAAATAAAAGTACAAAGATAGTATTAAAGGATCTTACGTTGTCAGACCAATATTTAAGACTTGTACATTACTTTCCTTGAAAAAAAAGTAAACACACATTTTGCCCTCTTGTTAGGTCGTTTTCCTCCGGGCAGTTTCGAAAAATATCTGGAAGATAGAGAAACCCTCGAAAGGGTAAGGTTGCTGATTTAATGATATCAGTTTATAGTTTTCTTTATCGATAAAATAAAATAAATTATGAATTGATCGTAATAAGTTTAACCAGTTAGTATTTAGCTGTTTTAATAAGCAATTTTAAACTACCTGTAGTTTTGTTTTACCGGATGCTCCTAAATCATATATATATATATATATATATATATATATATATATATATATATATATATATATATATATATATATATATATATATATATATATATATATATATATATATATATATATATATATATATATATAATATATATATATATATATATATATATATATATATATATATATATATATATATATAATATATATATATATATATATATATATATATATATATATATATATATATATATATATATATATATATATATATATATATATATATATATATATATATATACATATATATACATATATATATATATATATATATATATATATATATATTATATATATATATATATATATATATATATATATATATATATATATATATATATATATATATATATATATATATATATACATATACATATATATATATATATATATATATATATATATATATATATATATATATATATATATATATATATATATATATATATATATATATACTATATATATATATATATACATACATACTATATATATATATCTATATATAATATATATATATAGAAGACCTTCGAAATGTCTAAATAAAAATATTTACTGTTGACTAAAAGTATTAAATGAAACTGTGTTCTGAAGAAATTTAAAATAAGGTATAAGCTTCAGTATCAAAATCGAGTCTCATAATAACATTATTTTACTGCACAGAAAACTGCAACACACCTTTGTTTTAAACTTTTAAAAATAATATTTTCCCAGTTTGATAATTTTAGTATTTAATCAGTAATTTAGAAAAATTCCTGATGCATGACTTCTTACTCAATATTACCTAGTTCCTCTATTAATGTGTTTGTCCTCACACTCAGCGGGGTTTTGAAAATTGCAAAGTATTTTCTTCTCTAAAGCATTGAAGAATTTTAAATAACTCTCTTATATAAATTGTTGTTGTTACTTATGCTCCTCATACATTCCATTTACGCGAGCCATTGGTTACTGTAATTTTAGGAAAAAAGTACGCCTTTTGTTATTATGAAGTGCATCGTTAGGATGAAAGAACAACTTTGTTGAAAGTCGGTCCTTGTAATTTAAAAGCAGAGATCAAACAGAAGACAACCAGGCTTGGCCATCTACCACAAGAGGTATCATTTGTGAACTTGGAGGACATTGTGAATCCGAAGGTATTTCAAGTGTCCCAGTTATCTTCAACAAACAAGACGGATCTTAGGCCGATTCGTACACCGAACCTGTAACTTTTCAGTTACGAGATTGCTGCCTTTGCCTACTAAGCTATCGTTCGATTATATTACTCGTAGGTTGCATGTATGACCTGAGAAGCAAATTTTTCCATACAACTTTAGTATATATTGGTGATTTTTACAATTTCCAAAGCATCCTCTTGTTTTTTATGAATGACCATCTCTTTCATCCTTAGACGTACTAAAACTTGTTTGCTGAGTTACCTTCATTCTTCTTTTATCAGATTCACATCAAGCCAGAAGGCTGACCATATTAATCAAGTGATATTTTCTTACTTCCTGACATATACATGGTAAAAAGGGCTGTAAGCAAGGAAGTAATCAGCCTTTATTTAAAGCTGAATACACAAGCCTGTTGTAGCAGAATGCTGTCCCGATATATCTGCTTACATTTTTTTATTTACTCACAAATATCCGCTTGAAAATTCATAGGAATGCCAACTCGAATTAAAAGTAATTTACTACGTAATGGTAATGTTCACATTTATGCGAATCCTATTGCAATGATCACCTGAATTTACCCGGAAATAGTACACGGTCCTACGGTAATGGTGTAGAAGAAATTTGCTAACTGATCCAGGTTAACTGAAAATTGCATCTAAGAACTCAGAATTTGGTTCTATAATACCACAAGTTCCTTTTTGTTGGTGGAAATTTTCTTAAATAAATTAGTGTACAGCCATTTATATAAAAATAAAATATATGTGAAAAGTAAGCGTATATGATTTTGATATCAAATCTGTACTTATATAGGAAAGAGGCCTCGTATATAGAGATAATTTTTAGCTGGGAAGTATATAACTGATTGATTGTGTTTTTAAAAACGTTTTAAATTTACTTATTTTGTATGTTATAATGAATGCAAAATGTAAAAATATTGAAATGCAAAAAACAAACATTTCATAGATATAAATAGGAAATGGTTGGTAGTTATGCAGAATATAGAAAATGTTTTTATTTTAAAACAATTTCTATATTCTGCAGTTTCAGTGAAATAGATATATTAAATAACCATTTACATTTCCCCTATGAGAAAATGTACTGTCACTTCAAAAAGTCGGATAATATCATGACTTTGTAACAATCATTAGTATTATTAACATTTTTATCAATAAACATTTTACTGTATGTCGTGTTAAAATATTCATTACAGTATTAAATATATCACCAAGTTATATTTATCTTTACTGTAAATTACGTTCAATAATTCAGTGAGATATATATATTAAATAATCATTTACATTTCCCCGAGGGGAAAGTGTACTGTCACTTCAAAATATCGGATTATTTCATGACTTTGTACCAATTATTAGTATTAATAACATTTTTATTAATAAACATTTTATTGTATGTCATGTTAAAATATTCATTACAGTATGAAATATATCAACAAATTATATTCATCTTTACTCTGGATTACGTTCCATAATTCAGTGAGACAGATATATTAAATGATCATTTACATTTCCCCGAGGGGAAAGTCTACTGTTACTTCAAAATATCGGATTAAATCATGACTTTGTACCAATTATCAGTATTAATAACATTTTTATTAATAAACATTTTACTGTATGTGATGTTAAAATATTTATTGCGGTTCGAAATATATCAACAAGTTATATTCATCTTTACTGTGAATGACGTTCCATAATTCAGTGAGATAGATATATTAGATAATCATTTACATTTCCCCGAGGGGAAAGTCTATTGTCACTTCAAAATATCGGATTATATCATGACTTTGTACCAATCATTATTATTAATAATATTTTTCTTAATAAACATTTTACTGTATGTCATGTTAAAATATTCATTACAGTATGAAATATATCAACAAGTAATATTCATCTTTACTCTGAATTACGTTTCATAATTCATTGAGATAGACATATTAAACAATCATTTAAATTTGCACTAGGGGAAAATCTACTGTCACTTAAAAAAATCGGATTATATCATGACTTTGTAACAATTATTAGTATTATTAACATTTTCATTAATAAACATTTTATGGTATGTCATGTTAAAATATTCAGTACAGTATGAAATACATCAACAAGTTATATTTATCTTTACTCTGGATTATATTCCATAATTCAGTGAGATAGATATATTAAATAATCATTTACATTTCCCGGAGGGGAAAGTCTACTATCACTTCAAAATATCGGATTATAGCATGACTTTGCACCAATTATAAGTATTGTAAACATTTTCATTAATAAACATTTTATTGTATGCCATGTCAAAATATTCATTACATTATAAAATAAATCAACAAGTTTTATTTATCTTTACTCTAAATTACGTTTCATAATTTAGTGATATATATATATATATATATATATATATATATATATATATATATTAAATAATCATTTACATTTCCTAGAGGGGAAAGTCTCCTGTCACGTCAAAAAATCGGATTATATCATGACTTTGTACTAAAATTAAAAAAAAAAATATGAAAACAATATGTCGAACGTAACTATGATTATAAACTGAAAAATAAAACATTGCATAAACGGATACCAAAAGGAAATAAATATAGAAATATAAATGGGAATTATTTCATGCTTTTAACAATAGTGATCAATCGTACAGATAGTAAAGAAAATTGGACTTTTAAGTCATCCTGAAAGAGAAGTAAATGATAGACGAATTAAGTTCGATTATCACGTTTGAAATGGCACTGACATTGACGTTTGATGGTCAATTAAACTCATTTTCCGACGGAAACCCTAGATTTATCTAATAACTTTCGACTTTCTTTCTCGAGCAATTTTGATAAACTTCCATCGGTTCATTAGGCGCCACAGAAGTCGATACTAATTTTATCTACATGGACGGGTTAATTACAGGCTTTAGAAGCGTAGAGGAAATGTTTTCGAGGAAAAACTAGATACGGCATGTCGGCTGTGATTAAACTCGGTTCCCAGAAACAGATTTAATCTAAGAAGGTGACACGTAAATAACGAGGGGGAAGGGAGAGAGGAGAGTTAATAGTAATCAGGTAAATGGATAAAAGGTTGTTTTAAGAAAAAAAATAGATTTACGCTAATTACAATAACGTTCAAGAAAATTCAGATATGTCACCAGTTTAGTTAATCTTTCTATTTTCCGTGTTAGGAAAAATATGTATCTATTAAAAGAAAAGATTTAAGCTGTAAAACTAATTATAAAATAATATTAACCCACATATACGAAATTTTTTTTTATTATATTTTACAATCTATCTTCATATTTTACTTTAATGCATTGCATAAGGCATGCTCAAAATTTGCAAGCTATTTTTAGTGAATACAAGTTAAACATAGTTATAATAAAGTTACAATATAAGTAAGAATTAACCAAGTGACAAAATGTCATCATAGCATGTGTAATATATTAGGCGAACAAGAAAATATATAAACCGTTTTTGACTTACTTTCTTCCATACGACATCCAGCCCCTATAAGGGTGTATGGATAAAATCACTCTCTAGCACAGGTCGGTATCATTCTCTAGCACAAATCAGCGCCTATAAGGGTTTATGGATAAAAATCCAATGTGGGATGGAAAGCCCGCTATCACTCTCTAGCCCAACCCAGAGCCTATAGGGTTCATGGATGAAATTCCAAGGTGGGATGGAAAGTTCGCTATCATTCTCTAGTACAACACAGCGCCTATAAGAGTTTATGGATAAAATTCTAAGGTGAGATGGAAAGTTCGCTATCACTATCTAGCAGAACCCAGACCCTATAGGTTTTATGGATAAAATTCCAAGGTGGGATGGAATGTTCGCTATCATTCTCAAGCGCAACCCAGTGCCTATAAGGATATAATACTAAGGATAAAATACTATGGATAAAATACTAAGTTGAGATGTAAAGTTCGCTGTCACACTCTAGCAGAACCCAGACCCTATAGAGTTCATGGATAAAATTCCAAGGTGGGATGGAAAGTTCGCTATCACTTTCTAGCCCGATGTAGACCCTATAAGAAGGGTTTATGGATAAAATTCCAAAGTGGGATGGGAAGTTTACTATGACTCTTTAGCAACTTAGCCTGGGTAATGACACCAAGAAAACGGATGAGATCCCGTATTTATTGAAAATTATTTGAACAATTTGCAAAATTCTGCGTCACTGCGGGTAATATTTTTTACGTGCATCATCTTTGAGAACGCATTTATATTTTTTAATATATACAGAGTTCTATAGGGCGATGTACCATGTTTACGACATTAACAAAACATTAAATTTACATACATCATCTTCATACACACATTTTCATGTTTTAAAATATACAGTATTCAATATCTCTAATACAATATTTACAGTAGCAATACTTTTAAAAATATTTTATATGTTTGAAAGTTATATAGAAATAAACTAATTTTTTTTACTATAGACTAATCAATATCTGACTGCGTGCAGGTAGACGTAATTTTGTCTGTAAGTATTGAAATATATAGCTTTGTTTTACAGTAACAAACCAAAGTAAGTGAAAGTAAAACTTTATTTTTTATAATAATATAATACCGGAATGTTTATAATGACTAACATTTCAGACACATACTCACTTAAATTCTTGATATTTGGTTTAGATTTATGTGGATAATATTTTGCTATACAAGGCTTAATTATATCAGGACATAGTACTTAAAGATTCCGAATCCTGCTACAGATATTCATGCCAACAGCAGGACCGGAACTCTTCGAATCTGGTCATGAAAGACAGCTACCTAGTTGGTCATCATACGACTGATCTACTATCTAAAAACAAAATTTTGTTTTTAAATATGATGCTACCAAAAAAAAGAGTCTAAATATATTTCTTAGAAATTCTCCTGGTTTTGTAAATTTTAAACCACCTTTTAAAATTCTATATTTAGAATTAGTTTATGATATCCAATACCTTGATTCCTAAATCTCCCAATGCAGAATGTTTCAGCAGTCGGTGAAAATAAACTATTATAGGCATTTTAAACAGGAATATGTTATAAGTTAATTAAATACGTATATCTGTAAATACATTTAGAAATATGCTATATAAATGGGCAAATACAAAATCAGTTATTTACACTGAAGTTTAAAACACGTATTAAACTAGATAAAAAAGAACTAAAAGAATTTTTGATAATGACTTACTTATACACCAACTTATAAATTTTTTATCTTAGTAACTCCTTTAATTTTTACATAAAAATATAATTATATTTTTACATATAAAACATTGCCTTCATTTTCAAAATTATTATTTCAATAAAATTGAACCAATTGATGTTAACTCTAACCCTTTTATTAAGCAGTAAATTTCACATACATTCCAATAAGGTTTTCGCCGAAATGTTTAAACTTAAAATAGTTTCTTCAATAAGAGTTCTCTTTATATTTGTATAAGCACCCTATTTCCTACTTAGAGATCTGGGAGCGAAATACACCACACGACTTTCCAAAAATAAAAGAGTCTACATTTATTTCTTACTAATATTCTAATAGCTTTGTAAATTTTAAAAAAAATTCTAAAATTTATTTACCTGAATCTTATAGAAAACACAAAGAAAACTATTTTAAATATTTTAACAGAGTGTTTAATATCAAAAACTTACATAAAATTAATATAATTTCAAAAAGACTTTTTTGTAGTTTTTGTATGCAGCAATACTACAAAAAGTGCGATTTCCTCATAGAACGCTTTGATACTAAGTTTGATACTGAGATGATACTAAGTTTAAATTTGATAGCATAGTTTTCCCTTTCTTGATCATATGCTCAAGATTTTTATTAAAAGAAAAAAGTTTATTAAAAGAAATTGTTGAATGAATACAATTGATACACTAGAAGTATATTTCTGACAATGGCACTTAAACATTCTTTTATGTTAAGATAGTTTTTTCCTATGTCACTAAAAGTCTTTATAAAAATTAGCATCATTAGAGAAAATGTATATTTCGTGCCTGTCAGTCCTTAATTTTAATTTAATTTTTTTCTAATTAGTGTTACATACTTGATACGTTACATTACAAAACATGATTGTTTCTTTCGAAGTATATGAGTTAAAATCACGTCCTGACTTTAAACCCTGACGGGCCATGAAA
>CM063506.1:118712232-118724732 GCA_032207245.1 Pardosa pseudoannulata | reverse complement strand
ATATATATATTATATATATATATATATATATATATATATATATATATATATATATATATATATATATATATATATATATATATATATATATATATATATATATATATATATATATATTTATATATATATATATTATATATATATATATTATATATATATATATATATATATATATATATATATATATATATATATATATATATATATATATATATATATATATATATATGTATATATAATGAAACATTTTTTGGACTTTACTACTAATTTCTTAACCAGTTTCATTTCGCTCACAGAAACAATCATAAAAAATTTATTCAAAATGCAAATATATAAAAACAATTTTAAACGTTTGCTTAAAATCTGTTTGCAATAAAATATAATTTCTTCGTGAGATTTGTCCTGTTGAAAACCAATAAGAAGAGATTTTAAGTTAAAAGAAATTATCCTATCTATATAGCTTGTTAATAATAAATGTCTGAAAATATTTATTCAGTTCCATCCATTTCATTTATTTTTATATACATTATTTTTTAATTTATATAAAATCAGACTCCTTGGAAATATTCTGTCAAGGTACTATGCATATTAATTTTTGTGTATTAAAAAAATAGTAATGAATAAATTCAATGATAGAGTTTTTAAATTTGATAGATAATTTTTATAGATATAAATTATCTATTAACACTGTTATTTTATCAAATTTTAAAAGCGAATTTATTTTTTTTATAATGTTAGTGATTGGAGTATAAATGGTATCCAGAAAGTGTCTAATTGAATTGCCATTATTTGGAAATCATAATTCTTTAAAATGATTTAACTCAAAGATTGCGTCTGTGAAATTAGAATTGTGTTCTTGCTGTTGAAGTGTTATGTCATTTAAACACTATTCAGCCGGAGTTTACTCGTATTAAGGCAAAGGTGTTTGTCTTTCGTTTTTAACGAGCAACACAAGGGTGAAAGTACGACTTTTGCTTAAGTAGGTTCTAGTATTTTTTAAGCAGGGATCAAGTAGAAGACCCATAGGCTTTGCCTACCAACCCCAGAGGTATTGATTGAGAGCATATTCTACGTGCTCCAGTAACCTTTAACAAAGATGAGAGATCTTAAGCCTGATCGGTCTTAGAACCCGCAACTCAGCAGTTACGAGAGAGTTGATTTTGCCGACTGATCAACCGTGGTTTCTAGTTAAGATTTTAAATGATTTATTTTATTTTTTATTTATACTTTTGCAATAAAATTTGGTAGATGTTGGATATTTCGTAAACTGTATTCAACGTAAGTAGTATAGGTGTGATATCTGTGGGTGTAATGAGAATTATCTGAAATGTAATAGGGGTTTTGTACCTGAGACAGGATTTAAATTTAGAATTGTCGTAGTGTCATGGTGTCATTTTCTGATGGTTAACAGAAGGTGAGAGTTTTCAAAGGTAATAAATTAAATGCAAGTCATACAAGTAAGATGTACATGCAGATAGTTATGCTACTGACATTAATGTTCAAAGGGGATGTATTTCATGAACTGTAACAACACAGCGTGGAGTGTTAATTGAGTTAAGATTATTAAATTGTGTGACGTATTCTCCTAATATCCAGGATTTTATATTCCTTCCTTAGAATTTTTCAAGCATTTCAATAATACCCTCTCAGTGTTATTCAACTTTTCTTTGACGCTCTCTTCTATTCAAAGTCAAACGGCATTGAAAACTGAAACTATCTACGAAAATTTCGTAAACTGTTTTCAACGTAACTACCCTACAACAATTTTTTTGTATATTTTGGCATATTTCCTCGTCGTGAAATAAACTCCTGGACATTTATGAAAATAATTTGTTGTTAATACCGGTGAATTTCATTGCAACAAAAAACAACCGATGATTAAATTTAAAGTTATCATATATGTACCTAATAGATTATTTAAGTCAAATATAAAAGAAAATTACTTACGCAATATCTGAGTTCAGTGATAAAACATATGAAAATAATGCAGATGATATATAAATAATTTCAAATAAGAAATGAGATGGTTAATGAATGACGTCATAAGGATAGAAAAAATGATATTTTTACCTATTTATTATATGATAAATTGTTGTATGCGTAATATACGGGATATAAAAAAAAATTAATTTAAACAAATCCCTCTGTACTAAAAATAAGATTGTAATTGAATACTAGTCCCTTGTGAAATTCTTATAACATAAAAACGAATCATTTAAAAAAAACTTAAGAGATAGAAATAAATTAAGATAAAAACAGCATGTCAATTGAAATATTTTTCCCACGATATTTACTCAGTCGGAGTCAGATCACGTAATTTTTACTGACGTCAAATTTTAATCGGATACACTATCAATAATCCCTTGATACTCCATGAAAATTAGTTTTTCATGAAAAAAAATAGAAAGGTAAAATTCAATTCTAAACCATTCATTACTCTTACCTTTCATTACTGTTATTGTAAAGAAATTTAGTATCTAATTTAGTTTTAACTGAAAGTTTGGTGATTGTAACATAAAATATTATAAGAAAATTGTTATAGTTCAATTGTATCAAACCTACGTAAATATAATTAGTCGATACATTTGAGATTATTTTGATATCAGTTATTTAAAATAATTTTTTAATATTTATAATCATCAGACTGTTTCAAAAGTCCATGGTATTAAACTATTTAAATTATAATTTGAGAGAGAAACGAAAAAATTAATACTTTGCTATTTTTACAGTCATTTTATATTAATTCTTATAGAAGAATGCAGAAATACTATACATATAAATGTACATATGTAAAGTATATCTGTTTCTAATTACATGTAGCCATTACACAAAAATCTATATCATGACTTAATCTTACATACATCTTACTACTGTTTCATGCAATTATACTATTAAAAGTATAATTTAAAAGAAAAATTTTAAAAATTAATAATTTGCTATTTTTACAGTCATTTTCTATTAATTCTTATAGAAGAATGCAGAAATACTATACATATAAATGTACATATGTAAAGTATGTCTGTTTCTAATTACATGTAACCATTACACAAAAATCTATATCATGACTTAATCTTACATACATCTTACTACTGTTTCTAAATTTTATAAAATTATACTATTAAAAGTATAATTCGAAAGAAAAAATTAAAAAATTAATTATTTGCTATTTTTACAGTAATTTTCTATTAATTCTTATATAAGTATGGAGAAATGCTATTCATATAAATATACATATATAATGCATATTTGTTTCGGATTACATGTAGCTACTACATAAAATTCTATATCATGATTTAATTCTACATAAATAATGTTACTACTGTTTCAAATATATTAAACTATTAAAAGTATAATTTGAAAGAGAAATAAAAAAATTAATATTTTGCTTTTTTTTACAGTCATTTACTATTAATTTTTATATAAGCATACAGAAATACTACGCATATAAATGTACATATATAAAGCAATTCTGTTTCTAATTACATGTAACCACTACACAAAATTCTATATCATGACTTAATCCTACATACATAATTTTACTACTGTTTTTAAAGTTCATGGTTTTATACTAATAAAAGTATTATTCGAAAGAGAAATAAAATAATAATATTTTATTATTTTTACAGTTATTTTCTATTAATTCTTATATAAGTATGCAGAAATACTATGCATATAAATGTATCTATATAATAATGCATACTTGTTTCGGATTATATGCAACTACTACACAAAATTCTATATCATGACTTTATCCTACATATATAATGGCAATACTGTTTCAAAATTATTAAACTGTTGAAAGTATAATTTGAAAGAAAATAAAAAAAAATAATATTTTCTTATTTTTACAGTCCTTTACTATTAATTCTTATACAAGTATACAAAAATACTGTGCATATAAATGTACATATGTAAAGAAATTCTGTTTCTTATTACATATAATGATTAAGCAAAATTCTATATCATGACTTAATCATAAATACATAATGTTACTACTATTTCAAAAGTTCATGGTTTTACACTATTTAAAGTATAATTTGAAAAAGAAATTAAAAAAAATTAATATTTTGATATTTTTACAGTCATTTACTATTAATTCTGATATAAGTATACAAAAATACTATGCATAAAAATGTACGTAAAGCAATTCTGTTTCTAGTTGCATGTAACCCCTACACAAAATTGTATATCATGACTTAATCCTAAATACATAAAGTTACTACTCTTTCAAAATATCATGGTTTTAAACTATTAAAAGTATAATTTGAAATAGAAACCAAAAAATTAATATTTCGTTTTTTACAGTCATTTTTTATTAATCCTTATATAAGTATGCAGAAATACTATACATATATAATGCATGTCTGTTTCTGAGAACATATAACCACTACACAAAATTCTATGACTTAATCCTACATACATAATTATGAATCTCGAAAGGAATTTGATAAAAATAATCATATCACTTACGTATCAGACAAATTAAAGCGTTTTAACTCTATTACTGCTTGACAAGTCCAATTAGAATGATTTATGGCGGAAAGAGCGAACCTGGTGTCATGGTGTCATGGTGTCAAATGACAACAGTTATAAAAAATACGAATAAGTTTGCTCTTTTTCAGGGCTCATTTGATGACTCTATTGCAATTAATAAGAAAATGTTTTACATTGTTGACACATTGATCCGAATTATGATGCAAAGCCAGGATTTGGCGTGTAATGATTTGTTTATCGGATTTTCACGGATAATTTGATCTCACGCAGCGCCTGTAAATAATGATAGAGGAAAAAAATTGCCTTGTTAAACATTCAGGTGTATTTAAAAGTAGTATATTCTGGCTTGTACGTTAAAAAATAAATCATTTAAAAATAATTGTTTAATACAGTAAAAATGAGAATTCGTAGAGTAGTTTAATTGATATTTTTTTCTATTTACAGACAAATATTTTTATTCTGATAGTTTCTAAAGTTGTATACCATAACCCAGTATGGACTAGGTCATTTGGTTGATTTGTTCTTTTCAAATGTTGACATCTACTGTATATGCTAAAAATGGTCTAATTATTACGATTCTGAATAACTACGAACATCTATGTAAGCAATGGGATTCGAATCCACAACCTCCGGTAACGAAGAGCCACGTCATCTCCTTTTGGTTATCTTTTCGCAAGCGGTCTTTTAATTGTAATCGATTCCCCCCCCCAATTTCCTCTAGAGTACTAGACGTAAAGTACATTGCTAATAATGGATAATAACATTGAATTAACGTTGGATCTTGATTCATTTGGTTAACGTAGAATCTGCTGGGAGACACATGGTGTTTCAACCAAGACGCGAAAATGTCAAAAATACTGGGTTGGTTAAAACGTCCACCAACGAGGAATTTTTCACACTTTCTACTGTTTATTCGTCATACGTGGTCTGTAAGAAACATCTTTTTTAATCATTTTTACTATTAATCCTGCAAGGTTTGTTTTCGATTCAGAGTCAAAATATTCTTTACTTCTTCCTCCTGCTTATTGCTGTCAAAAGTGGCAACATAAAAGATGTTATTTACATGAGGTAAAGGCTCAATCAAATACTTCTGTCTTTATGTAAAGGAATATGAAGAAGCATCCCTCCGTGAATAGGTTACTTTAAAACTAATTTTAAAAATGAATAATGACATTGAAATATCGTTGGATCTTAGTTCATTTGGTTAGCCTAGAAACTCTAGACAGATGGTTAATATATTTCGACCAAAAATCGAAATTGGCAAAAATACTGAGTTGGTTGAAACATAAACCATTTTCCCTCACTGTCTACTATTTAGTTGTCATACGTGGTGAGTAAGAAATACCTTTTTAAAGCAATTTTACTATCAATCCAAGGCCAGACTCAAAATATTCTTTATTTCTTCCTCTTGTTTATTGCTGACAAAAGTGACAATATAAAAGATGTTATTTACAAGCTTTAAAGTCTCAAAGACTCCTGTCTTTATGTTCGGAAATATGAAGGAACATCTCGCCATGAAAAGGTTAATTTATAAACTAATTAAAAAAAACATGGTATATGTCTTGTACTATAACCAATGTAATGCTATAAATTAAGCAAAATTTTATGAAATATTTTAAAATAATTAACTCTTTATGTTATTATTGTTATATTATTGTTACTGTTATATTATTACTGTTATTCTTTATGTTATGTTACTATTTATGTATATTCTATATTAAATCTTTATGTTTAAATTTTACGTTTATTCTTTATATTCTTTATATTTATTCTATATTAAACCACTATTAATGAAATATTACTAAATTAGTAATAAATAGAGTTTATGGGTTCGAATCTTTATTGCTAGCATGGATGTTTATAGCCATTCAGAATCTTCTTTAAACTTTATTCCCGAGTCTCTTAAAAGTAGTGTAGCAATAAAATACACCACTCACTCCATAAATACTATTGAAAGAAATGTCTATAAGAAATCAGAATTTCTATTGCTTAATGTTAACAAGAGAGCAGTGGCTTTTTAATTGTATTCATTTAGTTAAAGTTGTAACAACTAGCGTATATATACGCGTTATACACGTTTATATACTGTATAATCGAGATTATAAATTCAACATAAGGAGAAATAAGTGTATGAAATAGTTCTAAGTGTTTTAGATAATACAGTAGTAATTCACTAATACAGTAGTAACTGTAATTAATTTAGAAACGAATTTCAGCAAATGACTAAAACATGTCTTGTATTCCTATCTCTAAAATTCTGTAAAATAAGCAAAAATATTTGAAATATTTTAAAATTTAAATTATTTAAAAGTCTGTGAGCTCCCATACATTTCATGTTATTTATTCCACTACATATAAATATTACATCTTGATAGGCTAACGATTCTACAAAATATAAAAAAGATTAATGCTTAATATGCACAAAAGAACAATGGCTGTTTAATTGCATCCATTTCTTAACTATGATAACATCTTTATTGCATTATACGAAAGTAGAAAACTTTCGTTGCATTTAGGGTCACTGACTTTTGGATTCCTACATTATGATTAGGGTTTGACTTCTTTCCAAGTATTTTTAATGACTTTTACTGTTGACATCCTTTTAAAATTTTTCATATTTATGCAAAGCTAAAGCAATTTCAACTAGTGGTATGAAATTAAATTAGGATAGAAATGCATCTTATTTAATAAGCTTTTAGAAATCGTATTTGGAGATGAATAAAAGTGTTTTTATTTCAAACGTATGACCCAAGCAAGCATTTAAATTCATTCTATTTACTTGATTAAGTGTTCATAGCAAAGAAATAAAAAAATCATTAGAAAAACCCACTCTATTTCGGTTGTTATTGTAGTATAAAACTTTTTGAGGTAGAATATATATTTCACTAGAATTTAACGTAAAAATACTATATACAAGTTTTAAGATGCATCCTTTAACACCTTTAAATTTTTGGGGTTATTGCATATCCTGTACATTTATTAAATCCATCTATTAAGTATATATGTTTAAAGAATATTTTAATGTATAAAACTTTATAAGTATCATTGTATCACACAAATTAGTTTGTCAAATAACTAATTATTTGTACTATAAAAATGAAATGCTGTAAAATAATATTATAGGAAATATTATTAATTACAGTTTCAATTTATAACAATTCCCTTATGACATTTATCGTTTTTTGAACTTTCTAAAGAGCAGCTCAATAAATGTCTGACAGTTTAATTAAATTTACAGATATCCAAGTGAGGATTTAATAAATGTTGTGAACTATTGTGGTACTAATTTTTTATGTTATTATTGTTATGTTATTGTTATTGTTATTGCTACCGGCAATGCTTCTATAATTCACCGGGCCGCGACCTCGATCATATTCTACGTTGTTTGAGATAAATGTAGACTTAGTAAATTTGAGACTTCATACTTAATAGGATATTTGAAAATATAAAACATTGAGTTTTGGTTTGAAATTTTATGTATTAGTAATGAAAGCAAAATAAATGAGTTTTTAAAATTAATTTTTGTTATGCTGTCATAACAAAAGTAAGGAACATCTTTTTTAATGAATTTTAATATCAATCCTGTAAGGTTTATTTTCGACCCATACTCAAAATATTCTCTATTTCTTCCTCCTGCTTATTGCTGTCAAAAGTAGCAATATAAAAGATGTTATTTAAAAGGGGTAAAGACACAATCAAAAACTCCTGTCTTTATGTAAGGGAATATGAAGAAACATATGAAGAAGTATAATTTAAAAAACTAATTTAAAAAACCATGGTATAAGCCTTGTACTACAATCTCTATAATGTTGTAAATTAGCAAAACTATATGAAATATTTTAAAATTACTAATTCTTTACATTCTTATTGTTATGTTATTGTTATTGTTACTTTTTTAACATACAGTGTAGGAACTAAATATATAAAAACTAACTGTACAGAACAGTCTATTTTAACTCTACAAGTTACCGGCAATGCTTCTATGATTCCCCGGGCAGCGACCGCGTTCGCTTTCTATGTTGTTTGAAGTAAATGTAGACTTAGGAATTGGAGACTTCATACTTAGCAGGATATTTGAAAATATATAATCTAACATTGAGTTTTGGATTGAAATTTTATGTATTAGTAATGAAAGCAAAATAAATGAGATTTTAAAACTATTTTTTGTTATGCTGTCATACATGGTGTGTAAGAAATATCCTTTTTAATCAATTTTACTACCAAACCTGTAAGGTTTGTTTTCGACTCATACTCAAAATATTCTCTATTTCTTCCTCCTGCTTATTGCTGTCAAAAGTGGCAATATAAAACATGTTATTTACAAGGGATAAAGACTCAATCAAAGACTCCTGTCTTTATGTACGGGCATATGAAGAAACATATGAAGAATGTTAATTTAAAAAACTAATTTAAAATAACCATGGTATATGTACTACAATCTCTATAATGTTGTAAATTAAGCAAAATTATATGAAATATTTTAAAATTAGTAATTCTTTATGTTTATATTTTTATGTTATTGTTATTGTTATTGTTAATTTTTTAACGTATAGTGTAGGAACTAAATATATATAAGCTAAAAGTACAAAACTTTCTATTTCAACCCTACCAGTTACCAGTAACTGCTTCTATGATTCACCAGGCAGTAACTGCATTCACATTCTATGTGGTTTAAGATAAATGTAGATTTAAATGAAAAAAATTGAGATTTCATACTTAACAGGAAATCTGAAAAAAAAAACAGATAATAACATCGAGTTTTGGATTAAAATTTTATCTATTGGTAGTGAAAGCAAAATAAAGGAGATTTTAAAACTCCGGCCTATCCGGCTTTTTTATTATCCGGTATGCCCCTTCTCCTCATTGCGCCGGATAATCGAAGACGTACTATATATTCCTTTTCAACGTAAACTTATACATCCGTATTAATTAAAAGCATTGAACCTAAAGTTTCTTCAAATTAAAGACGACAAAAGTTTGTTTTGATTTAAATCTACAAAAATACTTTTTTAAATCAATATAATTAGAAATCAACTCTCGCAGAAATTCTTCTTAAAATATATCTGAGTTTTACAGAAACAAAAACTACGTTTGAAAACCACCAAATAAGTTTTTAAAAACTAACAAGTTAGAAAACAAAGTGTTTAATCTTAAAGAACAAGTTTCAAACACAAGGCTAAAGCTTTCTGATCAATTTAAAGTAGAATAAGATAAACAGTTATTTAAAATGTTATTCTTCAAAGGAGATAATACTTGGGTAAGCACGTTGCACAAAGGTAGTTATCTCCAAAGTTTCTTTTTTACATAGTAGAGTTAAGTGACGTAGCTTTAGAAGCAGGTAATTGCAAGCCATTACGAACAGGGGTATCATTTTAAACTTTCCTTTAGAGCTTACATTAAGTGCTGAAATTTTTAAAAGCGGTTTTTGAAACTCACACGAAAATTACATAATTGCATTATAATTTAAGGCACACTGTAGGTTTATGCAAACTAAAGGAAGACTTTAGTTCTCTTTTCCTCGTTTTTTTTGTACTTCGTTGTTAAATAAAATGCTTTTTGATTGTAGTTGAATTTTAACCAAGTTTGAAATAACTTAGAGCTTTCTTGTCACAGCTGATATTGTGTCAGGCAGGAAACTTTATTTTATTGGATTAAAATGTCACTTCAGACACAAACAAACACAGAGTAATATATATATATATATATATTTTTTTTTTTTGAAATACTTTATATATATATATATATATAAAATGTATATATATATATATATATATTATATATATATATATATATATATATATATATATATATATATATATATATATATATATATATATATATATATATATATATATATATATATATATATATATATATATATATATATATATATATATATATATATATATATATATATATATATATATATATATATATATATATATATATATATATATATATATATATATATATATATATATATATATATATATATGTATATATGTATATATATATATATATATATATATATATATATATATATATATATATATATATATATATATATATATATATATATATATATATATATATATATATATATATATATATATATATATATATATATATATATTATATATACATATATATACATATATATATACATATATATATATATATATATATATATATATATATATATATATATATATATATATATATATATATATATATATATATATATATATATATATATATATATATATATATATATATATATATATATATATATATATATATATATATATATATATATATATATATATATATATATATATATATCGGGTGGCCATAATTAAACTGACAGTGCTCACAGTGTTCTGTAGCGCGATCTATTTGCGAGAATGACGCCACATTTTGTAGGAAGATTAAACAAGACGGGGGACGAAAGATTCATCGAAAAACCAAATTAGTTCCAAAAGTCACCGCTGTGGGAATATTTGGCGCTGTGTTAGAGAAAAAAGAGTGTTAGCAAATGCAAATTAATATGGAATAAAATTACATTTTATTATGCACATTTTTTGATTCAGTTCAAGTACAAAATGGCAACACTTTTACAAAACCTTCAAATCTACATAAACACAAATAATGTCTCGTGATCTGCAATATCACGTATGCTGAGCTGAAGAAGGAGTTCTTTATTCAAATTTCATGTTACATCCATTGGTATATAATTTAAATTTTATACCCTATTTTTATCTTATTCTATCCCTCCAAATGTGCGTTCGACTTTATTTTATTTGAAAAGCAGCAAAAGAAATACTGTTTATGCAAGTATATTTCAGTGCAAATATTTAGTTCACTGCTGAGTATCACAGCAGTATAAAAAGCATGTGTTTCAGGGGCTGATCGAATGTAAGCACAATGATGATTTCTTTTGATTAGCTGTAGCAAGTGTGGCTTACAGCAGTGCTTAACTTTATTTTACTTTGTAAGTAACATTTTTATGTCTTATGTTTAGACTTATCAAAATTTTATGCTGCATGTAGTCACATACATTAATTCCATTGCTCTCATTTATATAAATGCACTCTGCGTTACCGGTAGGAAAGGTAGCAGTTATATATGCATGTACATGCCTAAAATATCTTAAAACCTTCCTACATATTCAGACATTCAGCATTTAAAATTAATCAGTTCCTTGACCCCGTTCCCTACGGAGTTTTATCGGATAAAGCATCAGTCTTATCCTGCGAAATAAAAAAGTTTATTACTAATTTTTTTCTTATCTGATTTTCCAGAATAGCTAAGCTAACTATCGTTTTAATCAATTTCCCCATAACCAACGTTCAGCAGTTTTTTTTAGTCATTTTAGACAATTACTGCCTTAATTGTTATAATCGAATTCATTTCTCACTCAATAATTAAAAGTATAAACTAATATTATCTACTTAACTTAAATGGTCATACATTTTTGTAATCTAATCATAGTCAGGGATGTTTATTATTCTTTATTAAAGCATGATTAACCTTAAAATTTATATTTTGATTTGAAACAATGAACTCAAATTAAAGAAGTACTTAATACAAGTATTTAGTGAATTTTTTAAAGTATTTTATATAAAACTTCTACATTTTAAGAGAGATTTGTTACCATCTAGTTATTTCTGATCTCTATTTTCTATATATTTATTTAGGATAAATATATTTAACAAAAAAATATAACAAAAAAAAAAAATTTCATGCAACGATAAAATTATTTTAGAAATTATTTTGTGCTTTAAGTTTAAAATCGGTTTTTTATAGATTTCAGATATTTCAGATTCATATATTTTGTGTGCCATCATTGTCTGTGTTCCTATTAAACATACCATTATATTATGATAACATTTAATTTTTAATTAGATATCAAATTACTATGTGACGTTCTGGCTTTTTTATAAATTGTAAACGTAGAGTTATGAAATGTTATGCTCATATAACATGATGTATAAATAAGTATTATT
>CM063506.1:118694732-118702232 GCA_032207245.1 Pardosa pseudoannulata | reverse complement strand
CATTTACAAATTAATAATTTTGATTATGCAAATGAAATTTTTTCTCATTTGGCTTAAATAAAATGAATCTTAGTAAATATTTGATAATAGTGGGACTGTTTACAGAAAATCATTTGAAAAAGTAATTCCCGTAAAATGCATTACGCAAAGAACTTTTGGACACTTTTGAGGGTAAAATAATTCCAATATAAAATAAGAAAGCTAAAATGATGTACATATAATCTGGCATATTTGGCTTAGAAATATTAGATTATATATCAGACTGACATAAATAGAAATACTTATATCTCTCTTAAAATGAATGTGAATATTTAAAACAAACAAGTGAATATGTATTTTAAAAAATTTAAATAGAATTCTTTGATCTCAGAATTCCTTCCAAAGTACAGTTTATGTATAGAAAAATATCCATAGAATACATTTCAGTGCTGAAGAAAACTAAATTTCTTTTTGTCTACAAAATAAGTTTAGTAATGTCTATAGAAAACGTGATTCTTTTGAATAAATTCTTTCAAAAATTTAACTGCAATTAGAATATTGTTACACTCAATAATATATTTCTATTATCTAATAAGTAACACTTGGTAAATAAACTGCATCGCCTTGCGTGAATTTGTAAAATCATTTATAATTTCAATCTTCCTTTAGTATACACAAACTTAAATATAAGTAAGCCGACAGGACTTAACAAAAATTAAACACAAACTGTTTTTTAATTCAAAACACAATTATGAAATATAATACACAGAGAATATGATTTTTCTATAACATATAAATGGGTTTACATAGAACAATTTTTATTTAGTTTTAAGAATTTTTATTTAATTTATATTTTATATTATGATATTTATCTACTTCTCTCTCTGTATATAATATATAAAATATTTAAAAATAAAATTTTTTAAAAATTTTTTTTATTGTTTTTTGAAGAATTTTACTGTAAATTGTTATATATAAACTCCTTCTCTCTTATATATATAAATATATAAAATATATTAACAATATTTATAAAAACCTCCTCTCTCCCATATACAAATTACTTAAATCTTTAGCTTATAATGTATCAAAATAACATCTATATATAATATATGTATATAATATATATATATATATAATATATAATATATATATATATATATATATATATATATATATATATATATATATATATATATATATATATATATATATATATATATATATATATATATATATATATATATAATATATATATATATATATATATATATATATATATATATATATATATATATATATATATATATATATATATATATATATATATATATATAATATATATATATATATATATATTCATATATATATATATATATATATAATATATATATATAAATATATATATATATATATATATATATATATTGCTTATCTACATATTTAATGTATATAATTTATATTTTATATATATAAATACAAATATATATATAAAAGATAAATATATATATATATATATAAAGTAAAATAAAAGAATTATCTAATTTTTATCAAATATTTATTTCTTCGGTAGAAAATGTAACGAGAGAAAACGTTGCTATCTTTTGGCCTAAACCAAAGAAAAAGTGCGAAAAAATATCAAAATAGATTTTTTCAGGAGATTCCGGGATATTCTTACCTTGCAGAGATAGAAAACTACAGTAAAAGGCATTAAAAAAAAAAAAAAAAAAAAAGTAGAGTTTCCAAAAAATTTTTTTTGCAGAAAGATAAAATACATTAACAAGTTTTAGTAGATGTTTCAGAAAAACAACAATTTTTATTTTTAAGAAAAATAACAGTTTTATGAGCTAAAAATCTCTGAAATATATTATATTGATGATAAGAAAAAATATATTATAGATTCTAGGTATATAATATTTCTTCAGTAGTTAAACGTGTTTAGAAAGTAAGAGGTTATTATTTAATGTATGAATAAGAAATTATAGAACAATCACTCCATTTAATCAAAGGTTATGCATCTAAGTTAATAAGTTTATAAGGTTTAAGTATATATGTTTAATACGAGGAAATACATCTATATTAAGAACTATTTTAAAACTAATAACGTGTAAAAGTGTGAAGATCAATAATTCTGTAAGAAAATTTTTTCCGTTGTTCTTATTTTTCCGTTGTTTATAAAGTACTTTAAATTTTATAATATACATGTACACACACACACACACACACACACACACACATATATATATATATATATATATATATATATATATATATATATATATATATATAATATATATATATATATATAAATATATATATATAAAATATATATATATATATATATATATAATATATATATATATATAATATATATATATATATATATATATATATATATATATATATATATATATATATATATATATATATATATATATATATATATATATATATATATATAATATATATATATATATATATATATATATATATATATATATATATATATATTATATATATAAATATATATATATATATATATATATATATATATCTATATATATATATATATAAAAAAATATATATATATATAAAATATATATATATATATATAAATATATATATATATGTATATATATATATATATATATATATATATACATATATATATATATATATATATATATAATATATATATATATATATATATATATATATATAAATATATATATATATTAAAAATATATATATATATAATATATATATAAATATATATATATAATATATATATATATATATATATATATATATATATATATATAAATATATATAAATATATTATAATTATATAAATATAAATATTTAAGATATTTTAATTATATTTTATATAATTATATAATAAATATAATTATATTATAGAACAATAAATTACTATATTTTTTGTTTATAATTGGTTTATAAAAAGAGAATGTTGATATAATATTAATAAAGAGATTTTATGATTTATATATTGCATATATTTCACAGTGTCTTTTTAAATATATATAAAAATTTTATTTTTTCTTATTTTATTTTTATTTTATATTATATAAAATTAATTATTTTCTTAAATGTATCCTTTTTTTATATTTTATATTTCAAATAAACAATATATAATAAAATATATATATTTTCTATCTAATATCTAACTTTTCTTTATATGTATATATAATTTTTTTATAATATATTTTATTTTATATAAAATAATATTTATATATAATTAAAACAATGAAAAATTATTTCGTGCTTTTCTTGTTTTTTTGTTTTTGATAAATTTGTAAAAATTTAGAAATCCAGGAAATGCCAGGTGCTTCACGTAGCAGGCTATTCAAGAATATGGTGCTATCTAACATTTGATTCTTTAACATTTATATTATTTCTCAACTCACACCAACATATTCCTATGAAAGTTGCTATCATTAAGGAAAATTAATTATTTTCTTAAATTATATTTGAATAAACAATTTGATTCAATATATTTATAACCTCAGCCGTGGTAGCTAATCGTAGTCTAACTACTGCTTCAACGTAGTCACTATCATAACCGAATCGTGGCAGTTCGTGGCTTGATTCGGCCTTGTTCATTAATGGCGACTTGGACAAGTAAAATAGGTTCATGGTTGCAAAGTCCTCTATTCAACACGTTTTCCTACTGTTGCATTCAAAAGACTCCGCTTTTTTTTCCTGATCTTAACTTTTTAATTCGCTGAATAAATTCCTTGTCCCTTGCGAAAATTCATTCTGTTCTTTCTCTTGGGTGCTGTCTTTTCTCTTTTACGATCAGAGTGATTTTCATGTGTTTCTTTTGTCTGTTGTTCACTAATTAAATCTCACTAGTACTAGTAAAGTTCACTAGTACGAGCAGAGTGATTTTAATGCCTTTCTTTTTTCTTTCGTTCACTAATTAAAGCTGACTAGTACTAGCAAATTTCACGTATGATCAGAGTGATTTTTATGTCTTTCTTTTTTCTGTCGTTCACTAATTAAAGCTCACTAGTACTAGTAAATTTCACTAACACGAGCAGAGTGATTTTAATGTCTTTCTTTTGTCTGTCCTTCCCTAGTAAAAATGTCCGTTTTATCATCTCTAAAACAAGGTTTTAATTAGATTTGTGCTATTCTCTTCAATGCTCCGCGAGTGCTTTTTTATTACTGCTATCGACTAGGACAAGTAAAATACATTCATCATTGCAATGTTCTCTAGTTTCCTAAATGATACCTTTTCAGATGTCAGTATGGGGTTACTTTTGCTTGTTCCTTACTTTTAAATTACGAGGTTAGACTTTGTTTGTATGTGTTGTCATAGAAAATATTGTTGGCATTTCATATGTCTCTCTAATTATAAAATGGCCTATATATATATCTGTGGCTTGGTGATAAAGAACACTATAAAACCTGGAAATGTGTATAATAATATTTATGAAATTCTTAAAGAAATGTATTACAAGTAATAGTTATGCGGATTTTAAAGAAAAATTAAAAACAATTTTACTCCCTAGTACATCATCCATCCATTCTTATGTAGATGTAATATTTTATTTTATAGTTTTCTTTTAATAAAAGTGTAAGAAATATCCAGCAAATGATCAAAGAATTTAAAATAACTTTCCTTGAAACCTTTCTTATTAATAGAAATTTGTGACAAACGGAAATGTTCTTGGTTTCATATATTTAAAAGTGATTTTTTTGTAGCATGAATGAAAATGCAATTAATTCTTAGATCATAAATCACGAATATTTAAAAAAAGATATTTTTGAGGTCAGATGGGTTATAAATAAAATGATATCTCGACTGCTGAAATGTCTTAAATTTTATCACTGAAAGGAATTGCCATTAGAATTTTTTTCGTTTTCCCAATTTTTGCTAAACTGCATTTATGAAAGTGATTTGATAAGCTTCCATTTGTGCTAAGTGTTTTTGCTACTTGTTATTAAATGAAGTTGTAAACGTTTAATATTTAATGAGATATATC
Organism: Pardosa pseudoannulata; assembly: GCA_032207245.1. NCBI lineage: Eukaryota > Metazoa > Arthropoda > Arachnida > Araneae > Lycosidae > Pardosa > Pardosa pseudoannulata. Next base: position 118,697,244 of record CM063506.1, on the reverse strand, counting down.
AAATGTACTGGTGTATGATAATTATTTAAGAGGGTTCAGAGTCTTAAGATAAATTGCATGTTCTCTACTAAATTTAATAAAGTTTTAAAATATTTTGAATGGTATGGTAGTATAGCATGTTCTACATTTGAGCCCAGTGTGTCCAGGAAAACGCTTAGATGAATCGTGAGATTATGATTTTTCAGATCAAATATGTTTCTTAATTTTTCAAGTCGGACTAGATGTTCAAAACATGCCCCAAAGCCAAAAGTCACATGTATTTAGATTATTGGTCTGGAAAGCTTCATTTAAAGAAATTGGAGGCTCTTAAAACGCCCTTAAGTAAATTTATTTTTAGAAAGTTTTCAGAGGTGAGACCAAGAGAGGAGTTCCACAACATAAAAGTGTTCTTATCATTTAACAATCCCCCCCAAGTCTTCAGTAAGGAGAACCCCAACTTCAATAAAAACAAAATATTCGAAAGATGTTTATTTGTAAAAATTTGTTTACTTCAGGTTCTCTATTTTTAGAGAAGATTTTTGATTTTAAAATTTTTAATACAAAATTAATTAGGCTCCCACACCGATGCACAGTTTTGCCTAAAAAAGGTTTCTCTTGAGTGCACACATTTACAGTTTCTAACCTTTCGTAACAACTGTACCATTGACCTGAAATCCCAATATTACTTCAACTGGTATTAGTATAATTGCATTTGCTGCATTTCCGCAGATTGGAATATTATCCAGTTTTGCTTTTTCTTCAATTTCCATCTTTTCTATTTACCTTCTTCTTACTAGAAATAAGTAATATTTATTGTTTTGAAGCAGGTCTCGTAATATTCAATATTAATTTCCAAATAAAAACTGTACCACGCCAATTTTCTAATTTATTTATATGTTAACATAACGACTCTATACATCAAATGTTTCTTCTATATGAGTTTAAACTGATACTAAATAATAAAAAATTATTTTTTTCCATTTCTTTTGGAACTTGTAAAATATAATTCTATCACATTTTTACATAACATTTTTTCTTATTTTATTATGATTAATAGTTTGATTTTTCCGAAAAGTGCCTTTAAACAGATACTAAATAATAATAAAAAGTAGAAACTAAATTTACTAAATTATTTATTTATTAAGTTCATTTATGACTTGATAAATGTATCGCATTACATATCTATAAGAAATTGATCTTATAATGAGTATTATACAAGACTTTTTTCTGCTTTACAGAAATATGACATTTAATGTATAATAATTAATAATTAAGCTGATACAAAAAAATAAGAAATTTTTTTTCATTTGTTTTTTCTCTTGAAAAATATAATTCTTTTACATTCTATATAACATGTTATCATATTTTATTATGCATCATAGTTTGTCTTTTCAGAAAATTGCCTCTGAACAGATACTAAATAATAATAAAAAGTAGAAACTAAACTTTACTAAATTATTTATTTATTAAGTTCATTTATGACTTGCAAAATGTATTCTATTACATCTCTATAAGAAATTTGATATTATAATGAGTATTATACAAAACATTTTTCTGTATCACAGAAATATGACATTTAATATATAATAAATAATAATTAAGCTGATACTAAATAATAAGAAATTATTTTTTTCCATTCGTTTTGTATTTTGAAAAATGTATTTATTTTACATTTCTATATAATATTTTATTATATTTTATTATGCATCATAGTTTGTTTTTTCAGAAAAATGCCTTTAAAAAGATACTAAATAACAATAAAAAGTAGAAACTAAATTTACTAAATTATTTATTTATTAAATTAATTTATGACTTGCAAAATGTATCATATTACATGTCTATAAGAAATTTGATCTTATAACAAGTATTATACAAGACTTTTTATTTCTGTTTCACAGAAATATACCATTTAACATACACTAATTATTAATTATTTAGCCTATACTAAATATTAGTTAATTCTTTATAAATTAATTTCATTAATATCATGAGCAATTTTATTACATTTATATAAAATGTTTGATCTTATAATGAATATTATAAAGTCTTTTTTTCTGTTTCACAGAAATATGACATTTAATATATAATAAATAATAATTAAACTGATACTAAATAACAAGAAATTATTTTTTTCCATTTGTTTTGTATTTTGAAAAATATAATTATTTTACATTTCTATATAACATTTTTTTATTATGCATCATAATTTGTTATTTCAGAAAAATGCCTTTAAAAAGATACTAAATAACAATAAAAATTAGAAACTAAATTTACTAAATTATTTATTTATTAAGTTAATTTATGACTTGCAAAATGTATCATATTACATGTCTATAAGAAATTTAATCTTATAATGAGAATTATAAAAGACTTTTTTTCCGTTTCACAGAAATATGACATTTAATATATAAAAATAATAACTAAGCTGAAACTAAATAATAAGAAATTCTTTTTTTCATTTTTTTTTTTTGTATTTTTATTTTTTTTTATTTTTTTTTTTTTTTTATTTTTTTTTTTTAATTTTTTTTATTTT
>CM063506.1:118677232-118689732 GCA_032207245.1 Pardosa pseudoannulata | reverse complement strand
TATTGTAGAAAAAAAATACTAAAGAAATCGACTAAAATTGAGTCAGTTAAAATCTATACTATATATTGAAAAGTTTATTAAATATTGGTTTTGAAGTCTTAAATTTTATAAAAAAAAATTTCCATGTTTATCAAAGACTTTTTGGTTTAATATTACAGCCTATATACTATTTTATTCGTTAAATTGACTTGTGTTCTTATTAGAAATACACTTTATTGAGTATTTACGAATTCAAAATTTAAAATGAATGATTATTACATTAAAACCTGTTTTTATTTCAGTTTAATTACTTGAAGACATTTAATGTGTATTTTAAAACTTTTTATTATGTCCATGGCTTTAAAATAGAAACTATTGTTTTATGAACTTTTCGAAAATCTTTTTTTATGAAACTGGATATGTTTATTTTAAAACATTGACTTAATATATATGTAAGGCAGTAAAATAAGATAAAGACTTTTTAACAATTATTAAAAGCTTAAAATTTTTTTTATAAATTGTATTTATCAATATTAAAACTAAATGTTAATGCTGCTACGTTATTGTACAAAAAACACTAAAGAAATCGACTAAAATTGAGTCAGTTAAAAGCTATATAATATATTGAGAAGTTTATTAAATATTGGCTTTAAAGTCTTACATTTTATGAAATAATTTTCCATGCTTATCAAAAATTTTTTGGTTTAATATTACGAACTATATGCTATTTTTGTCATTAAATTAACGTGTGTTCTTATTAGAAATACAGTTAAATATTGAGTATTTACGAATTCAAAATTTAAAATGAATGATTATTACATTAAAACCTGTTTTATTTCAGTTTAATTATTTGACGACATTTAATGTGTATTTTAAAACTTTTTATTATGTCCGTGGCTTTAAAATATAAACTATTGTTTTATGAACTTTTCGAAAATCTTTTTTTATGAAACTGGATATGTTTATTTTAAAATATTAACTTAATATATCAAAATTTTTATAAATTGTAAGGCAAAATTTTTATAAATTGTATTTATCAAAATTAAAATTAAATTTAAACTGCTACGTTATTGTAGAAAAATACTAGAGAAATCGACTAAGATTAAGTCAGTTAAAAGGTATACAATATATTGGGAAGTTTAATAATTTATTGGCTTTGGAGTCTTAAATTTTATGAAATAATTTTCTACATTTATCAAACACATTTTGGTTTAATATTACAGACTATATACTATTTTAGTCATTAAATTGACTTGTGTTTTTATTAGAAATACAGTTAAATATTGAATGTTTAAGGAATTCAAATTTAAAGTCATTTGTCCTCTTAACTCTGTGTCATAAACGTTTTTGTAGGTACTATTTTCACTAGAAAATTTTCAAAACCCAAACATAATAACAAAGAGCGATATGAAACTAAACTTCTCGGCTCAACAGCCCTAGGGGGCCAGGGACTACTGTGTCAATCTCCGTTTACGTGACCAAAAGTCCTGAGGTGCGAAACATATATTCCGGTTAGGTGGTTAGTGTTAGGCGGAACCCTCGTATTTAGTTATCAAGCACGCTTGGCCCTCCGTTCATCTACCCACTGAAGGGATGAAAGGATGAGTCAACCTTGCCCAGCCTGGGGATCAAACCTCGGACCTGAAAGAGTGATAAGTCTTAGGACATAAAACTTTTCTTGTTATATAAAGTCCGTATTCTTTATACAGAAGAAATATTGATCGTAAATTTTAAAGAAACAAATTTTCATGACAATACTCACTTTAAATCAATTATATGAAATTCGGTTCATATTCAAATGCTACTTTTAATGAAAGTGTTTTAATTTTAATCTATTAGATAAATACGAAGGAAAGCACGGGAATTTAAAACTGTAAGATCTAGATCTGTTAATTCCCACACCCAAACTCTGTATTAATGAAATGAAGCATTTCGGAATGGCTAAACTTAAATTTTGCTAACAAGTTTGTTATTCGGTTTTAAAATGAAAAGGGAATTGATTTATGTTGAGAAGGGTATATACTTACGGCACTGCTGTAAGGAGCATAATTATGCTCTCTCTGAGCTAATTTATATTTGTGGAACTAATTTGCAAGCACTTTGGCAAATTTATTTATCTCAGGTTAAAGGTGTGCTTGAAAATTCTATTAAAAGGGAATTAGTAAGTCTGAATATTATAACATATCATATAATTATTTTCTTGTATAAATTATGTGTTATGCATGTGTTGGGAAAAATAAATTTATTTCTATGATGAGATATATTTATAAAATGTATTAAGTTGACACAGTACTAAATATATGCTTATAATATTAAATTTTTTACTTAAATTTTCCTTTTAACCCAATTGCATAATAAATTTGAAATTATCACGTTATATATTTGAAAAGTTATTTACTATTTATATATGCAATTCATATCGAATTTTTAATGTCGGAATATTTTACTTAATATTTGAAACAGATTCATTTTTATTTAAGCTAACGTGTGTTGAAAAGGCATAAAAACTTAAATAGTAATGGATAAGATAGATAGATAGATAGATAGATGATATTTATAAATAAATGTATTATGCATGAGTTTCAGAAAACAAATTTATTTCATATGACTAGTTTATAATATTAAAAATATTTTTTAAAATCAGATACCAATATATGCTTAAAAATCATCAGATTTTTTTTTGTTTGCTTAAATTACATTTTCAACTTTTACAAATATACTTACACAATTTGAAATCTGCATCTTATCAGTTTCAAAAAGACATTTTATCTATGTAAATTTTCATTTATAAAATCTCCTTAACAAATTACATTCTAAAAGCTTTTGCAAAAAATTTTTAAAACCTAAAAATAATGACGAAGAGTGATATGCCTTAGGATCATAAACATTTTTTGTTATATACAGTTAGTATTCCTTATACAAAAGAAATATTGATCATACATTTTAAAGAAGTAAATTTTCGTTACAACTCTCATTTTATATGTTATTTGAAATTCGGTTCATATTCAAATGCTACTCTTAATGAAAGTGTTTTAATTTAAATCTATTAGATAAATACGAATGATAGCACGAGAATTTCAACAGTGAGATCTAGATCTGTTAATTCCCACTCCCAAACTCTGTATCAATGAAATGAAGCATTTCGGATTGGCTTAACTTAAATTTTGCTAACAAGTTTGTTATTCGGTTGTAAAATGAAAAGGGAATTGCTTATAAAGATTTATGTTGAGAAGGGTATGTACTTAGGTCACTGCTGTAAGGAGCATAATTATGCTCTCTCTGATATAATTTATATTTGATGAACTAATTTGCAAGCCCGTTAGCAAATTTATTTATCTCATATCAAAGGTGTGCTTTCTGTTAAAACTGAATTAGTACAGCTGAATATTATAACTTATTATATAATTATATTCTTGTATAAATTACATGTTATGCATGAGTTGTAAAAAAATAAATTTAATAATATCATGAGATAAATTTATAAAATATATTCAGAGGAAATAATATTAAAAATATGTTTAAAATTTAAAATTTTTTACTTAAATTTTTATTTTAACCCCATTGAATAATAAATATGAAATTAGGATGTTATATATTTTAAAACTTATTTACAATCTATATATGCAATTCATATCAAATTTTTAATGTGTGAATATTTTACCTAATTTCTGAAACATGTTCGTTTTTATCTGAGTTAAGGTGTACTGTAAAATGTATAAAAACTGAAGTAGTAAACCAGGATAAAACAGATAGATGATACAATGTGTTGTGAATATATTGTTGTGAAAATTAAATTTATTTGTATGATGAGATATATTTATAAAATGTATTAAGTGGGCAACATAATAAAAATATGCTTAAATTATTAAATTTTGTCTTAAATTTTCATTGCATAAAACTCCATTGCATAAATTTTTTTAAATCAGCATGTTATATATTTTAAAAGTTGTTTACTATCTATATATGCAATTCAAATCGAATTTTTAATGTGTGAGTATTTTCCTTAATTTTTGAATCATGTTTGTTATTATCTGAGTTAAGGTGTACTGGAAAATGCATAAAATTTGAAATAGTAAACCTGGATATGATAGATAAATGATACATATAATTATATGTTTTATGCTTGAGTTTCAAAAAACAAATTTATTTCATATGACTATTTTATAATATTAAAATATAATTAAGAAATCACGATACCGAAAATATGCTGAAAACATCGATTTTTTTTGTTAGCTTAAATTATATTTTTAAATTTTACAAATATACTTACATATTAAAATCAGTACACAATTTTAAATCTGCATCTTATCAGTTTTAAATGACTTTTAAATATGTAATTTCATTTATAAAGTCTCCTTAACAAATTACATTCTAAAAGATTTTTGCAAAAAATTTTTAAAACCTAAAAATAATGACGAAGAGTGATATGCCTTAGGATCATAAACATTTTTTGTTATATAAAGTCCGTATTCTTTAAACAGAACAAATATTGATCATAAATTTTAAAGAAACAATTTTTCGTGACAACACTCATTTCAAATCAATTATATGAAATTCAGTTCATATTCAAATGCTACTTCTAATGAAAGTGTTTTAATTTAAATCTATTGGATAAATAGGAAGGAAAGTACAAAAATTTCAACTGTGAGACCTAGATCTGTTAATTTTCACTCACAAACTCTGTATTAATGAAATGAAGCATTTCGGATTGGCTTAACTTAAATTTTGCTAACAAATTTGTTATTCGGTTGTAAAATGAAAAGGGAATTGCTTATAAAGATTTATGTTGAGAAGGGTATGTACTTAGGTCACTGCTGTAAGGAGCATAATTATGCTCTCTCTGATATAATTTATATTTGATGAACTAATTTGCAAGCACGTTGGCAAATTTTTTTATATCAGATTAAAGGTATGCTTTCTATTAAAACTGAATTAGTAAGTCTGGAATATTATAACATATTATATAATTAATTATCATTATAAAAAATATGTGTTATGCATATGTAGTGAAAAATAAATTTATTTATGATGAGATATATTTATAAAATGTAGTAAGTGGACACATTACTAAATATAAGCTTATAATATTAATTTTTTTATTTAAATTTTTCCTTTTTAACCCCCAATGCATAATAAATTTGAAATTAGCATGTTATATTTTTTAAAAGTTATTTATTAACTATATATGCAATATCAAATCGGACTTTTAGTGTATGAATATTTTATTTTATGTTTTAAATATGTTCGCTTTTATCTGAGTTAATGTGTGCTGAAATAATAAACCTGGATAAGATAGATAAATGATCTATAAATATATGTATTATAAATGAGTTTCAAAAAACAAATTTATTTCATACGACTAGTTTATAATATTAAAATATTAATTAAGAAATCACGATACCCAAAATATGCTTAAAATATCGATTTTTTTTGTTAGCTTAAATTACATTTTTCAATTTTACACATATACTTACACAATTTTAAATCTGCATCTTATCAGTTTTAAATGACTTTTAAATATGTAATTTCAATTATAAAGTCTCCTTAACAAATTAAATTCTAAAAGCTTTTTGCAAAAAAATTTTAAAACCTAAAAATAATGACGAAGAGTGATATGCCTTAGGATCATAAACATTTTTTGTTATATAAAGTCAGTATTCCTTATACAAAACAAATATTAATCATAAATTTTAAAGAAACAAATTTTCGTGACAATACTCATTTTTAAATAATATATGAAATTCGGTTCATATTCGAATGCTACTTTTAATGAAAGTGTTTTAATTTGAATCTATTGGATAATTAGGAAGGAAAGTACGAAAATTTCAACTGTGAGACCTAGATCTGTTAATTCTCACTCACAAACTCTGTATTAATGAAATGAAGCATTTCGGATTGGCTTAACTTAAATTTTGCTAACAAATTTGTTATTCGGTTGTAAAAGGAAAAGGGAATTGCTTTTAAAGATTTATGTTGAGAAGGGTATGTACTTAGAACACTGCTGTAGGGAACATAATTATGATCTCTCTGAGCTAATTTATATTTGTTGAACTAATTTGCAGGCACGTTGGCAAATTTTTTTATCTTAGGTTAAAGGGTGCTTGAAAATTCTATTAAAACTGAATTAGTAAGTCTGAATATTATAATATATTATATAATATTATCATGTAAAATATATGTGTTATGCGTGTGTTGTGAAAAATAAATTTATTATATGATTAGATATATTTAAAAAAGTATTAAGTTGAAACAGTATCAAAATATGCTTAAAATAACAAATCCTTAACTTAAATTTTCCTTTTAACCCCAATGCATAAAAATCTGAAATTAGCATGTTATATATTTTAAAAGTTATGTACTATTTATATATGCAATTCATATAGAATTTTTAATGTGAGAATATTTCACTTAATTTCTGAAACATGTTCGATTTTATCTGAATTAAGGTGTGCTGGAAAATGCATAAAAACTGAAGTAGTAAACTTGGAAAATATAGATAGAGGGTACAATGTGTTGTGAATACATTGTTGTGAAAAATAAATTTATTTATATGAGATATATTTATAAAATTATTAAGTGGACACAGTACTGAAATTATGCTTAAAATATTAAATTTTTTACTTAAATTTTCCTTTTAACCTCATTGCATAATGAATTTGAAATCAACATGTTATATATTTAAAATTTATTTACTACCTACATATGCAATTAATATCGAATTTTTAATGTGGGAATATTTTACTTAATTTTTGAAACAAGTTCGTTTTTTATCTGAGATAAAGTATGCTGGAAAATGCATAAAATATGGAATAGTAAACTTGGATAAGATAGATAGATGATACCTATAAATTTATGTATTATGCATAAATTAAAAAAACAAATTTATTTAATATGGCTAGTTTATAATATTAAAATATTATTAAGAAATAACGATAACAAAAATATGCTTAAAATATCGATTTTTTTTTTGTTAGCTTAAATTACATTTTCAACTTTAACGCATGCACTTACACAATTTGAAATGTACATCTTATCAGTTTTAAAAGAGATTTACATATATAATTTCATTTATAAAGTGTCCTTAACAAATTACACTATAAAAGCTTTTTGCAAAAAAATTTTAAAACCTAAAAATAATGACGAAGAGTGATATGCCTTAAGATTATAAATTTTTTTTTTTTTTTTTTTTTTGTATACAGTCAGTATTCCTTATAAAAAAGAAATATTGATCATAAATTTTTAAAGAAACAAATTTTAGTGACAGCACTCATTTCATACTGATTATATGAAATTCGGTTCATATTCAAATGCTAATTTTAATGAAAGTGTTTTTATCTCAAATCTATTAGCTAAATAGGAAGGAAAGCACGAGAATTTCAACAGTAAGATCTGGATTTGTTAATTCCCACTCCCAAACTCTGTATTAATGAAATGAAGCATTTCGGATTGGCTTAACTTAAATTTTGCTAACAAGTTTGTTATTCGGTTGTAAAATGAAGAGGGAATTGCTTTTAAAGATTTATGTTCAGAAGGGCATGTACTTAGGGTACTGCTGTAAGGAACATAATTATGCTCTGAGCTAATTTATATTTGTTGAACTAATTTGCAAGCACATTGCAATTTATTTATCTCAGATTAAAGGTGTACTTGAAATTTTTTTAAAATTCAATCAGTATGTCTGAATATTATAACATATCATATAATTATTTTCTTTATAAATTATGTGTTATGCATGTGTTGGGAAAAATAAATTTATTTCTATGATGAGATATATTTATAAAATGTATTAAGTTGACACAGTACTAAATATATGCTTATAATATGAACAGAATTATGCTCTCTCTGAGCTAATATATATTTGTTGAACTAATTTTCAAGCACGTTGGCAAATTTTATTTATCTCTGGTTAAAGGTGTTCTTGAAAATTCTATTATAACTGAATTAGTAAGTCTGAAAATTATAACATATTATATAAATTATTTTCTTGTATACAATGTATGTGAATTATGCATTGTTGTGAAAAATAAATTTATTTCTATGATGAGATATATTTATAAAATGTATTAAGTTGACACAGTACTAAATATATGCTTATAATATGAAATTTTTTACTTAAATTTTCCTTTTAACCCAATTGCATAATAAATTTGAAATTATCACGTTATATATTTGAAAAGTTATTTACTATTTATATATGCAATTCATATAGGATTTTTAATGTTAGAATATTTTACTTAATTTCTGAAACATGTTCGATTTTATCTGAATTAAGGTGTGCTGGGAATTTAATAAACCTGGATAAGATAGATAGATGATATTTATAAATAAATGTATTATGCATGAGTTTCAGAAAACAAATTTATTTCATATGACTAGTTTATAATATTAAAAGATAATTAGGAAATCAGGATACCAGAAATATGCTTAAAATACAGATTTTTTGTTTGCTTAAATTACATTTTCAACTTTTACAAATATACTTACACAATTTGAAATCTGCATCTTATCAGTTTCAAAAGGTATTTACATATGTAATTTCATTTATAAAATCTCCTTAACAAATTACATTCTAAAAGCTTTTACATTCTAAATTACATTCTAAAGAGTGATATGCCTTAGGATCATAATTTTTTTTTGTTATATACAGTTAGTATTCCTTATACAAAAGAAATATTGATCATACATTTTAAAGAAGTAAATTTTCGTTACAACTCTCATTTTATATGTTATTTGAAATTCGGTTCATATTCAAATGCTACTCTTAATGAAAGTGTTTTAATTAAAATCTATTAGATAAATACGAATGATAGCACGAGAATTTCAACAGTGAGATCTAGATCTGTTAATTCCCACTCCCAAACTCTGTATTAATGAAATGAAGCATTTCGGATTGGCTTAACTTAAATTTTCCTAACAAGTTTGTTATTCGGTTGTAAAATGAAACAGGAATTGCTTTTAAAGATTTATGTTGAGAAGGGTATGTACTTAGAACATTGATGTAGGGAACATAATTATGATCTCTCTGAGCTAATTTATATTTGTTGAACTAATTTGCAAGCACGTTGGCAAATTTCTTTATATCAGATTAAAGGTGTGCTTTCTATTAAAACTGAATTTGTACAGCTGAATATTATAACATTTATATAATTATTATCTTGTATAAATTATGCGTTACGCATGTGTTGTGAAAAATAAATTTATTTATATGATGAGATATATTTATAAAATGTATTAAGTGGACACAGTACTGAAAATATGCTTAAAATATTAAATATTTGACTTAAATTTTCCTTTTGCATTGCATAATATTATTGAAATCAAAATGTTATATATTTTAAAAGTTATTTACTACCTATTTATGCAATTCATATCGAATTACTAATGTGTGAATATTGTACTTAATTTTTAAAACATGTTCATTTTCATCTGAGTTAAGGTGTGCTGGAAAATGCATAAAAACTGAAGTAGTAAACCTGGATAAGATAGATAGATGACACAATGTGTTGTGAATACATTGTTGTGAAACATAAATTTATTTTTTTAATAAAATATATTTATAAAATGTACTAAATTGATACAGTACAGAAAATATGATTAAAATATTAAATTTCTGACTTAAAGTTTCCTTTTAACCCCATTGCACAAAAAATTTGAAATCAGCATTTTATATATTAAGTTATTTACTACCTATATATATAAAATTCATTTCAAATTTTTAATGTGTGAATATTTTACTTAATTTATGAAACAAGTTTGTTTTTACCTGAGATAAGGTGCGCTGGAAAATGCATAAAAACTGGAATAGTAAACTTGGATAAGATAGATAGATGATACCTATAAATTTATGTATTATGCATAAATTAAAAAAAACAAATTTATTTAATATGGCTAGTTTATAATATTAAAATATTATTAAGAAATAACGATAACAAAAATATGCTTAAAATATCGATTTTTTTTTTGTTAGCTTAAATTACATTTTCAACTTTAACGCATGCACTTACACAATTTGAAATCTACATCTTATCAGTTTTAAAAGAGATTTACATATATAATTTCATTTATAAAGTGTCCTTAACAAATTACACTATAAAAGCTTTTTCCAAAAAAAAAATTTAAATACATTTAGAGATTTAAAATGCTGCGTTTTTTTATTATTTTTTAGATTTAATTTTAGAAAAAAATTCTATAAATATAAAATTAAATAATTCATGGGATTGGCTGACAGTTCTTTTTATCCTTTTTTATATTAAAATATATGCAAGAATTTGTCTTTCATTCTTTTTCAGGGTAACCGTTAGTAAAAGGTTTCTGGAAGATATAATTTTAAAGATATCTGAAAATCCTTTGACAATCTTCTTTAAAAGGCCACAATAGATCTTAAAAATCCTTTACAATATTTACATTTGAAAATACTATATTGCATTTAAGAGGATTTAAGCAAAATTAAAAAATCTAGTTTTGCTTAAATGAGGTGTTGAAAGAAGCTATTTTCCAGAATATCTTTTAAGATGGATTCTCAAATACAAAATAGTTACAATGTTTAATATAATACATAAAAAATATAAAGTATACCAATAACTCTGATTTTATAGGTAAAAAGAGAACAACTCTTGAGAATTATATAGAGTAGATATTTGTATAAGACTTCAATGTGAGCCGGTCACAAAATATTCCATCCGTGTATTTTCGTACATGACTACTTGAAACCCAACATCTAACATTTTGTTTTAATTTAATGTACTACGAGTTGTGTTTTTTCACTGAAGTTCCAACCGTTTCGAAATAAAGCTGTTGCGTTGGCTGATGTTCCTCGAATATATGCATTGAGTAACTACAGCTTTTGATTAGCCACAAGGTTATCAGTCTCTTTAAGACCGTTTTGTAATGAAATGAATTTTTCAAATTCACTAGCAATTTTATTTGACAAATATGTGTTATACCCTTTTTTAAATTTAAAAATCTCATCTATCATTTTAATATTATTGATATTGTATTAATCTTTCAAATTGTTTAACATAAAATTAATTTTCTATGTCGCTTTAAAATTCTAATACGTTGTCCATTAATCTATTTGTCGCATTTTGTATCCTTTTTAAAACGCTTAAAGTATTTGTTGAGTGACAGTACTTTATTATTATTTATTGTTGTATTACATGGAATGAAAACAAAAATTTGTTATTATGTGTACTAAACAAATAGTGAAACATTTAAATGTTTGTCAAATATGCAGTAAATTAATTTCAGCTAATGCTGCTGGATATCTTATCTTTTATAAATATGTTCTACATTCTTAATCACAGATTACTTTCATATAGATTTTAATGGAAATGAAACAGACATTTTTTACTGGTAAATAAAAATGCAGTTTTGTTAATTAATGGTGTTGGATAACTTATCTTTTATGAATATGTTCTACACTTTTGATTACAGATTACTTTCATATAGATTTTAATGAAAATTAAAAGGAAATTTTTTACACGGAAAGGAAAATCCACTTTTTTATTTATGTGTACTAAACAAATAGTGAAACATTTAAATGTTTGTCAAATATGCAGTAAATTAATTTTTGTTAATGGTGTTGGATAACTTATCTTTTATGAATATGTTCTACATTAGTAATCACAGCTTACTTTCATATAGATTTTAAAGGAAATAAATCGGAATTTTCTCTACATGGAAATGAAAATCCGTTTTGTTAATTATGTGTACTAGGCAAATAGTGAAACATTTAAATATATAACGAATATGAAGTGAATTCATTTTAATTAATGGCGCTGGATACCTTATCTTTTATGAATATGTTCTAAATGTTTAATCACAGATAAATTTCTAATGATTTTAATGCCTTATATGTTTCACGCAGCAAGAATTTTTATTCGTATATCGTCGTATATTTTTAATAGAATAATTAAAACAATTATAACACCTTGATCAGTTGACACTTTCAACGACTGTGAAATATTTTCTAAAAATATTTTTCATTAAAAATTTGTGAAGATTTGACTACAAAAGATTTATAGAAATTATAACAAAAAATGATGAAAAAATATCACAAAAATGATGAAAGAAATGATGAAGAAGTCATTTTCCAGCACACCTTAACTCGGATAAAAAAAAAACATGTTTTCAAAAATTAAGTAAAATTTTGACACATTAAAAATTTGATATGAATTGCATATATAGGTAGTAAATAACTTTTTAAAATATATAGCATGCTGATTTCAAAATTTTTTATGCAAAGGAGTTAAAAGGAACATTTAAGTCAGAAATTTCATATTTTAACGATGTTTTCAGTACTCTGTCAATTAAAGCATTTTAAAAATATATATAATCATATAAATAATTTTTTTCATAACACATACATAACACATAACTTAAACAAGGTAATAATTATGTAATATTCAGACTTATTAATTCAGTTTTAATAGAATTTTTCAAGCACACCTTTAACCCGAGATAAATAAATTTGCCAACTTGCTTGCAAATTAGTTCAACAGATATAAATTAGCTCAGAGAGA
>CM063506.1:118657232-118672232 GCA_032207245.1 Pardosa pseudoannulata | reverse complement strand
TATATATACATATATATATATATATATATATATATATATAAAATATATATATATATACATATATTATATATAAATACATATATATATATATACATATATAATATATATATATATACTATATATATATATATATATATATAAATATATATATATATATATATATATATATATATATATATATAATATATAAATATATATATATATATATATATATATATATATATATATAAATATATATATATATATATATATATATATATATATAATATATATAAATATATATTATATATATATATATATATATATATATATATATATATATATATATATATATAATATATATATGTATATATATATGTATATATATATGTTATATATATAATATATGTATATAAATATATATATATATATATATATATATATATATATATATATATATATGTATATATATATATATATATGTATATATATATATATATATAGCATAAATATATATTATTATATAAATATATATATATATATATATATATGTATATATATATGTATATATATATATATATAAATATATATGTATATATATGTATATATATATATATATGTATATATATGTATATATATATATAAATATATATATGTATATATATATATATATATATATATATATATAATATATATAATATATAAATATATATATATATATATATATATATATATATATGTGTGTAAATATATGTATATATATATATATATATATGTATATATATATATATATATGTATATATAGAAATATGTATATATATATATGTATATAAATATATGTATATATATATATATATTATATACATATATATATAATATATAATATATATATAAATATATATATTATAAATATTATGTATATATATTCTGTGAAAAAAAATAATTTAAAACTCATGTGCAGAATGTACCCAATTTAATTTAGTAAATCCAAAAGTCCTCTGTAAGATAATTTTTTTACTTTCCAGAACATAAATGTTAACCCATTAAACTATGAACGCGATACTTTTGTATTCCAAACCCCAACCAAGCACAAATAAGAAGGGAGAAGATAGTTTTCATGATCTCAGGGGTTTAAAATAGGTTTTGGATAAGCGGTGATTTGACATTATACTTCTACAACTATGCAAGAGCAAGAGTTATTAATACAGGGTGTTTCATTTTGAATGAGGCAAAAATAATAGCATAGTGTGACTGCAGTAATGTATTTATTTGGCCTAAACAAAGTTATTCGGCAACTACAATTATACAAGTTTTATTTGGCTACAGGGAAAAATTATCGAATGACGCACTCGCCACCAGAGGCGCTGTTAAACAAAATGTTGTCCATACAGGAGAAAGCTTACTTCGTTTTCGAATATGGCAAAATCTCCTCGGTAACTGTTGTGAAAAGACAAAAATCGATTAATGGGGACATTTACCAAGACATGCTCTCTTAGTGGTTGCTCTCTTGATTTTATTTTGCAGCAAGATGGTGCTCCCCCGCATTGGAATAAAAACGTATCTGAGTTCCTGAACGAACGTCTACCCCATCACTGGATTGGCCGTGCTGAGCCACAGGATCTGACATGTCACCGAAATCACCAGATTTAACGCCCTGTGATTTTTTTCTCTGGAGTTTCGTTAAAGACAAGTTGTTTGTGCGTCCGCTTTCTGAGGACTTAGAGGAACTGAACCAGCGGATAACTGCAGTGTTGAACTCCATCACAGGGGATATTCTATCACGAGTGTAGCAGGAGCTTGATTACCTTGTAGACATTTTTCGTGTCACCGGAGGAGCACATATTGAACAGCTGTAGAAACGTGAATAAAAGTAGTTTTGAGGTAAATTTGAATTTCCTAAATATATTAATTACAACGTTCACAATCATGTTTTCTTTTTGTCCGATTCAATATGAAACACCATGTATTATGTTTCGCTAATAAAAGTAAAATTCCATCTAGCCGGTTCTCATTATGAATCCATTAAAAATATCCCCCTCTATAGAACAGCAAATTCTCTAGTATGCTATCTTTCTCATTAAAAAATTTAAGAAAAATGTATTTAATTGTAAATTATTTGTGATAAATTTTAGTGAAATATTTTACAAACGCAAAAAAGAACATTTTACAGAAATAGTAGTAATAAAACATTGCTGTAAAATATCCTTTTTCATATATCTTTTATTTAAATACCTCACAAAATTTTACTTTTTTCTACATAATATAGAATATTTTCCAGAACCCAATTATTCCCTAAATACCTATTACTGTTTCAAACCGTAGACACATAACTTTTGATGTTTCATATCACCAAAAGATGTTTAATCTGTATAAAATATGTGTAGAGAGAATTCAAATTTGAGATTTAAAAGCAACTAAATTATACTGTATCACGATATAAAAAGTAAATAAAATCAGATAAGTAAAATAAGAAAAGTTGAATATATTTCGCAAAAGAAAATAACAGAATTATTACACATGAATCGATTTTGTATTATTACTATACAGTACATAGATTTCGTAAACACATCAAAGAGTCAGGCTTTCTCTTTGATAAAAAATGCAGAAAAGAGTGTTATGAACTGTTTCGAAAAATGAAATAAATTTAAAAAAATATTTGTGTTTCTAGTGGTGATTAAATATTGCATATGTATAATATGTTTAAAAAACTTTTATCCCATTACATATTCATATTTACTCAGATTACACTAATTAAAAATTCATTTCTTGATTAATTTTAATTATAAAATATATATTCATATCTCTATCACTTTAAAATTTTTTATCTTTCGTTTACAGATTAGGAGCAAAATTTGAAATTGAATTACATGTGAATGAAAATACAAAATACGACTATTTTTTATAAATGTTACAAAGGCTTAATGAATGTTTGTTAAAAAGGTGTGCATTCTTATATTTTTGTGAAAAAAAATTATTGAATAAAATTTTTATGTTAACTTCGCTTGATTCTTCAAAATACAATTAAAATTAGTTATGGTTCTCTCTGTAAATTGATAATGGCGTGTATACACCCATATATGGTTAAATAATGTGTATTACTTGTGTGTAAACCATGAAATCGAAAACGGCTGGTTACATTTGATATTTGCCCCCTTTCTTTTTACTTGCCTACTCTTCTTGGAAAGGAGAAGCCTATGCAGCTAGACTAGTTAATAATGTTGCAGTCGTGCCACATTAAAGAGAATCACAGTTTTGAGAGCAACTTAAATTTTTATGAAGGAGCTGGTAAAAAGACATTTTTGCTCCGATACGACCAAGGAGTGGAGAACAACTTCAGTGTTATGTCCCAATGGGGTGGTAGATCCCAAGGAGTGTTTGGGCCACTTCGGAATACAACCTGTGCTTAGGTTGACGAAGAGTGACCTTCGACACGACCAAGGAGTGATCAGCAGTATCCTGCCTGCGCGTCAAAATAGACGAGCATTAATCACTTCAGAAAAAATCAGACGGCGATCATAAGCCTAGATGAGAGCCGAAGTCCGACTTTTAGTTACCGGGGAGCGCCACGAGGAGGTTAATCGCTGTCCTGGGTAAAGTACAGTAGTACAACGCCAAATTGCTCATCCCCAGTACTGCACTGGTTTTTGGTACAGCAAAGGAGTGGAGAACAACTTCAGTGTTATGTCCGGGTGTACTTAGGTCGACGAAGTGTTACCTCCGATGCGACCAAGGGGTGGTAGATCCCAAGGAGTGTTTGGGCCAAACTTTTTTTTGTGTAATTTGTATTTTTTCAACATAACACGACCAAGGAGTGATGAGTATAAAAACCTACCTTTCAAAATAGACGAGCATTAATCACTTCAGAAAAAATCCTCTATTTATATATATTCCCTTTTTTGTTGCATGTTCCAAATATTTAGTTACCATAGCCACTTAGGAGGTTAATCGTCACATGTACCAATTTGCGGTGAAGTACAGTAGTACAACGCCCTATTGCTCATCCCCAGTACAGCACTGGTTTTTGGTAGCCATGGCCTGAAGTGTTAAAACACCATTACAACACCAGTGCCTCATTCTGTATGGTATCACATATATCATATGTGATCAAATACATTCTAAACAAAGTAAATATTTATAGCTTTTTATAGTTACTATCAGAATTAGCAGGTATGATAAAACCCTGAAAAAACCGAAGGTAAAAATGGCTAGTATAACACATATACATAAATAAAAAAGGTATTTTTAATATAGAACAGATTTAGAATAACCGTAACATTATTGAAAATTATATTTATCCAAATATGTTTGAAGATGTCTAAAATTATAGAAATACGTGAATATTCAAATTGGTTCAGGAATTAATATATATAATTTTTTGTAAAATAATTTTTTTTGTCTATAATTCTAAAATCTTGAATTACGTAAGTTCAAATGTTGTTGAATAAAGAAACAAGAAACGTTCAATTTTATTCATATATTTTGTAGAAAAGGAATAACACAAACATTATACTTGAATCGATTTTGCATTATCACTATAGAGACGTAGATTTAGTATGCAAATCGAACAGTAAGCTTTTCTCTTAAAAAAAAATAGAAAAAGGAGTGCTATAAAACCTTTCGAAGAGAGGAATAAATCGAAAAAAGTATTAGTGATTCTTTTAGATTTTTCATTATCTTTTCTTTGTATCTTGCATAAACTTGATATACTCTTTACCTTTTTTTCTACCGTTTTAAAAAATAAATGTTATATCTCAACTTTATTTTTGGAGGTTTAGAGCATGAATTTTAAGTAATGCAAATAAGAATAGTTTTCCTATTTTCAAATCTAAACTGACACAAGTGATAGCCAGTTTTGTAAATTTGAAAATTTATTTTAAGTAATTGAAATAAAAGCTCGAAATGTGCTGCCTCAATAGAAATTCAACTTTCGCTATAGGAAAATTGGTAACATGAACAGTCTGTGATAAATTTGTTTGCTAGAACTTTGCACGTAATTCTTGTAAAACTTCTACTTTTAATTTCTGAATATAACGAATTCTCTTTAACATTTTAAAACAGAATTTGACAGTAATTCTCGTTAGAAGTAATACATTTTTATGGAATGCTCTCAAAAGCGTTAGATGTAATTTAAAATCTGTCAAGTGTTTCCTTGAGGTTAAGTATGGTTTGGAGCACTATGGTCTACTTAACAATGTTTCATTAAATTTTCATGTTGGAAATTTCTATATTACGAAAGTTGAATTTCTATTGAGGCAGTGCATTCAAACTTCTTTCTAGATTACATAAAATTGCAACAGTTCCTCCAATAGATTGGAATATACGGTTTAAGGATGATTCCGAATGGCTTGAAACATCCATGCAAACAATGGCGTCATACCTAAGAGCTTCGGTAACGAAACAGTTTACACATAACAGTTAAACCCATTAAGCACCACTATATTATATATATATATATATCAATTATGTTTTGACAAATAGATTACGAAACTGTTGAAATTTTCCTTTTAAATGTAATCGTTTAAAATATATAGCATGTCCCCGTAGCAGGAGATTTGGAGTCTTGTAGGTAGGTGATAAATCTATTACGCAAAAGAGAACTTCATTTTTCCCCGCTTAATAAGAATTGCGATTAAAATTTCTGTTTAACGTACATTCTTTTGCTGTGGTGTTAAAATGCAGAAATACATGTAATTATTAATATCTATCTATGAACTGGATGGCTAAGGCCGGGGCAGGGTTTATCTATCTATCTATCTATCTATCTATCTATCTATCTATCTATCTATCTATCTACCTACCTACCTATCTATCTCTCTCTATCTATCTATCTATCTCTCTCTCTCTCTCTCTCTCTCTCTCTCCATATATATATATATATATATATATATATATATATATATATATATATATATATATATATATATATATATATATATATATATATACATATATATATATATATATATATATATATATATATATATATATATATATATATATATATATATATATATATATATATATATATATATATATATATATATATATATATATATATATATATATATATATATATATATATATATATATATATATATATATATATATATATATATATATATATATATATATATATACATATATATATATATATATATATATATATATATATATATATATATATATATATATATATATATATATACATATATATATATATATATATATATACATATATATATATATGTATATATATATGTATATATATATGTATATATATATATATATATATATATGTATATATGCGTATATATATACACACGCACACACACACATATATATATGACACGGTCCGAGTAAACACACTGGTCAATATATAAATCAGTCCACACTCAAGTCATTATTTTCTTCTCTTTATTAATCCATCTCACACTTTTCTCAACATGGCGTCTCTTTTCTGGCGCCCAACTGCAAACAAAAGCAGTATTCACTACTTCGAGAGCCAAAAGTTCCGACTATAGTAATTGCTTATCGCTCTCTGCCAATATCATTGCGCGTGAGCCGTATTTATGTGACTAGTAACGCGAGGCGCGTTACTCCCATTAAAATAATCCCTAATTAAAATCTCTTAAATTACTCTATATTTTAAATCCTGACAACTTTCCCCCTCCCTCTGAAGGCTTGCACAGGCAGGAGGGCCCTTCCTGACCAGCAAGTCCCCAGAGGACCCTAAAATTTTGAAAAAAACATCTAATTAATTATCCCAAAAAATAATAAATTTAAGTTACTTAATTCAGAGCAGGTGGCTCCCTCACAAAATAACACTGTTATAATAGCTGACAAAAATTCAAAAGTAGTAAAAAATCACCCTATGATGGTGCTATAAAATGATTAAAGTCTTTTACACAATTACCTAAATCACAAAACTCTTTCCTGAAAATTAAACACATTATACAACAATTATAAAAATAACAGGAACTTAGGAATATATGGTTGAAGATGAATAACATATGTTACTAATAATAATATATTTGTTATAGAAAACACCTTGGGTTAAACAATCTTAGGAGCTCCCAAAAATAACATTAACAGTATGAGTATAATAAGAGATAAAAAAAATACATAATATCAAAATATCACTAATATATGGTGAAAACAAAACAGATGAGTTTAAAAATAGTTTCTCTTATAGCACAGTCCAACAGTATTGGGTAATCTCCTTGAGTTCTTATCACAATCATTAGTTGTATAATATGTAATACAGTAAAAAGTAAATAAAATTAAAAAGGAACCTAGGTTTGATATCAATGTACACTGTATTGAGATCTCTTGTCAGAACACATCATAATCTGATTTAATTACAAAATTTCACTTGATTTGTTATTCCTCGTTGGTTCATCAAAATACAAAATATATCATATGTCGACAACTTTAATCTATTCCAAAAGTAATATCACAACAAACCTTCATCATGGTCTTTCTCTGAAAAATCACTCGGTAACTTATAATCTCAAAAGTAAAAAAGGTGTCACAATGAAAATCACTCATTATGTGGCAAAAGTAAGATCAAAACAATATAGTGTTTACAATAGTGTATACATTCTGTTTAAAACAGGTGTGTGACTCTTGTTTGTGTCTGTTTGTGTAGGGTTTTTGTCTTCCCCAGCAGAAGACGTGCTGTTGGTGGGTGACATTCCATGTCAACACACACCAGTCGCAAATTGAATCATGACAAGGACAAAATCCTGTCATGTGTAATGAGTGGCACTTAGGGTACACACTCCTAGGCGGGACGTAGGGCTGTGTAAAGGGAAAAAACCTGGACGTTTTCTGGCTGGGAACCTTCATCCAAGCCAGGTCAGTTACAAAGTCATCAATCTTAATGTCATTAGGTTTATTTTCCTAATGGAAAAGTAGTAGGGTTTTTTGGGGATGTTTGTCTTCCTGGACAATTGAAATTTAGAACAGAAAACTCCCTGGGCAATTAAAATTAATCATCAAAAATATAATAGTAGCAAAAATCAACTTAATTAATTATAAAAACAGCAACATCAAAAACCTTCCTTAATTAATTAAAATACAACAAAATTCAAAACATCATGACATCATCAGTTCTTATGTCAAAATCAGCAATAAAATTGACTCCATAGATGAACAAAATTTGTTATACATCTTCATGGTGCATCAAAACATCTTCAGTTAAAAAAACAATTTATGTAATACTAATATCATAATTAAATCAAAACACAATTTCAAAAATTTCAACAACATTCTATAAATCCCCAGTATATTCCCCCCCTCACAATGAGAAAAATTCAGTTTTTACATCATAAAACATAAACAATTTTCCAAATAACACTTTAAAATTTTTCTTTACATGTCACTCAATAAAAAGCAAAAATTAAAAAAAACGACTAAATACAAATCTAGTTAAATATAAGAAATGGATATAAAATAGCACATAAATATCAAAATAACTCTAGTTAAAATTCGTAATCAGCAGATCATTTCTTTAAAAAACAAAACCTTACTCAGCAAAAGTTTTCAAAACATCATCTCAGTTCGATTGCAACTCAGTTCAGAGCGAAAAATGCCACGTCATAAGAAATAAGAATTCACAGTTTTTGCAATAGTCATAACAAGGAAATAAAAGATTTCACGTTATCGGAAGCAGTAATTTATGCGCTCAAGCCGCAAAAAGGGTGCAGTTTTAGATTACAGGGATTCGAAGTTACAACTCATACAGTTTCGTTAGCTTCCGACCAAGGTCACAGACGATTCACATTTTTATCGATAAGAATAATAGAATTTTTAATCACGCGCGCTGAAAATAAAATAATTTTTCTCTAAGATCAAAATTTTAAATTCCGAAAAAAATTATTAAATTTTAACTCTGTTAATATATAAAAGCCAAAATTATTCTTAAATGATTAAGTTTTACAGTGAAACAATATTGTGAATCCTTACATTTCAAATTAATCAAAATTTAACCAAACATCATGTTAATAAAACACCAAATAAGTAAAATTTAACCACTTCGTCAATATTAAAAATCAAAAAAGGAAAACAATCATAACAAATTTTTTTTTAAGAATTATCACATGTCTAGAAATGTTATTAATTTAAACAAATTTAGATATGTTTACAAGAACAAAAATTTGAAACTATAAATTCTAAAAATACAAATACACATTAATTTGAAAAAAGTTTCGTATATAAAAAGTCTTATTATATTTTTTATACTGAAATCTTAATTTTTATTTAAATGCTCTGTAAAAAAATTAATTTTACCTTTATATGCCGAAAAAAAAAGTCAAGCAGAAAGTTTTTGTAGAATTTTTTTGTTCACTAATTTGCTGAAATTTAATATTGCCCTCGTCTTGAAGAGTTCTTGCGTGGCTTTATAGGAAAAATGGTCATCTCGATGGGGAAGGCTCGTTGTATGGAGCTTCGGTGACAGAAGCACATCGGAATCTCAACGTGGCCCTGCCAGGCCAGCAGGCCGGATCTCTCAAACACAAAGTTTTCGAAACTCTTTCTGCAGACGGCGGATGGAAGCCATGGTCCTGGATGATTATCCGTGTAAGTCTGAGCTCGCTTGATCGAATATAATTGTTCACGTTTGATGTTCTGCATAGTTCGCGAGAATGCTCGGCTGTTGTTGTCCATCTTCAAAAAAAAAAAAAAAACATTTTTCCCGCGTAGTACTATCCTGCCGGCTCGTGACACGGTCCGAGTAAACACACTGGTCAATATATAAATCAGTCCACACTCAAGTCATTATTTTCTTCTCTTTATTAATCCATCTCACACTTTTCTCAACATGGCGTCTCTTTTCTGGCGCCCAACTGCAAACAAAAGCAGTATTCACTACTTCGAGAGCCAAAAGGTCCGACTATAGTAATTGCTTATCGCTCTCTGCTAATATCACTGCGCGTGAGCCGTATTTATGTGACTAGTAACGCGAGGCGCGTTACTCCCATTAAAATAATCCCTAATTAAAATCTCTTAAATTACTCTATATTTTAAATCCTGACATATATATATATATATATATATATATATATATATATATATATATATATATATATAGATATATATATATATATATATATATACATATATATATATACATATATATATACATATATACATATATACATATATATATATACATATATATATATATATATATATATATATATATATATATATATATATATATATATATATATATATATATATATATATATATATATATATATATATATACATATATATAATATATATATATATATATATACATATATATATATATATATATATATATATATATATATATATATATATATATATATATATATATATATACATATATATATATACATATATATATATATATATATATATATATATATATATATATATATATATATATATATATATATATATATATATATATATATATACATATATACATATATATACACACATATATATTATATATATATATATATATTTTATATTATATATATATATATATATATTTTATATTATATATATATATATATATATATATATATATATACATATATATATATATATATATATATATATATATATATATATATATATATATATATATATATATATATATATATATATATATATATATATATATATATATATATATATATATATATATATATATATATATATATTAAAATATAAACAAATTTCATTTCAATTTTAAGCGTATGAATAGAGAAGTACAGGTAAGAAAGTTTGAAATTTAAAAGAAAAGCTTACCTCTTTCATTGTATTTTTTTAAACCTTTTTTCTATTCAAATACAAAAAACAATCTTGATGTATAACCACGTTGCATTTTTTACAGTTTATTAGAGTATTTTTATTTATTGAAGAATTTATATGTAGATTAATTTTCACCACTTACATTAATACGTTTTATGTCATCCAGTGAAGCAGAGACCAAAGGAAGGTATGGAAGTCGTAACTATAACTATTACTTTAACGATAATAACGATAACTATTACTTTAACGATAACTATTATTTTTACGATTCTCCATAACTATTATTTTATCGATATGTTATATATGTCAGAGGTTCTGTACATATTTTAAAAATTGAGTTGACCAGAGATAACTCCTCCCCCCCAAAAAAAAATAGAAAAATTTTCGCTACACATACGATGCCATATAAACCTATGCTGTTATTTATATCTCTCTTTAATACAACAAAATACAGTTGCATTAAATTCAATCCAAAAACTTTTAAAGATTTACATCCATTTTTTAAAAATAAGATGAAGTAAGATGGAATCTAGATAGGTCGCTTTTCTTTCTGTCTTTACTCTTTACTTGTTTTTTATTACTTGTTTTTTAACCTGTCCTAAAATAGATTCTGTTTCGAAAAATTACATGTTACACATATCATCCTATTACATTTCCATTTTATGAAATTCTAAATTTTCAGCAGTAAAGAAAATTTTCTGTACCATATTTTACAAATAATCTACTTTTACCAAGCGTGCAATTTATCAATCTACTTTTACTAAACGTGCAATCTATCAATCTACTTTTCTTATACTTTACGTCATTCATAAGTTTCGCTTCTAGTTATTCCGTAAAAAATATCCGTATATGTTATATGTTTTGGGGAAATATCAAGGCATTGAATAAAATCTAAAAACACTCTTGCTCTGAGAGGTCTATTTTCTCTTATTTCTTTATTTGGCGTACCTTTATTTTTCTCAAATATTCTTGCAAATTTTTTTCTCCTCATAAAATTCAATCTAAATTGATCTGTCTTCAAAATAGATTAAATGTAAATAGTCTAGTGAAACTGAAATCTACCATCTCTTTTTGGATTCTGAGAGGTCTATTTTCACTTATTTCTTTGTTTGACGCACCTTTATTTTTCTCAAATATTCTTGTCAATTTTTTCTTCCTCATAAAATTTAATCTAAATTCATAATGCTTCTTCCGAACAGATTAAATGTAAATAGATTAATGAAACGGAAATCTACCATCTCTTTTTGAATTCTGAGAGATCTATTTTCATTTATATCTTTGTTTGACGCACATTTATTTTTCTCAAATATTCTTGTCAATTTTTCCTTCTTCATAAAATTTAATCTAAATTGACAATGCTTCTTCCAAACAGATTAAATGTAAATAGACTAGTGAAACAGAAATATACCATCTCTTTTTGAATTCTGAGAGATCTATTTTCACTTATATCTTTGTTTGACGCACATTTATTTTTCTCAAATATTCTTGTCAATTTTTCCTTCTTCATAAAATTTAATCTAAATTGACAATGCTTCTTCCAAACAGATTAAATGTAAATAGACTAGTGAAACAGAAATATACCATCTCTTTTTGAATTCTGAGAGATCTATTTTCACTTATTTCTTTGTTTGACGCACATTTATGTTTCTCAAATATTCTTGTCAATTTTTTCTTCTTCATAAAATTTAATCTAAATTGACAATGCTTCTTCCAAACAGATTAAATGTAAATAGACTTGTGAAACAGAAATATACCATCTCCTTTTGAATTCTGAGAAATCTATTTTCACTTATTTCTTTGTTTGACGCACATTTATTTTTCTCAAATATTCTTGTCAATTTTTTCTTCTTCATAAAATTTAATCTAAATTGACAATGCTTCTTCCAAACAGATTAAATGTAAATAGTCTAGTGAAAGTGAAATCTACCATCTCTTTTTGAATTCTGAGAGGTCTATTTTCACTTATTTCTTTGTTTGACCCACCTTTATTTTTCTCAAATATTCTTGTCAATTTTTTCTTCCTCATAAAATTTAATCTAAATTGATAATGCTTCTTCCAAACAGATTAAATGTAAATAGACTAGTGAAACAGAAATCTACCATCACTTTTTGAATTCTGAGAAATCTATTTTCACTTATTTCTTTGTTTGACGCACATTTATTTTTCTCAAATATTCTTGTCAATTTTTTCTTCCTCATAAAATTTAATCCAAATTGATAATGCTTCTTCCAAACAGATTAATGTAAATAGACTAGTGAAACGGAAATATACCATCGCTTTTTAAATAGTTGAAAAGGTTACTAGAAAGTTAACATAACAATACGTAACGCGTTACTGTGCAATAGGAAATCCATGCTGAAAGCACTCGCAGGTGGCTGGAAACACTATCAGCAAGGCACCAAAGCTCTAATCCTAGGAATATTAAAAAGTAATGCACAGTCAGTTAAAGAAATATATATATGGCAGTTTTCAAATATGTTGCCTCTTAAAATGACAGTTTTAAACATTTAATGCACCCGAAACTATTTAATTATACATCTCTTTTCCTTTTATTAGATTTTGCATAGGATAGTAAACAAAACTTCCAATTTATCAAAAAATCCAGAAACTTTTTTCTAACAAATAAAATGTTTCAAAACAATTAGAACGTACTAGATTTTTTAAATTTTCTAGTAACTTAATAGTCTTTTAATATACTAGTAACAAATAACTTTAAAAATTAAAATTAGATGTTTTCACAAAAGGTGATTTGGCGATTTATAGGCTAAATTTAGTGAAAGTAAGAAAATTTTCTTTAAATATTTATAAATTCATAAAATAGGTAATTTTCAAAGAGTATAAAGAATATTTAAATAAACATTTTTTTATTTGAACATTGTCTAGAAAAATATTTTATGCATAGAAAAAATAACATTTGAAAACAAACTTTTTAACTCTTAAAAAAATTTCAAACATTAAAAAAAAATATGGATCTAAATATTGTATAAAAAATTTAAACAAATTGCTTTAACTTTAAACTAACATCATGTAATAATAATTTTAATACAATAAACATTTATTTTATTTGTAAGAACTAAAACCATGTTCTTAGTTTGACTAGTTAACGCATAAAAAACGAACATTTACACTAGAAAAAAGGGTATTTTTTAATCATTCTGAACCTCCTTATCGTGTTTTAAAGTCTAGGGGTATTAGGACTTTATCCCCTTGAGTACATTTTCTGAATGCAAAGCTATTAAAAACATAGTGTTTAATAATCCTTTGCTTGCATTTTGCATGATTTGAACAAGAAGTAATTTTTCAACTCCATTAGTTTCGAAAAAGAAAATAGAGTTCTAGGGAAAAAATTATAAAGTATAAATATAATATTATCTTAAAAGAAGTAAAAAGAAACATCATTAGTTTACATTAGTATACTCGAGATAAGTTTTTATTTTCTATTATTAAGTTATTATATTTTTAGAAAGTTTTAGCTTAATATATTTTGAGACGAAAGAATTGTGATTTCTTTTCGAATGTTTATTATGTAAAATCAAAGTTTCAAAACCCTTTTTAGAATTATTGAGTGATTGATATATTATGAACTTGTTTTAGAATATTTAGCGTCAAAAGAGTAACTTTAAGATATAATTGATCGATTTCTAAGTCTTATAATGTCGTTTCTAAATAGACTGTATAATCCAATTCATACTCTCATGTAAAACTAAGTGTTAATTAACTACAATAATGCAGTAATTTTGTAACTCACATATTACGATACACAACCTGTGCTATAATTTTTGCTTAATATATTTCAATAATTAAGAAGATCAGAGATTTTCTGAAACCTTTTAATGAGTTTTAAACAAATTACATAAAGTAAATTTTTTAATTATTCAAAGAATTCTTTAAATTTAAAATATATATATTTGTTAATGATAAAAGGAAACATTCGGCAAGAACTTGAAAAAATTTGGAGTAGAAAAAACAGTTGTATTTATGCATGTTATCATTTGCCGGTTTCCAATATTTGAATTCCAATTTAGTTTTGTGGGTAATACTCTCAAATTCTGGAGACATAGTTATTACTGCATTCTCTGATAGTCAGGAAATCCCAACTTTTTAAATTATTTGTACATTTCTGACATGCTGACAGATGTAATTACCACTGCTTTAATTCTAGTCTATTAGGATTAAACTTTAGAATATAATTAGGAATATTCGTTCTA
>CM063506.1:118629732-118654732 GCA_032207245.1 Pardosa pseudoannulata | reverse complement strand
TCGTTCCGACCAAAATAATTCATTTGTTTTTTTTTTCCTGTTTTCGGTTCATTTCCGGTTCGACTTTATTTTGATTTGGTTCGGAATCCTACGGTCTACTTTTTGCAACACGAGAGCTAATGAGACCGGGACCCATAGCTCAAATCTGATTACAAACGGCTACGAAGATCCATGCCACTGTGGGATTCGAACTCATTAACTCCAACACCGAATGTCAGCACACTAACCAATTGGCCATCGCTCGGCCATTTCCGGTTTGATGCCCTGGTTTAGACAGAATGTTAAACTTACGTACTTGAAAATTATCCTGCAGTCACATTGTTTAGTGTGCACATTCGCGATTGTTAACAGACTTCTTTCATTAGACAACAGAGTGGCTCTGCAAAAAGTATCTAATTATTACTTAAGCAGTAGGTTTGATACTTGGTAATTATTCGGGAAATTCTGTTTCATTTCACCCCTTCCAGGTTTTTCCCGAGCTGAAATCGGGCAGGCGAAATGTATCATCCTGGATCGTCCCGAGTGTAAGTCGGGCACTGTGGAATTTTACACTGTGCAATCAGTTTTTCCCGAATTATTTCACATGTGATTTTTATTGTTTCGATATCATTTGTTTACTTTTTTAGCTACTAAATTATTTGCTGCTCAAAGAGAGACAGTAGAGAGAAGAAGGTAAGGAGAGAAACAAGGTTCTACTGTCTAGATTGCGATATTGGACTATTTGCTGTACCGTGTTTTCGATTGTATCATATACGAATAAATTTTGATTAATAATTTCATAATCACTTATGTAAATGCATAGGATATAAATAAAATTTAATTCAAGATAAAAGCTAGATATTCTAATCTTTATATTTATAGTTACAGTGAATTGACTCCAAAGTCTAATGATTTTTGCCATACAGAAAGCCAACTATACAGGTAAACTACTCATTTATTTAAATTGATTTTTTTACATTAATTTTTAGGAAATTTTGTATGTGAATCATGCTATTGCTTTTAAAAATCTATGTATGTATAAAAATAAGCATAAAAAATTGACGATTTTTGACCCGTAATCCTGAAATAAAATGAACCTGGATGGGGTTAAAAAGTAGAATGAAATTAAAGGATTTTTACTCAGATATTAGAACGTTAGGAACAGTCATATTACATTACAACAGAGTCAGCGCTCCTTTCTTAAATAGTAATTTATTACTGCATTTCATTTCAAATTATCAGATTTCAAGATTATGGAATTATTTTTCAATTACCTCTCAAAAATGAATATTGAGAAATATCGCATTTATCTAATTTAAAATAGAATCATAATTGACAAATTTTATTCGTAATAAGTAAATGATAGAAATGGAAACGAATATCGAAAATCATTTGCTTTTATATTCATTAACAATCTTCTGAGGAACTTTTTTATTTCCGAAATTGATTCAATCATTTTCCAATATCTGATTTCTGAGAAAAATACACAAAAGCCACGAATCAAACAATTGCGAAAAACTCCGAGTAGTTTTTAATAAGAGTGCCACTTGAGATTGAATTAACTAAAAGCATTAATATTAAAAATTTTTAATGAGATATACACGGAAGCTAACAGTAGCGTGGGTATGCAAAAAAAAATATATATATATGAAAAAGATGCTATTGTTGTACTATATAGGATTTGGAAATGATAACAATATTTTTTTTTTTTTTTTGTTAAACAGAAAAAATGTTTGAGGAAAATTTAACTGCCGATTTTTCTGACATTAATAACGATTATTTATACCGTTTCTATCCTGATAAAATCTGGATCAATAAAGATTAGTAATTAAGAGATAATTAATATACATAGTACAACTACTACAACAAGATCATAATAATAATAATAATAATAATAATAATTATTATTATTATTATTATTATTACAATAATAATAATAATAATGAAAATAAAAATAAAAATAATAATTATAATGATGATAAATGTGATGATGATGATGATTATGATGGTGATAATAATAACAATAATAATAATAATAATAATAATAATAATAATCCAAAAGATGAAATATAAGAAAAAATACAACTCATGTACTAATGAAGAATCAGGGTAAGATATACTTTTATTCTCAATATTCTATTTTTTAAACCGTTCTTGGAAGTCAAATGTCCATGTACTCTGTTGGCCCAAAAATATATATATAATAAAAATGTAGTTATTTTAGTAATCATTAACATATTTCAAAAAATTAAATTATTACTTATTTAATTACTTTTTCAGCGACTAAATGGCTAATAATTCAGAATACAAATTTTGATTATTCGAAACGACTAATTTTGGTTAAAAAAAAGTTTTATATAATTTTTAACAATTATATAAAACTTTTATATAATTTATACAAAAAATTAAATTATTAGATATTCAATTACTTTTTCAAAGACTAAATGTCTAACAATTCAGAACCTCAGTTTTTAATTATTCGGCACTTGACTAATTTTGGTAAAAAAAAAAATTACATAATTTTTATCAAAGTAAAATTAACGAATAAAATTATAAAAAAAATGTTAAATAAAATAAACATGTGAAGATCGTTTTGTTTATATGTGCAACATAGAGTAAATTTACAAAGAAACTAGCTTACATTGTGCAATTCACACAACTTGGAATAATTTTAATATAACTCTTACATTAATGTATTTAAAAATGTTTTTCTAATTTGTTTCTTATATAAAATAAATATTTATCTTGTAGTGTGTATAACATACAATCATACAATCGCACCTTTCCACAAAAAGAAGTAACGGCGAGTAATCTTCATTTTGTTTCGAGGTTACCTGTATTGCGCTACTAAGGGAAGGAGTATTTAGGTAAGAGTAATGGAGAGAGAAATAAATCCTTTTGTCTATTGTATTGGGTTGTTCGGAAATGAGGTTTTTTCTTTCCTCTTGAAATGAAAGACAGTTTTCGTAGTAGCATAATTCCACGCTCATAAAATTTTTGGTCTTTGCTTTAAAAAAAAAATCTTTATAAGCTTAAACCGGTCTTCCCGAACGTGGTGCATCTTCGACATCAAAATTGAGGGATCGAAATTTAGCGAACCAGTTCTGGCACTGGCTTACTGTCAGCACACCTTCTCCATATACATCGATCAATTTCTTTCCGGCTTGAACAGCATTTTTACCCTTTCTGTAGTAAAAGGGTAAGATATGTCAAAAATGCTGCTTATCGCTCTCTATATTTAAAAGGGCACCAACCAAAAACTACTGCGTAGAATTAATTGGAATTTTTCACACACAAGCCTTGCTATATGAGCTCTCAAATCATATAAAAATTATATGGCTTAAATGTGAAGTTGGGTGCAAAAAATGCAATTAAATCCTCTGTAGGGAAAAAACAAAATTACTTTCCGAACAACCCAATAGATAAGCTATTGTTGTGGAAAATCTCTGATAGCGTGTCAGTCAGTCTGTAGTTTACCCGGAGAAATGAAAATAAATATTTAAATAGAACGTTAGTATCCAAGTGTCGAACTCTTTTCTTAATGGTTATAGGATTTCAATCACACGAAGCAGCTTGAAACTACACGGATTCAGGTGCATCGACTGATATTTTTAAAATAAGTGAGTAAGTAAAAGTTCCACTTGGTTTGTTCAATTTTTATTGCATGTAGATGAAACATTTACCCAGAACTCGTTAAAACTCTTCCGGGATTTCGTAAGGAAACCCCTTTATTTACTATACTTTAAATATAGCTAAATGATATGAAGTGGTCTTGAGACTATAGTATAACGTTAAGTTTAATCCACACTATATATTCAACTGTACTAAGCTAAAACATGCCAAACACAATGAGAAATATTGGCTAAAAGATATGCTTAATTTTAAGAGAACCGAAAAACAAGTATACCTCTGTACTAAGCTAAAACATGTCAGAAACAACGAGAAATACGAGACAAAAAATATGTTTAAATTTACAAGGACCGATAAACAAGTATACCTCTGTACTAAGCTAAAGCATGTCAGACAAAAAGAAAATTAAGGGCCAAAAATATGTTTAATTTTACAAGGACCGAAAAAGTAAAAAGTAATTTTTTTAGAATTATAGAGTTTTATAAAATTAGTAAAATATTCCAGGTTAATAATTCAAATTTTGAATTTTAAAAAGTTAAGGAATGTAAGATCAAAATAACACAATGTATTAATGTTCTATTCTTGAAACTTAACGTCTACTTTCTTAAAAGTTCTTAATCGCAATTATTTTTCTCAAGACCAGACAAGAGTGAAAGGAGTTGCCTTAACCAATTACAAAAAATCTGGGCCGCGGTAGCCTGGTTGGAAGAGCGTCAATCTCGTAACCAAAAGGTGGCAAGTTCTGTCCTCGTCTCGGCCAAAGGGTGCCGTGTTGCTTATGGCAGTTGGGGCAAGTTAAATACATCATCGTGACTCCAAAGTCCTCCGGGTTCCCATAACAAATTATACCTCTGGGGGTACTGAATCAGGGATGAGTCGTTTTCTGGTTTGGATCTAAATTCTGACTTGCGGTTGCATGGATGACTGAGTGTATAAATGAGTTCGACCGCCCCCCCCAAAAAAAAGGGTTGTGTCGTGTTTGTTCTAGCAATGTCGTACATTCACCTTAACGGTGCTCGTTAACAATAGAAAGAGCACATTTCTGCCTTAATTCGAAAGAGCAGTTCTCATTCGGCCTTGGTATGACCAAATGGTATTCGACCCTCTCTCCACCTCAGAAGATCTACAGTGATTTGTAACGAATAATTCAATTAGTCCATTTAAAGAAAAAAATATGCATGGGAAAGACAATTTTTTCATGTTTAATGGGTAATAAAATTCTTAATTTTCACTTGGTTAGCGTATTTCTAGTAAAGCATAAGAAAACAAATATATGTTTATACTCAGTGCATGTGGGAACCATAGAAATAGAGAAATAGAAATAGAAAGATGGCAAAGTGGATTGAAACAGCTTTAAAAGTCCGATATGAGCTTAATATCAATACTTCTGCAATAAACCGATATATCTAATGCACCGCGAAAATACTCAGTGCAGAATGTTTCATATCCCAGACTAAGATAAATTTATAACTGTTTGTAACTTGGCACAGTAAAAAAAAATTGAAAACTGTTGCATATTTTTAAAATAAAACCAGGTTCTAAAATCTTGAAAAATTGAAAACTGTGCAGATTTATGAGGAATATCTATGGGTTTTAGCGTGCTAAAAGAAAGGCGGTAAAGAGATCAAGTATATATTTCTTAAAATGGGTTTCATATAGATGTAAACTTTCATGATATAAATAAAAATGAAACCCCATTTGGGTCTGAATTATAGTACTCTCTCTGATCTGTTTGCAGACTTGTTTGCTCTGTGATTGCAGTTTTACAGGAATAACCGGAGCTGAGCTACAGCGTGACATATGTGTCCTAAGAAAACCTAGTGATGACCATACTACAATCTCAGAATGCATGTGTCGAGGCATGGCATACACACTAATCATTCCTCTATACCTAGAGATCTTATAGAATAAGTCTGTGGGTCTGTAGGTCTCATTTTTAAAATTAAGTCAGGTCCCCAAAATCTTGAAAAAATTGGAAACAGTGCAGATTTATGAGAAATATTTATGGGCTTTAATGTGCCCAGAAGAAAGACTGTAAAGAGATCAAACAGTTATTTCTCATGATTGACTTAACGTAGATGTAAACTTTCCTGACATCCATAAAAATGAAACCACATTTGAGTCTGAGAGATAGTAGTATCTGTGGCCTGTTTGTAGACTTGTTTGCTCTGTGTATGCAGTTTTGCAGGAATAACCGGAGCTGAGCTAAAGAGCGTGACGTGATGTGTAATGCGAAAACCTAGTGATGACCATACTACAATCTCGGAATGCATGTTTCGAGGCATGGCATACAAACTAATCATTTCTCTATACCTAGAGATCTTACAGAATTAATCTACGGGCTTGGGTGTTCAACCGTTTGGGTCAAACAATAATTCAATGTGTATTTCTTTAATTATCGATACCGGAGTGCACAGTTTGAATAAATACTGGCAGGTTGTCCTTAGCAGTTTGGAGTCATTTTTAGGTAGTAGCTTCCGGTGTCATAACCATTCGAGTAGAAAAGTAGTAGACCACAGGGTTTCAAAAAAACTGAACCTGTCATTGCGAGATCAGCAAGGGAGATTGAGGTACCGACTAAGGAACAATAACCACTCCTCTTGAGAATGATTAGGTTTGGTTTGGTATCAAGCGGAACGAACTACAGTTTTGCTCCACGAGAGCTAGTGAGACTGGGACCTACTGCTTAAAGACGATTTCGAAACTACAAAAAAGCCTTACAGCAGCGGGAATCGAATCCACGAACTCTGATACCGAAGAGAAGTGCTCTACCAGTCATCTTTCGGCCTTGAGAATGATTAAATTTTACTGATTTCTGAAGCTTGATATGACGCCCGCATTACACTCATCAAGTTTGATGGATGATTGCAAAGAATATCAGACGTAACATGTTATAGCGAAAATTTTTGATAACTGTCTGTAAATTTTTATATATGACATATAAATCATAATTTTTATATATAATGCCACAGTACAATTTTTAATTTTCAAATCTAAGCAAACTTTTTACTTTTATGGGATAAATGTTGCATAATATTTATGGTAAGCATTAAAAATATAATGAATATGTAGAATGACTTAGGTATTTAATAAACGAAATTATAACACAAAATGTTTCCTCATAATTACATGATAGAGTACTATTTATTTGAAAGCTTCCAGATGCATAAAATAACTCACTTTTTCTGGGGTAGAGGTCATTAACTGATTCCAGAAATATTTATGCACTGAACTAATATGAAATATGAATAATAACAGTAGGGTGTATATATATATATTGCAAGATTCATGCTTTTAATATTATTCCTGTAGTAATCTTATTTAGGTAATGAAGAGAAATTTTTCTATCGCATACAATAATTTATCTGTGAATTCAGTTAATTTAGTTAATAATAATATCAGTTAATTTACATTTAATCTTTATTAATGGGATGTAAATAAAATTAATTACTTTGTAAAGTTTTTGTGAAAAGTACAAAGATTTTTTTTGGATGATTTATAGAATTATATTAAACATAAAATATTATTAGGTGTTACAAGAAAAATGTGGAATTAGCTGAGTTATTTCTCTACTATACGTTCATATGGTCGAATTCACTAAATATTTTTCATTAATTGAATTAATTTTAGTCAGAAAATTAAGGATATTTTATAAGTTGAAATTTTCTGAAAGGATAAAATTTTTTGATTTCTCATTTCTAATATATTCAAAATTTAATTATGCATATATTTATGATACATGTAATATGTATACATTACAAGTTGTTTGATTTAAAAAAGAAAACTGTTCATCAACATTACATATCCCAATTAGAACTTTATAAATTGGTCACATATTAGATGATCTGCTATAAATGTTTTTATATTTGTTTAATATTTATTTTGGAACATTTGAAAGTTATCAAAAGTTATTAAAGATATATTCAAGAAATATAAACCTGGATTCACATTTTTTATTGTATTATGCCTTACTTGGAAATTAGATCTTGTGGTTAATATGGATCTCTTTTCCATCTTACGCACTTCTTCTAACAAAGTACTCTCTTCTTGTAGAAGGAATGACCCTTTATAATACCACAATTTAAAGGAAGGTGAGACCTTCAGGGGAAGCCCTTCATCCTTAGAATCGTTAGAGGAGTGATATTCCTTGTTTATGTTGTGTTTGATGCCAAGTGCTCAAACCAAGCAAGATTGAGCCATAATTGTATTAACGCCAAGGGGTGCACCTTTTGTTTTATTGCAAAATGAGACATTTTTTTATAAAGCGAGAACATCAAGGGCAAAAGTATGACTTTTTTCTCAAGTGGATCCTCGTAATGGTTAATTCCCAGTGAACGGTACGCTCCTTGTCCGCCATATTGTTTTTGGCGACTATTGGCGAGCACGACTCCGCGAAGCACACGCCAAGTACCTAAGCCTAAGTTACCTTATGTAAATAACTCACTTTTTCTGGGGTAGAGGTCATTAACTGATTCCAGAAATGTTTATGCACTGAACTAATATGAAATATGAATAATAACAACTGTAGGGTATATATATATATATATATATATATATATATATATATATATATATATATATATATATATATATATATATATATATATATAAATATTTATATATATTATAGTATTATAATATATATATGTATAAAATTTTTTATATATATACCCCTACTATATTTTATATATATATTACAAGATTCATGCTTTTAATACTATTCCTGTAGTAATCTTATTTAGGTAATGAAGAGAAATTTTTCTAGCAGTGGGACATTGACCGTTCGCCATCACAAAATCGGAAAACGTGACGCCGACGATGTTCCGATGGCGAGCGGTCGATGTATGTTCGTGCTAGACCTAGAAAATTTTAAAAACCAGAAATTAAAACTTAAAACCAAATAGAAATTACAAGAATTTAAATACTATAAAATTAAAAACAAATACTAATTAAGAAATTTATATACTATAAAATTAGAACAAATAAAATTTTTGAAATAAATACGATTGAAGAGAATGCAGAACTTAACCACTCCACTGGTAAAAAACAGATTGAAATGTAGCAAGCTGCAAATCCGTTAAATTAACGGCAAAAAGTGTTGAAATTCAAACTTACCTCCTACAACTTTTAATATAATTGGATCAAACAAGAATTAAATCATCATGACATCACATCATTTATTGCGCAAGTTACTCCAATGAGGATTCGATAACGCACACAAACTAAAGGAGAGAACGAGGTTACCATCTTTTAAGGGAGAGAAAGGGTGAAGTTGACAAAGAGAAAATAAGTATCGCCCGAGAAATGGCGCCACAAATACGCCAAAAAAATCGCCAAAATAGCGTACCGTACACTGGGATACAGCCCTCGTAATTTTGCAGCAGGGACCAAGCGGAAGACCCAAAGATTGGCCTGTCTTTCCCCCAGAGGTACTGATTGAGAACTTGGAGGACATTGAGACCACGAACATATTTTACATGCCCCAGTCAATTTTAACAAACATGGCGGAACTTAGGCCAACTAGGGCTCCGAACCAGTAGCCCTCCATTTACGATAACCTTGCCTTTGTCGACTGGCCATCCGAGGCTTATAGATAACTCTTTCAATGACTTAAGGGATACAAAATAATGGTGAGGTCTTTATTAAAAATCTTTAAAATTACAATGATAAATCTCTAGGGCTTGAGTAATTGTCTCTTTTAAGTAATTCTTTTACAAAATAAATTCCTCTAGCATGCCGAATTAGAGATAAGTGTTGTACACGAAATGAAATGTGTGACCATTTTTACATTTATAAAACAAATTATATATGAATAAGTAGAGTATATGTAATGTAATTTACACATAACACATAACTATCAATTTGCTTTCTCTCACAACGTATCAATGAAATTGTTTCAGTCTATTTAAATGATTAAAATCACATTAAATGTATCGCCAAACTACACGTTACATATATTTGTACTCTGTAAGCAAAAGGAATAATGTTCTTTTAAATTTAATTTGAGATTTTTGTATATTCTTCTTTAATTTTGTTTCTTCTAATCGCTTCATTCTTATTTCTATTAATTCCTAAATTTTACAAGCATTTTATCTAACCTATTATCTGTATAACATTTGTAAAGATTTAACTAATAAAAGTCCAACCAAATCAAATCTGCTATATAACTTTATTTTTCTCTCCAGTATATTAAGAAATTTGTGATATAGTGTCTGTGTATGTATTGTGCATAATACACACACATGTACATATATATACATATAATATATATAAATATATATATATATATATATATATATATATATATATATATATATATATATATATATATATATATATATATATATATTATATATATATATATATATATATATATATATATATATATATATATATATATATATATATATATATATATATATATATATATATATATATATATATATATATATATATATATATATTTATATATATATATATATATATATACATATATATATATATATATATATATATATTATATATATAATATATATATATATATATATATATATATATATATATATATATATATATATATATATATATATATATATATATATATATATATATATATATATATATATATATATATATATATATATATATATATATATATATATATATATATATATATATATATATATATATATATATATATATATATATATATATATATATATATATATATATATATATATATATATACATATATATATATATATATATAGTTGTAAGATTTCTGTTGAAATTATTAAACTCAAAATATCTAATTTTATATACATAAAAACTCTTTTACATTTTAACTCTTGAATAATCTATTCAGTCAGAAATTAAACATACATAACAGAATTTGGTCGAAACCCATAACTATCCCTTCTGGATTAACTAATAACATTTTCTGTCCTTAATTTCCGAAATAGCGTTGAGATATAACGTCATAATCAGACCTCAATCAGTGCAGGTAAATCTTGTTAAAAAATAGCGAAGCCCTGATATATTGCTAAGCAAAATCTAATATATTATTGATATGGCTGATGAGTTGCTTGAATAATGATTAATTTCTACAGAGTTAATTTCGCTGAAATAGAAATGATATTATAGTGGTTCACATACATGAAGTCGCAGTAAGTTTCAAAAGAGTTGAGAAATAACGAAATGAAGTAATTTTAAGGTGACGCAGAATTTTTCTAAACTTACTGTACGCTTTGTAATAACTTTTTTAGATTTATTATAAAATAATATGATTTGTTCTAGTGAGGAAAATACCTTTACAAGTTTAGTTATAATACTTTAAATTTCAAATAATAATTTAATGTTCCCTTTCAAATAATATATTTGGTAATACTTAAGAATAGGGTAACCCATGTCAGGTTTGGCGAAATTATTGGCCTTAAAACCTAAATTTAATCTATCCCAACATTGTATCCTTTATTTTTTTGGGAGAATTTTATTGATACAGAACACTTCAATGTTATAGAATTATATACTTTTTATCAAATAGCCAAAATCCCTTAATAACTGGGTATTTATATTAATGAGTAATTAATAACTCAATATTTTACAAAGCCACAAGTTCCTAATTATTAAAAATTAGCCATAGTGCACCATTAATGCTTCACTATATCTAAGTGTTTTAAGCACTATGTGCATTCAATATATAAGTTTTGTACGAGGAAAGCTGGATACAAATATAATATAAATTAAATATAGATATAGATTGTTTAGAAACTGGGAGATAAGGCGAAAATGTTAGGCTGCCATGCTTAAAGCTTTATCGCTAAGTTGGCGGGGGTACCCTGTTGTTATATCAAACCGTAAATTTTTAAAATAGCATAAGAATATACACGAAATTAATTAATGAATATTTTTTACTGTCATGATAAACTTTGAAAAACATTAAAAACTGAATTATTGTATGAGCTTGAAGATAAATATCTTTTTCTTTGGGTAAATTCCAAACTATCAAAGTGTCTGACTGTTATATAAAATATGAAAAATATAATTGTTAAGAAATTTTAATATAAAATGCATCTTATAATACAATAAATAAAATGGAATGTATCACTCCTATCAATATAATTTAGCTTCTCAGAAAGATACAGATAAATAGATTTTAAGACAACCTAGTTTCTAATTTAGAAGTATTTCCGGGTAAGCTGATTTTTATTTTTCCACTTGGTTTGAAAGAAAATTGCCTCATATAACAATACTTAACAGTTGTTTTAAAAAGATGTATTTCTGTTAGTGGTAAAGGAAAATTTTTATTCTATATAAAGCAGAACATTTCGTCTCATATTGAATTAAAAATAGGCTGTCATATTGAAGACTTTTCTGGTCGAAATTGAAGATTTTTTCTTGTAAAGGATTTCAATGCTATGAATGAGCGGAAAAATGAATTGAAGTGAATTAATTTTAAGTAATTTAAGATTACTTCTCAAATATTTCATGTCTGTTATATAT
Organism: Pardosa pseudoannulata; assembly: GCA_032207245.1. Taxonomy (NCBI): domain Eukaryota; kingdom Metazoa; phylum Arthropoda; class Arachnida; order Araneae; family Lycosidae; genus Pardosa; species Pardosa pseudoannulata. Next base: position 118,642,621 of record CM063506.1, on the reverse strand, counting down.
TATATATTATGTTTCCAATCATGACTAGGTACTTTCGATTTCCGACGTTTATCCTATATTTAAGAAAGCACTTGATAAATATTCCCTAAATTTTACAAAGTTCCCGAATATTATAAAGATCACTGTGAGGTTCACTCTGATATTTATGATACTAATTATGAATGTATCAAGAAAAAAGCTAGCTCCTGCGTTTGAAGTAACTTGAATACACAGTAATTCAAGTTCGTTATAAAAGCCAGGAGAGTGACGAAAACGTAAGAGGATGGAAGAAATAATGCAGAGCACAAAGTTCGTAACAAATGAATAAAGCATACTTTCAATTCTACCAGCTGAGGTTTCATTTATTTTCTACGAAGGTTTGACACAAGAACAGGGTCCCATCGCCAACTTGGCAATAAATCTCTAAGCATGGTAGTCTAACATTTTCTCCTGATCTCAACGTGTCCACAAAATCTGTATCTATATTTTGATTTAAATTATATTGGTATCCAACTCTCTTTGAGTAATCCTTTTCTCATACATTAAATTCCCTTAATGATGTAAAAAGATGTAGTGAACCATTCATAATTTGTTTACCTTAACCTTTGTTTTAGTAAACCAATAATTTCGTCACATTTGCCAAGGGGTACCCTGTTGAGGTGAAGACCGACTGAACGTCTAGGGCAGCCACATAAATAAGTGGAGTCCCCATGAGAAATTACAAATTTGAATGAGAACTAATTCTTCCTGCTGAATATTTTTATTTTAAAAATAAATAAAGGGGAAAATAAGCAATAACAATGCTAATTATGCCATCATGCCAAAGGGACCATGCTCGATCGACGATCTGCTCAACATTGAAGTCATGGTATTAAAAAAAAAAATGGTGATAGAACAGAAGATTTTAAGCTGCACATTCCTCTTCTTTGCTCTCTCTCTCTCTCTCTCTGTCTTGGAGGAGGCCCACAGATCTCTCGAATAAAAATTCCGCTGGTTAGTGTTGCCTGGGTCGAAGATGGCTACTCCGCGAGTTAGCAACCCCTTCTTGACCAATGTTCGAAGGAGGATCGCTCACATTTCTTTCGCCTTTAGGTCACTCTCTCACACCGGCATTGTAGATGTGTAATTCTTTATTATATACCCTATTCGTAAGTATTACTTGTACCAATAGTTCTACTCAGACAGCATTATACAGACACCTCCTGCCAGACAGCATATACATCATATTTATAGTTAAATAGAAGGCTTTGTTCCAAAGTTAAATATGAAATTATCAAATATTTGATGAAATATGATCATTTTTACCAATTATTGTCGAGTTCTGAATGCGCAATGATATTTTTATGCTAATACGAAAATCATAACATTATGTAAATATTAAATAGTTCATGAAATAAGAGCATTATTACGGACTAATATGTCACTGCAAATGCGCAATTCAATACCTTTTCTGATAATACAAAAATCATAAAATTCGTATTATAGACAACAAAAACCGTATCCAGTTTCTTTATCTTGCACACATTAAATACGTACAATATATAATACATCTGAGAGGTTTTATTTTTGGTAGTTAATTTATTTTTTTCCATTACATATAATTTATGTTCTTTTCTCACTGGAGCCGGCATTGTAGAAGTGTAACTCTTTGTTACATACCCTATTATTAAGTATTACCCGTACCAATACTTCTATTCAGACACCATTATACAGACGCCTCGTACCAGACACCATATAAATCATATTTATATTTAAAGAAAAGGATTTGTTCTAAGTTAAATATGAATATATTAAATATTTCTTGAAATATGAGCATTTTTTACCAATTAATGTTGAGTTATGAATGTGCAATGATATTATTTTTATGCTAATACGAAAATGATAATATTATGTAGATACTATATAGTTGATTAAATAAGAGCATTATTACTCACTTATATCTAGCTGCAAATGCGTAATCTTATACCTTTTTATGCTAATACAAAAATTATAACATTCGTATTATAGAAAATAAAAAAAAAGTTAATCAGTTTCTCTTTCAGGCACAAATTAAGTCTATGCAATGTATAATACAATTCAAAATTTTAATTATTGGTAAGTAATTTTAATTTTTTCTCTTATATATAATTTATGTTCTTTTTATTTATAAAACAGATTGCTTGAAATAATAAAACAAATAGAATTTTAAAGTTAAATCTGTATTAAAAAACTTAATTTTTTAATTAAAAAGCTAAGAGTAATTATTTTAATAATGAACGAATTATTAAGATTTATCAGTTTAAAAAGTACTATGTCCAAAAGGCTTCAAAGTTATTACCAAAGACTAAAATATGTTTAAATAATGTGTAATAAAATCTCTCATCATGTAAAAGCAAAAACTGCTCACAAAAATGGTATTATAAAAAGTTACAAAAAATGGTATTTGTGCTATTCAGTTAGGTGCATGTTTTTATATTACTTATCTAGATAAAATGTTACATGGTATACTCGGTGTCAATAACCTTGCTTAATATTAGTTAAGATTCAACTTTTTTTCCTTACAAATTACGTGGGCATGACAGAAAGATAAATTAGGGGTTTAGTGTTAGCAAACATAAATATCTTTTCTTTTTCAGAACTGCTCTGAGACAGTATTAGTGATTATGTTGAGTGGGAGTGAGAGAGCAAAGAAAAATTTTTTTATGGAAAATCAAATTTTCTGTGCTTGCTAATATTTTGAAACAGAGGAGAAATTATAAACCTGCCAAAAATAAATATTATACTGTATAATATAGAAAAATAAATATGAAATAATAAAACAATCTTATAGTAATACATGGATGACTTTCTATGTCTATTAAATTATAACATTTTTTTTTAAATTTCGATTTCATTATGCAACGTCCGAAATGTTATTGGCATATATCTTTAAGAATTCAAAATTAGTTTTGTATTTAAATGTAATTATATTATATGAACAATTTCTAACACCTAGTATTATACCCATTACATACATATTTTTGTTATACAAAAATGCTTTCTATGTCTATTAAATAATAAATTTTTTTTTTAATTTCGATTTCATGATGCATCCTATGAAATGTTATTTGTTTATATCGTTAAGAATAAAAAATTAGTTTTGTTTTTCAGTGTAATTGTATTATAATACCAATTTCTAATACCTAGTGTTATATCCATTATATATATTTTTGTTATATAAATATTTTTACAAAGTTTTTTACGGTGACAATATTTGCTTTACTGCTTACCAGATGTTAAAAGCAATAAGATATCAAAAGTATTCTCTGATAATAATATATTTTTATTTTTTATTAGCTAAATTCATTTTTAACTGTATGTGATTAGGTTGATACCATCTGTTGTAATGTTACAGATCGGTAGTTTTTGTGTCTGTTTATTTGAGATTTTTCCTCATATGGAATGCAGTTTGCAATCTGAATTGCAGTGCTGATACTAAATAATAGAGCAGAAATTAATACAAAAATGTAATATTCAGCAGCTGATAGTTTTTGAGTTCTTAGCGTCTATAGTATTCTTAGCGACGTTAATTTCCCTTGAAAGGTTTCTTTAGATTTCCTTTGCACTCTTTATAAGAGTTCAAGTTGTAATCTAATATTAAAACCAATCCCTATTTCCTGACTATGAAGTATCTTATCTCATATTAAGTACAGTTACAAATAATTTGTTTCTAATATTTTTAACTATTTATTGAGTTATATTTAATTAATCGGTCTTTTCGACCGTGGCAAGAGTAGTTACATTAGCTGTTTTCAACAGGAATATCCGGTTTCCAAGGAAGCCGATGCTGTGAACTTTGCATTCTATAAGTGAATAACGATCAGTACTGTGGCGCTCGCGACTTCAAGCCTTCTTGGTCCATTAGCGTAAAGCCTGATGATGTTCAAATACTTACTGTACAAACGAAAGTATAAAAATATTTCAATCGACGCCATTCTGCAATGTATAGAGCGCTAAAGGTGGAATCGAAATCCATCGAATAATGATGGTTGAGAAATGAGACGAAGAGAACTCTTTTTATTTGTTTTAGATCATTTTATATGTTTACGGTTTTTATCTTAATTAACCACTTCCTGATATTTTTTTTAAATATTGCAAAAAATCATCACTTTTTTATTTTATTATTATTACAAGGAATGAAACAAAACAAAATATGTAGGTTTTAAATTGATATTTTAATTTTTTACAAGTGTAAAAGCATTTAGTTTCAATATTAGTTTATTATCCCGAGTAATCTCGGGCAAATGGAGAAAAGTTAAATATTGGTCTTTGTATGATAGTTTTTGAAACAAGAAACAACACAAAGATATACTGGACATTATGTACACTGGTATCTGATCTCTTTTCTTACTGGCTTACCTCTGGAATTGGCTTCAAGGTAGCACAAAGTACACTGTCGCTTTGGATTTGATTTTTTTCAGTAGCAGGAGAAACAACTGAAAAATGTCTTGAGGTTAACATGAGTGGTATAGAACTTATGCTGGGTCTTCCTGATGTGGCAGAAAACTCGTCAAGATGATTTTCTGAAATTAGCTTTTCAATCAGTGGAAAACACGTGACTAGTCCCACCAAAAAAATCAACAAAACTTGGCAAACTGCTCATCAAAGCTGAATATTTTCTTTCATTTCGTCCAGGCCGAGTAAAACAGGGATAAAACAAATTGTATCGACAAATCCTGCTTCTCCCGAATCCCGGGATAATAACTGCAATATATACAAACCCAAGATAATACTTGATAATCAGGCAAGCGCTTAAAGCTCTTATTTGTACTACGAAATGGTACTTTTTTTAACCTACTGGCTCTGAGTTTTTATTCTTGTCAAAATCTAGAATATATATGTTTATACACTTTATATTTCTTCAATATGTCTGCTAGAAACATTGCTTTGAACCATTGAATAATAACCTTAAATCCTAATCACATGTTAACATACACATGTTGAAAAAGAAGTAGATTTAGTTTACGGTTTATTTTTAAGAATGTGATAAGAAATTTAAGAATTTCTCGTGTGATAACGAAAAATTTTCGACCTCCAAAAACGTTCCGAAAAAAATGTGTTAATGAGACTTTCATGGAAACGATACTTAACACTGATTATGTTGCTTCTACACCGCGAACAGCTTAACGTGTAATAGAGCCTTTAGATAAAAAAAATAATTCTGCTAAATAAAAATGATTATTCCATTCATAATATTATTGGAAGATAAACAACTCAAACGCGAACACTAGTGTTCTAAACATACTAACAATTAGTGACGAGTTAATGAAATTTCTTGAAATTCAGAATACGTTTGTATTGCTAGATACTTATTTTAATAAAAAAAAACAAATTTATCAAAAATTATTCTTTATTTCTAAAAAAATTACTAAAAATGTGAATATATATATATATATATATATATATATATATATATATATGAAATTCAAAGTCATTTGTCCTTTTATCTACAAATGCATATTTTTTTTTTATTTTTAATTTAGTTTCCTAACTTATAATGTTAATCTAAAATTATTCAAACAAGAAAAAAAATTACATAAAATACATTTAATTATATAGAATAGTATACATTAGTATTATGTATTTCTTGCATAATTAATTATCAACCGTCAGATTTTTTATAAATAACTGCGGTTAATTTATTCTTAAGTCAACTTTTTCCTTTAAAATGCTCTGACAATTTTTTACGTTCTAGAATTTCCCACTGTTATTCAAATTAAAATCATTAATTTCATTTATTTTTTTTTTCAATTAATTTCCCACTAAGGTAAAAACATGGGCTACAACATGGTAATCTACATGAACACTTTTAAATTGATCGTTAATTAGCTAAGGCAATTAAAATAGCTAGAAGAGTATGATTTTTTAATTTTAAAGGGGTGAATCTTTCATCTTATACTTACACAGCAAAACATAACATAAATTAAGAATTTGTCCTTATACTTTTTTTCTAAATTAGTTAAAACATTTCTTATAAAATATATGAAAAAAAATCTATACAGTAATTATTGATTGTTACTATTTCAATGATCATTATATTGGGAATAGCAAAAACATATACATTTTAATTATATTTTAAATCCGTTTTCTTACATCGTTAATGATCTCTTTATTCAGATAAAAATAGAATCATCAATTTTTAAGTACAATATCTTCTTTTAAAATAAACTCTACACGATTTGCAGATTTTGTTTTCATGTTACATTTTTTTTAAGCTGCAATACATTACAGAGATTTAAACTTATTTTCTTTCAATAATTTATAGATTATGTACAACAAATATCATTAACTCATATAAAATATTATAACGAGTGTTTTTCAAATCCCTTATACAATAACTACACTGCATTTCCCTCTACCTCCGATGCCACCGACGTAGATAACAATTTCCGAATCTTAGTGTTCGAATACGTTTGGTTGATCTTCTCTCAAAATAAGTCCACTTGAATCCTCTTAAAAACCTGCAGTGCCAATTTACCCACTTGTTATGTTTTTTTTAACTCCTTGGATTCATCAATATTCTATCCACCTCCGTCGTTGGAAAATAGTTATTTGACCAAATTTAAGGAGAGAGAAACTTCTCTTCTGCCTTCGAGATGTATTACACCACAAGGACTGACTTTACATTATACACACATATACACACATGTTATATATATATATATATATATATATATATATTACATATTATATTTATATTACATATAGGTTCCGTTAGTGCGGGGACATGCCTTGTCCTCCTGTACCGTGGGCTCAAATGCAGCAATGTATGTTACTCGTTGTGTAAAACACTGCCTCACCTCTGTTGTAGCTGGTGAGGATTTTAGATCTTGTAGCTCTTCGGTAACGGTGAACAATCCTATATATATATATATATATATATATACATATATATACATATATATATTATATATATATATATATATATATATATATAATATATATATATATATATATATATATATATGTATATATATGATCTATATATTTATATGTTATATATATTATCTATATAATATTATATGTATATATAATATATAATATTTATATATATATATATATATATATATATATATATATAATAGAATATATATATATATATATATATATATATATATACATATATATAGTATAGATAGATAATAAAAATAGTCATATATATTACATATATATATAAATATATATAATATATATATATATATATATATATATATAATATATATATATATTATATATTTATTGTATATATATATGTATATATATATATATATATATATATATATATATGTATATATATATGTATATATATATATATGTATATATATATATATATATATATATATAGATATATAGATATATTATAATATATATATATATATATATATATATATATATATATATATATATATATATATATATATATATATATATATATTTATATATATATATATATATATATATATATATATATATATATATATATATATATATATATATATATATATATATATATATATATAGATAGATAGATAGATAGATATATAGATATATATATATATACATATATATATAATATATATATATATATATATATATATATATATATATATATATATATATATATATATATATATATATATGTATATATATATATATATGTATATATATATATATATGTATATATATATGTATATATATATATGTAAATGTATATATATATGTATATATATATATATATATATATATATATATATATATATATATATATATATATATATATATATATATATGTATATATGTATATATATATTATATATATATATATATATATATATATATATATATATATATATATATATATATATCCAGAGTGAGTGAGATGTAGAGATAGAGATAGATAGATATATAGATGTAGATATATGCACCGTATATATTCCCAATACCATTTCATTAAACAAGCTATTCAAAATTGCAGAATTTTCCCATTTTGAAGCATTTTGCATATGTCTTTATATTGCATCCCAGTTTATATTAAAATTTGTAACATAGCTAATAACTTGGATCCAGTCTTGTTATCAGGTTCGTACATCTCAACATTTTCTTATGTAATATCTACATTCATAAATTTATGGAGATGTTTTTCCTGATTTTCAAAGAAAGCTTTAGTAATATTTTAATTGCATACCTCCATAAACTAACAAGCTTTACTAACTATTCGAAATTAGATTTTAAACTAAATATTCGCTTTAATTTAGGCTATGTACCCAGATAAAAGAGAATGGTGAAAATCTTGGAATTAGATTACATTTGACATATCACCATTATGCGAATTTCTTCAATTAATCAGTTTATCTTTGTCTATTACTTTGAGAACTATTTGTAATTCTGAAACATAAAACGATGCCTCAATGAATAATTAAGTCATTAATGTGTTTACTTTCAGGAATCAGTGAGTGTCAGGTATTGACAACGATTCGGCATTAACAAAACATTCCAATACAAAATAGTTATATCACTGTTTAGAAAAATCAAAACTCAATGAAAAAAGCTTAGTTAATAAATATACTACCCAGTACAATGAAGAATTTCAGCATAAAGTATTACCACTGCGGGGTATAACTCAAAATCGGTTAACCATTCAAATGTTCATATATTCTATTTTAGACTTAAATGAATATATAAAGAATATTCAGTATACATTGTAGATCAAACTCATGATTGTGAAGCTACAAATAATTTTGTGTATTAGTTTCATGAGCATTACATGTATAGGTCAAATATTTAAGGTTGGACGGTGCAAAGAACAATTAGGTAAAATTATACGATTACGAAAAAATTAAAGTTGAACAAGATTAAATGCAGCATGATGCAGGAAAGAATAAAATATGCGTTAAATTCAGCTTAAATTTGTGGTGAGATATTACATGTACGAAGTGTGTCTAAAAAGTTCGGTGAATGGTAAGCTATCTCAATGACAACATCTGGTACGTGCATGCGCTTGCACACGATTATCTAGAGACATGTCCACATCTAGCAGGAAACCTAGTGGCTGTCATGGAAAAACCCTCTTCGTTCCATCGAACATAGTCAGTGTGAGAGGTTATGTCACCGTACAATGGAGCAACGAGTGAACATATCAGTTCTGTTACCAATTGGGAAAAACGGCAACGGAGACACCTGGAATGTTGGTGCAAGCTTGAGGAAAGGAAGCCGTGAGCAGAAAATGTGTTTAAGACTGGATTAAGACTGAGGATGAGCCCCGGTCGGGTCGACCGTCGACAAGCACAGCACTAGACAAGATTGAGGGACTACGAAACATGCTGGAAAGAGATTGGCGACTGACTCTACGATTGATGGCGGAAGAATTCGGCATTAGCAAGGACACGGCTCGCACCATCGTCAGCAATCATTTGGGTAAGAGGAAAATATGTTCCCAATTTGTGCCGCACATGCTGACAAACGGCAATCAGAAAGCGTAACTGTTCTCGATCATCCACGGTGGAATTCTTTTTGTTTTCCTGAATGAAGGAGGTGAAAAAGGGGCAATTTTATGGATGTGTCTGCCATCCAAAGATGTATGACACCGTTCTGCAATCGACTCCGAAAGAGGCATTTTCTGACAGTTTTCAGAAATATTATGAACGTTTTCAAAAGTTTGTTGTGGACAATGACGATTACTTTGAAGGCCAATAAAGGTACTTTCTTTGGACCTTCTGTTTAGTTTCTTTTGTAATACCATTCACCGAAATTTTTTGACACACCTTGAATATCTATGAATATGCAATATCTTTTAAAACTACATTAAATATTTTGGGGAGAATTTTCTTTATAAAATGCATTGAAGACAAAACCGTGCAATGAACATAAAATAATAATTATTATAAGATATATAAGAATGTTGTCTAAATAATTTTTAACCCTGTGTGTTATAATAATATAATTTAAATAGAATAATGAATTTATATAACAGAAAAAGAAAAATGTTTTTAAACTACACATATACCTTTATTATGGTTAGTAAATTTATTTTTTATCTCTTAATAATATCTATCTTAATGTATCGAAATATTTTACTAGCTTATCCTATATAATTGTAAATCAAAGTTGTTCGTATGGATTTGATAGTTACGTTATTTTTTATTTTAGGCTTATGTATTGCGAACTGAAATGCTAGAAAATATAAAAAAAAAAATTATCTGCATTACATTGGCAAAAAACAAAACTTGCTATTTATTATAAGGGCAATTTTTAAAGATATTTACTTACGCTAATTATCTTTAAAATTTATTATTACTTTGGAAAGCGGTGAGCAGTATAAAAAACTAATTGATTTGATCAACAAATGGTTTAATCTCAGATTACAGGGGGGGTTCAGGTGTTTATTAAGGAAATAATCTGAATTCATTAACCTTTCATGGTACATTTATTTCTGCTTATAACTTGGAAAAATGATTTTGGCGTTTATAATCAAATAGCCTTTTTCTAATCAGAACACAATTGGTAATATGTGGGAATGCATGACCATATCAACCTTATAATTCCTGGAAATAATTGTAAATGCCAAGATAATTTTTGCTTTGGCCAATTACCCTTTTGTTATTCAGAAACGAGTGATAACGTAAATAAATGAACTGGTACATAAACCTTATTTTCATTGCCTTATTAGAAATCAAATTATATATTTTATATTAATTACAATCTCACTGTCCAGCAGAAAAGAACTGACATGGGGAATAAATCTTAGCAGGTTTAAGGCATTATACTTAAGAGGCAAGTAGAAAAATTGTCTCAGAGATGTAATACAAATTGTATTCCTAGAAAATACACGAAGCTCAAAATTGCAGTAAGTATACATATTTATTTTTTTGTTTAACCCATATTGGACCGCTGTCCTATAAACAGGACAGCATATAAAATTCCATTTAATAATAAAGTTATAAATATTTGTTGAGTGGATTTTATTTTAACACCTTTAAAATAGACACACTTTAGCATAGTAACAAAAAAAAACTGAGAAATCAAATTATATTGTATTGTAAAATCTATTTTCAGCAACCTCTTAAAGTTGTCATTTTTAATCTTTAATTTTATATTTATTATTATTTTATTAAATATTGTGGAGGTTACTTTTAGTTTAAAAACAGAGATAATAATGTAGCTAGCTGAAAGTTTTTGTTGAAAAATATATATTTCGTGTGTATTTTTTTAAGTATAAAAAAGGTGCCCTAAAATTAAGACGACGTCCATTCCTGATTATTTTTCTATGAATTCGATATTCCATTGATAGCCCACATTCATTTCTTATCTTTCAATGAAAACCAGTTCAAACACCTGTTCACACACCTGGACACAACAAGGGGTAAATAGATGTCTATTCTATTCAGAAAAATGGAGAGTTTTTGCAAGATAAACTTACTCTCTTACTACCAGTTTAATAACTGCAAGAGAAAACCTACAACAGTATGCTTAAAATGTAATGTTGGACTTTGTTTTGACTGTTTCGCCAAATTTCAATACAAATGTAAGTGATATTTATTAAGTTTTAGTAGTGTATTGGACCGTTGTCCTATTTATAGGACAGCCAATTGCATAAAAAATTCAAAATATTTTTTTCAAAATTTTGGTTTTATATACTTAGTTACACTATATTAATGATATGGATTAAGTTTTAATAACTTACAGAAATATTTAGTATTACAATATGGGTTAAAACCTTTTTCCTTTTAATGGTATTTCACACAAATTCTCATATATTAATATATATTATTACTTTAATTCTTGCTGTTATTTATTAAACTATGAATAAAGTAATAGCTGGGAAGATCATTTAGGTTTTTTTTTTATCCTTCTAATTATTTAAGATTGCAAATTAATATTCTCCAAAACATACGGTAGATTGTAAATTTGCATTTTTTATAGTCAAGATGACATTAATTACTGTAATGTTTCGCAATTGCCGAATAACTGTTTTTTTTATAATTTGTCATTAACGTTTTAGCTGTAACTGAATAGCAGTATTTTTGGGAACTGGAAATATTGATTTGTAATTTAAAAAACATACGAGTTTTTGGAATGAAAAAAAAACTAACAGTTTAGTTATCTATTATCACATTTTTATTTGCTATTAACTATATTTTATTCAAAGAATCCAACTACCGAACAATAAATTTATCGATTTTTCTTAGATTTAATCTACACAATAATAAAATGTCTTTTTCTTTATATCTTAAATGAGATTAACATAAATTGATTACTTTTTATGGTCGATATCTCTTCCCAGAAACGAAATTTTAATTAAAATTTGATCGTAACATTCAAGCAATTTTAAGAAGTACAATGTAATGTTAAAGATTTAATCTGAAATGTTCTTTAACTGGAATTTAAAAATTTTAATTAAAAATAAAACAGAATTAAATGAATTTTTTTCTAAAAAGGCTGTAAAGAATTATTGTTATATTTTATGGTCATTTAAATCTGCACTAAAGGGGAATTTAAAAACAAAATCTGCTATTCAAAACATATAATATTTTATTTAATTCTTTTTATGGCGGTGTGATAATTCAAATTCTTTAATTTAAATTAGAAAAACCCAGTGTCTATTGTATGCTATAAATATTAATTATTTTACGTATCAAAACAAGTTGATATTTTTAAAATATTTAATTTTTTACAAGGCAAAAGCAATCTTGATTAATTTTAAATGCATGTTTTAGTTCGTTATCTAACGTACTTTTTCAGTTAATTACAGATCCAAATAAAACTTTGGTAACAGAAAGTCAAGTGATTTGTTTTGCTCTTAAAAAACGAAAAAAAAGACTATAATAAAAGAAAAAGTAAATACAAATTGTTCTAAGGAATGTCAGGCCTCTTTACCGAGAAAAAAACATTTTTC
>CM063506.1:118620180-118625180 GCA_032207245.1 Pardosa pseudoannulata | reverse complement strand
GTAAAATTAATAGGGTTGTAATTTGCCCAACAGTTGTATAATTCCTGGATTATATTTTTATATACATATGATTATTTTGTTTTCTTTACCCGTTCTTTGACAAAGAGAATAAGAACAAATATAAAATGTAAGAAAGAGTTAAAAAACACTTTTGCTGTTATGTTGAATACATTTTTCGAAACTCATCAATGGATAATATTTTCACCAAAAAATCATTCCCATTATTAAATATAAAAGAGATCATCAATCATCAAATCATCGTCTGATCATCAATACGTTCTTTCTTAAAACATTTTATTCATTAAAGTTATTTCGATTCAGAAAAAAGTTTTGCCCTACATAAAATTTGTATAATTTTAAGAAAATATTTATGCAAATATGTTATTGAAAGTATTTAATTTTACTGTATAGTTATTTTGAAAATTTCCATTTTAAATGTAAGGTTGTAATAAAAATATTCCAAGCAATCACAATGGAAATCATACCATAATGCTAACATCACGTCATTTTGAAATTTTAAATGGAGCATTTGTTAAATAGCTTTGTTGTTTACTCAACTAATACCATTTCATTTATATTATGAGATTCCCTAAATGATTCCGGGAAAAGCAGATTTTAGTAATGCTCTTTCTAAAGAGAAGAATATCAAATTTCAAACATATCACTCCATCCTTTCGGAAATACCGTAGAGAGCATTCTATAGCAAAATATGCGTGGGTGTTTTTGGCTATGAGTCAAGTACTCTGCAGTGCGTGGGAGGAATTCCGGGAAGCGATAGAAATCTTGATAGAAATTTCATAACATCAAATTTAGTTTAGGAATTTCCCAATGTCTTGCCATATGTCTACAGTTAGCCCGTTTGTATGAGAAAGGCTGTATTTCTTTTAAAGCTCATTTTAAATAATTTTTTTTATAAAATTTAATTGAGTTAATTTTTTTGTTTTAAATTTACTACATTTCTTTAGTCTTTATACAATTTCTGAATGGTACGAACTATGAATTTCCTAATGTCTTGCCATATGTCTAAAGTTAGCACGTCCATAAAAGAAAGACTGTATTTCTTTTGAATCTGATTTTTAATCTCTTTTTAATAAAGTTTAATTGAGTTAACTTTTTTATTTTAAATTTACTACATTTTATTAGTCATTATACAATTTCTGAATGGTACGAACTATGAATTTCATAATGTCTTATCATATATCTAAAGTTAACACGTCCGTATGAGAATGGCTGTATTTCTTTTGAATCTCATTTTAAATCATTTTTTTATAAATTTAATTGAGTTATTTTTTTTGCTTTAAATTTACCATATTTTATTAGTCATTAATCAGTTTCTGAATGGTATGAAATATGAATTTCTCAATGTCTTGACATCTGTATACAGTTAGTACTTATATGTCAAAGGCTGTATTTCATTTGAATGCCATTTTAAATCATTTTTTATAAAATTTAATAGAGTTATATTTTGTTTTAAAATTACTACATTTCATTATCCATTATACAATTTCTGAATGGTTATAAACAATGAATTCTCCAATGTCTTGCCATATGTCTACAGTTAGCACGTCCGTATGAGAAAGGATGTATTTCTTTTGAATCCGTTTTAAATCATTTTTTTTATAAAATTTAATTGAGTTAGTTTTTTTTAATTTACTATATTTCATTAGAAATTATACAGTTTCTGAATGGTATGAACTATGAATTTCTCAATGTCTTGCCTAATGTCTACAGTTAGCACGTACGTATAAGAAAGGCTGTATTTCTTTTGAATCTCATTTTAAATCACTTTTTTATAAAATTTATTTGAGTTAATTTTTTTTTTGGTTTTAAATTTACTACATTTCATTAGCCATTATACAATTTCTGAATGGTTATAAACAATGAATTCTCCAATGTCTTGCTATATGTCTAAAGTTAGCACGTACGTATGAGAAAGACTGTATAACTTTGGAATCTCGTTTTAAATCATTTTTTATAAAAATTGAGTTAATTTGTTTTGCTTTAAATTTGTTTCTTTTCATTAGCAAATATACAATTTCTGAATGGTAGGAACTATGAATTTTCCAATATCTTGTCATATGTCTACAGTTAATACGTACGTAGGAGAAAGGCTGTATTTCTTTCGAATCTCTTTTTAAATCTATTTTATAAAATTTAATTGAGCTTTTTTTAAATTTACTATATTTCATTAGCCATTATACGATTTCTGAATGGTATCAACTATGAATTTCCAAATATCTTAAGATATGTCTACAGTTAGCACGTAGGTACGAGAAAGGCTGTATTTCTTTTTAATCTCATTTTCAATCATTTTTTTAAAGTAAATTGAGTTAATTTTTCTTTTTGCTTTAAATTTACTGCATTTCATTAGCCATTATACAATTTCTGAATGGTATTAACTATGAATTTTTCAACTTCTTGACATATGTCTACAGTTAGCACGTTCGTATGAGTAAGGCTGTATTTCTTTTGGATCTTCTTTCAAATCGTTTTAAATTAAATTGAGTTAAATTTTTTGTTTAAAATTTACTACATTTCATTAAACATTACAAAATTTCTGAATGGTATGGACTATAAACCTGGTAAAATTAAAAAAAAAAAAAAAAAAAAAAGATATTTTTTAAAATTTTTTAGAAATATTTATATATATAAAATTAAGTTCTCAAATATTTTTATCTTTTTGAATACGGTGAAAGTCCAACATATTTACAGTGAGAAATTCTGAGAAAATTCATATCCGTAAACCTATTTTTATAACTAGATTTGAATTAATCTCTCCGCCTTTAATAGTCTCCTGTAAAAGATAAAAAAATCTGAAGTATACAAAAATCTAAAATATTCTTCAAAATGTAATAAAAATTTTTAATTTTACAAGAGCACAAATATGTATATATATATATATATATATATATATATATATATATATATATATATATATATATATATATATATATATATATATATATATATATATATATATATATATATATATATGTGTGTGTGTGTGTGTGTGTGTGTGTGTGTGTGTGGTGTCTGTAATAATAAAATTCTAAAACACATTTTTAATAATGGCGACTGACACTCATTTTTCTGGCACCTGAAACTTAGAATCGCATCCCCGTTGCCTTATTTTTCCTTGGCATTGTGACGCACTACCTTCTATTATAAAGTGATTGGTTAACGGAATAATATCTTTCTTGGATTTTTAAATATAATTTTACAAACATTTATGTAAATAGCGCGAATAATCAATTTTATTGTACAAAAGTAATATGTTTTTCCAACATTTGATGTTATATGGTTCAATAAATTACAAAACTAACACTATTCATAAAAAATTTGGATTTCTATTCGTATATAGTCCCCTAAATGCAAACGTAATAATGCCCTCTATGGAAATTTTGAACAGTAAGTTTATATTACATAAATAGAAAACGTGAGGCAAGGGCTTTTGTAGTAATTCCAAATATGTGTCATATTGAAAGTGCAGCAGGGTTTTTGGCTTTATAGTTTATATTTGTATTTCGTTACATTCAAGAATAACTTCTAGTCGCGACAAAAATAAATAGCGTGTGTTTCTCAATTTGAAGCGACAGACTAAAACAAATGTCATAATATATCTATGATTCTTTAAATAGAATTTCATAATTATAAAACATATTTTTTAAACTATATGCGCAGTATAAGGAATATATTTTACAATAATATTACCATATTGGTAGATTGCACCAGAAAAAAAGTTATATTTGTTTAAAAGAAAATGGAAATAAATTTCATTCAGTTCAGAGAAAAAAGGGACCTAAAACAAACACATAACGACCGTTCGAAAATAAATTAAAAGTTCAATTTCAAAACACAAGTTTTACATTGATAGATTCATATATTCATTCATTGAAAAAATAGAGATGAAATATATGTTTTTATTTCTATATTCAGATAGGATAATTTAGACAAATGATTTCAAAAGCATTAAAATGCATTTTATCAGGAAACACTTCCCAAATAATATTTCTAGTATTACTCCATGTTGACCTGAAAATGAACGCATTTATTTTTCTGTATCTTCCGTTCACTTAAATCTCTTTTAAATAAAACTGGCAGGTATTTCCAAGAATATTCTAGAATGTTTTCTCTAAATTTCAAGTAAATATTTAAAAGCAATCTTTTGCTGAATTGGTTATTTTCTCTCTATATTCCGGCCTGTTTTATTTATGGGGCACTTTATGTTTGATATAGAAATTAAATAACATAGGAAAGCTGTCACTATTTGAAAGTTAAAACATGTGGGTGTTTGATAAGTTATAATATCAGGTTCATATATATGTCAGGTTTGAAAATGGGGTTTTAAAAATTAAGGGAGTTATATTTAAAAATAAGTGGAACTATTTAAAGATGAAGTAAGAGGAGAGATACTCACTCTCGGGTGTTTGTACACAGCGACAACAAATTAATGCAGAAGGACATCAGGAAGAAATGGTTTACTCAAGCAATTTTTGACTACATTTGAGTGGGAAAATGGGAAAGGAGACATCTTCAACGCTAGTCAAAGATGTAATTTAACAAAGGGGTATATTTAATGGCGTAGTCAAAGCTTAACGAAAGGACTGAATTTAATAAAGTATGGTTTAAAGAGGCTTGTGATTAGTTGCCTACATTACTTACCACTTCATCATAGGGACAAACTGAAGGGTTAGCTAGCATGAAGTTCTGTGTACAAGACAAGTAACACCTGGGTCAACATCTGTGGGAAAATATCTCTAGAAAAATCTGTCCCTATGATGAAGTGGGAACCCGTCCTTCAAAGTTGTCTTAATAAAGGTCTTTAGCTGAAACGGTATCATTTTTATGGCCCTGACTGCAACCCCCCATCGAGAAGTCAGTCTCATTACAGATATATATATATATATATATATATATATATATATATATAATACATATATATATATATATATATATATATATATATATATATATATATATATATATACACATACATACAT
>CM063506.1:118602680-118610180 GCA_032207245.1 Pardosa pseudoannulata | reverse complement strand
TTATTGTTGAGAATTAATATGCTTTATACGGGTTATGAAATTGCATATTTGGTATGTTGTGGAAAATTTAAACTAGGTATATATAGCGTTGATTGAAAAATGAATAGCGTTGATTGAAGTATTAACTTTGTTTAAACTGATATTTTGGAAAAATTGTATAAAAACTTTAATCTTCTCTTGCTTTTTTCCCCAAAATTTAATTGCCTTTTATTGTTGAGAATTAATATATAACTATTTATTTAGATTGCAAATTGCATAATTGGAATGTATGTTGCTGAAAAGTTAATCTAGGGATACTTAGCTTTGCTTGAAAAATAAAAGTATTAACTTTATTTAAACTGATATTGTGGAAAAATTATATACGACCCTTAATCCCCTCCTGATATTTCCCCAAAATTAAAATAAATTTATTGTTGAGAATTAATATGTTTTGTTCGGATTATAAAATTGCATATTTTGTATGTTGTGGAAAATTTAAACTAGACATACTTAGCGTTAATTGAAGAACAAAGTATTAACTTTGTTTAAGCTGATATTGTGGAAAAATTATATAAAACCTTTAATCTTCTCTTGATTTTTTCCCCAAAATTTAACTGCCTTTTGTTGTTGAGAATTAATATACAACTATTTATTTAGATTGCTAAATTACATAATTGGATTGTATGTTGCTGAAAAGTTAAACTAGGGATACTTAACTTTGACTGAAAATTAAATGTATTAACTATGTTTAAACTGATATTGTGGAAAAATTATATACGACCCTTAATCCCCTCCTGATATTTCCCCAAAATTAAAATAAATTTATTGTTGAGAATTAATATGTTTTGTTCGGATTATAAAATTGCATATTTTGTATGTTGTGGAAAATTTAAACTAGACATACTTAGCGTTAATTGAAGAACAAAGTATTAACTTTGTTTAAGCTGATATTGTGGAAAAATTATATAAAACTATTAATCCTCTCTTAAATTTCCCCTAATTAAATTGCCTTTTAGTGTTGAGAATTAATATTTTTTATTGAGATTGCGAAATTGGAATATATTTTGCGGAAAAGTTAAACTAGGGATTCTTTGCGTCGATTGAAAAATAAAAGTATTAACTTTGTTTAAACAGATATTGGGGAAAATTTATAATAGATACTTAATACCTTCTTGATTTTTTCCTCAAAATTAGATTGCCTCTCATTGTTGAGAATTAATATGTTTCATTTGGATTATAAAATCCCATATTTGTTATGTTGTGGCAAATCTAAACTACGGTTACTTAGCATTGATTGAAAAACAAAAGTAATAACTTTGTTTAAACTGATATTGTGGAAAAATTGTATAAAACCCTTAGTCCTTTCTTGATTTGTTTCCGAAAATTACATTGCCTTTTTATTGTTGATAATTAATAGGTTTTACTTGGATTTCGAAATTGTATGATTGGAATCTATGTTGTGGTAAAGTTAAACTAGGGATACTTATCGTTGATTGAAAAATAAAAGTATTAACTTTGTTTAAACTGATATTGTGGAAAAATTTTATAAGATCCTTAATCCCCTCTTGATTGTTCCCCTAAAATTAAATTGTCTTTTACTGTTTAGAATAAATATGTTTAATTTGGATTACGAAATTACATAATTAGAATGTATGTTGCCGAAAAGTTAGACAATGGATACTTAGAGTTGATTGAAAAACCAAATATTAAGTTTGTTTAAAGTTATGTAGTTGAGAAATTAGATAGCATTTAGATTTCAAAACAGTTCGGAAATTTATGTGCAAAAAGGTATGGCGATTAGACGGGAGATTGCATTCTTACAAGTCCATTTTAATTTTTAAAGACGAAAAACCATACGCAAGAGGAAATAAGACGATTTTTAAAATAAACCTGTTTTATAATTTAAACAAAGAGGTAAAAAAAAATTATACATATATATATATATATATATATATATATATATATATATATATATATGTGTGTGTGTGTGTGTGTAATATATCAAAATTATTTAACTTTAATATTTCTTCAAAAAACTCCTCTCTTCCATTTTAATTCATCTAAATATCTTTACCAGTCTCAACAGGGTGTGTTCAACGGAGTATTTTCCACTTAACATTCCTTTCTGTCATAAAACTGTAAACTTTCTGTCTATACAGCAGTTTCCCAGGTGTTGGCGGAACATGTTTTCGCGTTTTGCTGATATTGCAGTCAATTCGCTTATTAAGCTGTTTTTGTTGTGGGAAAAGTTTTGTTGTCAGCGCTCTTGGGTGTACTTGTGTGAGAGCAGAGTGAACTCTGTGGCTTTTGATTGTATATTGTCCAGAAGGACAGATGTGCAGTGTTGCCGCTCTGAAATAAAGTTTTAAATTACTTTCTAGTTCTTTTGAATATGAGACCCTGTGCACTTGTTACTTTATGACATGGTATAGCTGTTGAAGTACTTTCTCTTTGAAGTCCTATAAATTTACACACACACACACACTACACACACACTCTGATATATATATATATATATATATATATATATATATATATATATATATATATATATATATATATATATATACTATATATATATATATATATATATATATATATATATATATATATATATATATATATATATTATATATATATATATATATATATATATATATATATATATATATATATATATATATATATATATATATATATATATATATATATATATATATATATATATATATATATATATATATATATATATATATATATATATATATATATATATATATATATATATATATATATATATATATATATATATATATATATATATATATATATATATATATATATATATATATATATATATATATATATATATATATATATATATATATATATATATATATATATATATATATATATATATATATATATATATATATATATATATATATATATATATATACATACAGATATATGCACATATTTATATATGTGTATATATATGCATATATATGAATCCATTATACACTAAAGAGACAAAATAAATGGTAGGCCTGCCTAATATCGTGCACGGCCCCCACAAGTACTCAGAAGTGCCGCAACACGACGCGGCATAGACTCGACTAACGTCTGAAGTATTACTGGAGTTAATTTAACACTTTTCATCTTGCAGGATATCCATAAATCCCTGACAGTTCGGGGTGGGGAAGATTTCTTCTGAACAGCAGGTTGCAAGGATCCCAGATATACTCAATTTTCATGTGTTGGAATTTTTTTCACCTGAGGAAGCATTTTAAGTCAGAAGAGGGTCCTTGGAGCCAATTTGTAGCAGTTATGGACGTGTGGGGTGTCGGACTGCTTTGAAGGAATTTCATAAGTATATTGGAATGCACGATGGTAATGAATGAATGCAAATGATTAGACTCAAAATTTACGTACGTGTCACCTGTCAGAGTCTTGTCTAGACAAATCAAGGGTGTCAAGAGCCTACACCATTACAGGACTTCCACATGCTTCAACAGTTGATATGGAAGGTCCATGGATTGAGTTTTTTCAGTACTTTTACTAATCCAACCACTCGATGAAATTTGAAATGTTCCTCGTCAAATCAGGCAACGTCGTTTCAGTCATCAACTGTCTAATGTCGGTGTTGACGGGTTCAGGCAAGGCATAAAGCTTTCTGTTGGCATTAATGAAGATACACGAGTGTGCCTTCTATTCCGAATTCCCATTTCAAGGATGTTTCATTAAATGTTTCCAACGCTTATGAATGTTCACGGCCCAGCATTAAAACATGCACCAGTTTGAGGAAGGGATACACTTTTCTTACATTTCATGGATCTCTCCAGTTATTGTGTGTTCCGTTCATGCACGTTCTTTTCCGGGAGCGGATATTTGATTTTTTACAGTATTCCCCATATTCACGGTACACTCGTAAAATGATCTAACGAACGAAGGATAATGAACGGGAAAATCTAAATTTCATCGCTGCCTCACAGATGCAATGTCCCATTTCTCATTCTATGACTAGAACACCACGTATATATATGAGTGTGCCTATGTCTATACATACGAGAATATAGTGCATTGTTGAAGTATTAATTATTTGGTCCCTTGGAAAATTTCTTCAGCGGTTCCTACTCTCTCTCTCTCTGTATATATATATATATATATATATATATATATATATATATATATTATATATATATATATATATATATATATATATATATATATATATATATATATATATATATATATATATATATATATATATATATATATATATATATATATATATATATATATATATATATATATATATATATATATATATATATATATATATATATATATATATATATATATATATATATATATATATATATATATATATATATATATATATATATATATATATATATATATATATATATATATATATATATATATATATATATATATATATATATATATATATATATATATATATATATATATATATATATATATATATATATATATATATATATATATATATATATATATATATATATATATATATATATATATATATATATATATATATATATATATATATATATATATATATATATATATATATATATATATATATATATATATATATATATATATATATATATATATATATATATATATTATATATATATATATATATATATATATATATATATATACATATATTATGAAACAAATCTGATATATACTAGTAGAGACTAAATAAAAAAAACGTACTAATAAAAAAATAAGGAGAAATTTTAGAGCATATATTTTCAAATCATAATAAAATCTTAATAAGAAATGAAATTGTAACTTTGGTTTAAACCTTTCGTGAAAGTCAAGGTGGGTGTTCCCTATAATTTCTTTCAATTTTTAAATAATCCTTTGATATTCTTTATATAAACCATTTGTGGAATCAAAACTGACAGATACTAGCAGAATGTAGTTAGTTGTGAATAAAGGATAAGCTTTAGTATATACCCCGCATATATTTTTAGGAATTATATACTGGAATTGAAGGACAAACATTTGGTAGGTGTCAAGGTGGGCGTAGCTTTTGAAATTTTAAATACATCTTAGCGAAAGATTAATTACCATGGTTAATAATTCAAAAAATGCTGCCGAAAAAAATTGAATATCTTCCTCAAACATCTTAGAAAAACAAAATATATTGTAAGAAATTCTATATATTTATGTTTGAAAATGTTAAAGGAGTATATTTTATGTACATATATGATTAAAGGAATTCAGAATACTTAATAAGGTTATATTTTTCCTTGAAAGAGTTTCTACGTGTTTTATGATCTAATTTTCCGTTATACACACTAAAATATTTTTATTTAACTGCGTAATTGATGTAAAAATTATTTACTCATTAGTTGCTTACAAGTTTGTTTTATAATTACCAAATTGTATTTTAGTTTTACCGTAAACTTAATTTTGTTTCTTAAAAAGAATATTAAATTAAAAAGAGGAATGAAAAAATGGGAATAATCTCCTCTCGATCTTTTCATTTCTCGAAGACAATTGGTACATAACAGTAAATATTTTTGTTAATTAAGTTTTAGCTCTTTCTTTTACAATACTTAATATGGCACCTCTCAATTACTCCTTTTCAAAAATTTTAAATTTAATAGTTCCTTACAGTTTTTATCCTGCTTACTCTTTACCTTAAGAATCGGGGATAAAGCCATCTGGCTAAGGAGCCCCATAAATGTCCGTTTATGTCCGGAGGAGGAATACTTAATATAACATAACATAACAAAATATAACAAACATGAGCACTATCACATAATATATATCTATGCTAACATGTTCTTTTATTAACTTAAGTAAACCTATCGGTAACCAAATAGTAACTGGAAGTAGAAGGCAAATTGTTATAACCAGTATACAAAAGTAACCCAAGAAATCTCTGATATGACTGTAATGTACATATTGTAAATTTGGTTTCTCTAAATCAAATCATACTCGAGTCATTGTGTTCACATACACGCACACACAAACACACACACACACACACACACACTACACATAGAATTTCAAAAATGGTATTTTCTGATTCAAATAGCTCAAAAAAAAAACAATAAGGCAAAATATCTATTCTTAAATTTTAGGTGATTGCAATAGTTTCCTTACACTACATATGCAAGGAAATAAAAATTAAAGCTTGTCCAAAATTAATTATTTATTTTCTTCAAAAGCTTTAAATGTTCATAATATTCTGGAGACTATCCAATACTATAGACTGATTTACTTTTTTGATGTTTTTGATATCAAAATATACCTTCTTTTTTTAATGCCACTGTAAAATATTCCTGAGTGAACTATATTCTAAATGCTTATTTTTCATTCTAAGTTACGCTTAAATTAAAAACCAACCATTAATTCATGCTTCTAAATTTAGTAAAATTATTATTCTAAGAACTACATATACTTTGGGTTTCCTATATTATCCCATAAAAATTACTTTATTGAAAATTTTCCTAAAATTACCCTCTTCGATATTGTATGAAAAACGTCTGAAGGTTATCTATTACTTTATCTCTAAAATTATCAATGTCCTACTTAGGATAAAAAAGTTTAAAGGCGAAATTCTCTCTAAATGACTTCCTTCACGAAAAGATTCTTAGTTAAAAAATAATGCATTCGCATTTTATTAATAAGATATTTTTTCCTCGTTGGTCCAAAGACAAAATAATTTAAGGGGATTTCTTGCTTTATAACTAACACTTAAAACAATTTGTTTTGTAATGAAATTGTATAAATTATATTATTATATAACATATTACACATTACATTATTACACTATTTTTAAATTAAATATAACCAAATAGCTTTTTTAAAGTGAAATTTTTTGGTCTCAAACTTACTTTGTTTAAACTCGCTTATAAATTTTCATTTATTTCCTTCGTGTAAATTAGTTCTATTACTAGTATTTAGCAAGTTAATGTAACCAGTATTATTTTAAAAAGTAGTTTACATGAAAAGGAAGGGTTTACTGTGTAATCTTTTATAAGAACATGGCTAATACACTATATAACAAATACATGATGACAAAATACACAAATAAAAATAACTAATTTTGTAATACTTTTTCAATAAATGTAATTAAAGTAGCAAATTTAATATCTAAATAGTAATTTTCAGACGAGCATTTATATAACTCGCTTGTAATTATTCTTTCATTTCGTACGAAAGGATAACCAAGTAAACTCTTAAAACTCTACGACTACTGAATTTAGTAGATACTTAAGTAATGACTTAAAAAAGGTAGTGTTCAATCCGAAAACTATATTCAACATTGGGAAGCAAAATTCAATTTTATAAATTATCTGATACATGGTAAAATAATAGAAATACATGGTAAAATAATTGAAACCATAATGCTCCAATTTACTCAATATTGAGATATTCGATATTAAGTTAGAAAATGCATATTACTTTTTATACATTAAAAATACGTATTTTTTGTCTTCGGTG
>CM063506.1:118582680-118587680 GCA_032207245.1 Pardosa pseudoannulata | reverse complement strand
CTGTATGGAAAACACGTTTAATATTTTTGGAAGTTAATTTCACTTTCATGTACGCTATCAATTGCAAAATCAAAATGAATGCTGTCATGTTATTTGTGTATTAATTAAATTATGATAAAATATTTAGCTTCAGTCTACATAATTGTTAAATTTGAAAAGCAGATTATTGTCATACAAGGTGTGTGTTCAGTCTTCATGAAATACTTGCTATTTAATTTTAATTTTAACTATTTGCTAATTCATGATTGTTGTTTTATTTTTATTTTGAATAGTTTCTGTTCTGACGGTTTTTCTATTTCAAGAGATGGCATCACCATTTAACGGTTTTTAGTGTTTTGTTTGTTTTTAGTTTTTAAGGCTACAAAAAGATGTCTGTTAGCTTATTACTCGGTGCTTACGTAATTCTATTCACTTTTACCTACATTCCATTCCTATTCAGCGGTAAACATGTGTTTAAAACCTAATTTACAATTCTAAATTAATTATATCTACCTTCAATTCATGGTAATGTGTTTCATAATTAAAGACAATTTTATTCGAAATAGATTTCTGTTTTGATTCATCATTTTTCTACAGATAATGCATATCAAATTCAAAAGAATAAAAGAAAAAGGTAAGCAATTTCCTGATTCAAATATTGATTAATCATTACTATTGAATTTTTATAATTATCAATTGGCTTAAAAAAACCAAAATTCAAGATTCATGGTTATTCGAAATAAAATTCTTTCTGTTAAATACAGCATGTATCATTTCAAATGTGATGAGCAGAGGTTTTAGAAAATTCTAATATTGACATTAATTTCTGCCATGTTGAAGAGATCACTAAGCTTCTATGCAACCAGGTTAAAGTTTTAGGAGAATATATGGAACTAAAATACTACGCAGAAATATTTTTATTTTTAAAACTAAATCCCAATCTTATCATAGTCTATTAGGATTAAGCGCAATAGATTAATTACCATAGATCTGTATAAACGTGTACCTATGGGGTTTTTTCTAACTAACTTTGGTGATGTTAATATATCTAGCATATTCTGTAAGGTTTGTAAACTAATGTAATTCTTCGAAATAACAATGCTTTAATGTAAGATGCTGAGTTATATAATAGGTAAGTTTTTACGATTATTTTACAAATGACAGAATACTGAATGATTATTTCTGGACTAAGCAAAATAAAACCAATCCATAATTACCATTTTAAAATTCCTTAAGTTACCTTAAGTATAAAGAGAATTAAGTTTTTTGGTGATATTGCAGTATTCACTTTGTTACATCGATGTGCAAAACATTTTTATGTTCTCGACTGACTCTTGTGAATGCAAAGTAAATTCTTTCGTAGCTAATAATTATACTGCAGCACTGAATGAAAAGCTTTTGAGAATTGCTTAGAAATGCAGAAAGTGTCAATAACAGTAGTATCTTAAATGTAAATGGTAGGTTTAAAAGAATGACTAAAGTGCGTTTAGAAGTAGTTCATTGTTTTCTTTTCCGTTGCAGCCAGGATTCATGTATTCTCCTCGCTTTAGTTATTTGCTTCCATCCGTTTTATCAGCTTTGCATTGAAGCCGACTCTCCAATGTTTAAAAAATATAATTGATCATTCATAAATATTTTATTTCTCGGAGAATGGAAGGAACTAATGATAAAGTCGTCGATGACACTAAAAAAAT
The DNA here is from genome assembly GCA_032207245.1 of Pardosa pseudoannulata. Taxonomy (NCBI): domain Eukaryota; kingdom Metazoa; phylum Arthropoda; class Arachnida; order Araneae; family Lycosidae; genus Pardosa; species Pardosa pseudoannulata. The sequence continues at coordinate 118,586,007 of CM063506.1, read as the reverse complement.
CATTTATCTACTTTAAATTTGAATAAAACTTTTAATCTTTATTGAACGAAACGATTCTGCATTTCAAATGAATATTATTGTTAATATTTTAATAAATGAATGAAGTACATAAAATCATCAATGACAGAAAATAAAGTTTTTCAACCGAAATATTAATAGTCTTCAATTAAAAGTGAAAATAAATGTAAATTACAGCTACCTATTAGTGTCTAAAGGTAATATTTTCTTATTGCGATTGTCATTTTCGTGTTCTAAATCAGAAAAAGATACCATTTTAATGATCTTTAAAATATACCATATAGGGAATGCGAAATTGAGAAACAATACACATAAATTTCTCTACAGATACCTATAACTACTTTTATCCATAATGTGTACAGTATATAAGCTGTGGCAATGCTTCAGACACCAAGTGATAATTATAACAGCTTTAAAATTAATTTTGTATATCTAATTTCTTCAACTTAATGTAAGATACTTTTACTGTTGACTTTTTCTACGGTATGCGACGTCGCTACCCCACCTTCCATTAGCGTCACAAAAGAGGTTGTTTTGAGATCCAGAATTTGACGCCAGCTAGTCTGGGAAATTTGCACTTATAGACAAAGAAAATTCGTTAAGGCCCGCCTTGGAAATTAGAATGTCCCAAGCCGTGGAAAAACCAGCTGAGAAATCAACTGAAAAACGAATACAAGTCTATCAGGACGGTGTTACGTGAAGGAGAACGCCATTTTGAACATGCGAGGGGTGACGTCAGGTAGCACGAGATTCGATAATGAGGCACCTGGATACATTACAGGCTTTAAAAATAATTTTTATGTATTTCAGATATTATATGTATTTCAGTATAGTCACATTTGTCTCTAAAAAAAAATGTCTTTCTGTCAGTGTACAAAAAAAGATACGACATTTTATTATGTAATATTTATCATTGTTATATGATATGGGTCACATCAAAATGTATGCGGGAACTATTTACTTTGTTCTGTGTTTCACTGAATATCAAGTACAATGATCTAACCAAACAATAAATCGAAATATAGCCAACTTCCCGCGTATAATTCTTGAGCAGCATAACAAGGTAATAATTCAGGCAGAACTGACTGTCCGACTAATCCGAACATGCCTCCGAAAAAATTATTTCACCGCATATGTAATATAAAGCTCTAAATTACGAATTCTATTCGCGATCCACGAAACATCATGTGGAATCGCAAATAATGTTTAGCTTGTCATGCGGTATCAAAATGAAATATCTAAAATTCTCTAGTTCATTTCATGAAAATGTTGAGGAAATAGAGAGCGTAATTTAATTACAGTAAGATGTTTTCGATTCGCATACACCATGATATTTTTGGGGACGTGTTCCGAATGTCAACCAGACTTCTCTTCAGTAGTTTCAGGAAAATATATTTCGATATATATATATGTTTATATATATATATATATATATATATATATATAAATATATATATATATAATATATATATATATATATATATATATATATATGATATATATATATGTATATATGTATATATATGTATATATATAATATATATATATAAATATATATATATATATATATATATATATATATATATATATATATATATATATATATATATATATATATATATATATATATATATATATATATATATATATATATATATATATAATATATATATATATATATATATATATGTATATATATGTATATATATATATATATATATATATAGATATATATATATATATATATATATATATATATATATATATATATATATATATATATATATATATATATATAATATATATATATATATATATATATATAATATATATATATATATATATATATATATATATATATATATATATATATATATATATATATATATATATATATATATATATATATATATATATATATATATATATATATATATATATATATATATATATATATATATATATATATATATATATATAGGCAATAGAAACATAAAATGTGTATATATTTTAATATAAGGCAACGGTTTTTCACTTAGGCTGTGTTTATTGATAATATTAAAACACAAATATTTCTTGGTTCGTAGAATTAAAAATTATTCTTAATTATCATTCTATTTGTATACACTATTAAAATAGAAATAAAAATTCCAACTGGGTACAGGGTATACCGTACCCATGGATTTTGCGTCTTTTGTACGATGTTCTACTTAACTGACCTGACGGGCCATGAAACTATAAACGGAAATTCTTAAATAGGCGTCCAATGCCTTATAAAGGCATGAAGTTGTTGGGTCATCGTATATTTCTGGTTTACCTTTAAATTTTTTTAACATATCCTTCATACAAAATAGAAAGTATAGATAAATAAAAAATTAAAAAGGTAAATAAATACGAAGAAATTGATAAATTAATCAACGCAAGAATTGGTACATAAATTGGTGATAATGATATATATTGTTAAAGTATCCCTTTATCAACTTCACTGAAATATAAATTCTTACTGATTAGATTAGACAAAATTGCTTCTACCAGTAAACAGTTATAATGACTTTATCAAAAAGTGCATTAATAAAAAAACTGCATTTAAAATTTCAAATAGATGTTTTCAAATAGTTTCATACAGTATCATAAAGAAGCTTGTTACAAAATTGCATGTCTTTATGTTTTACCGTTTACATCCAATCATATTTATGTAGATTTACTACGAGAATTTTATATATTATTTATCTTTTTATATTTTATATACTATTTATTATCATATATTATTTATTATTTATTTCATTTTATATATTGTTTATTATCATATATTATTTATTATTAATTTCATTTTATATATTATTTATTATAACATATTATATATTTTTGCACATTATTATTTATTTGGAACATTCAATTCACGCAGAGCCTATTTAAAGGATATGAAAATGTAAAATATATTAAAATAATCTGTGTTAATAGTCTACAATTACTATCTTCTTCATAGCAATATTAGAATAGCAGAAGCTTAAACTCGGTGATAAAAATCGGTGATCAAGATATAATTGGTTAAAAGGCAAAAAATATTACCGCTTAATGATATGTTTATATACCATATATATATATTTCTTTATGATATAATTTAAAGGTTACGATCAATCTGTGCCGAATATAAATTTTCCAACTAATCTTTTTTCTGAAATAACTCATCAGGCGGTCAATTGAACTCTATGAATAAATAAAGCATTCCGTCAATGAATACTATTTTGAGCTGAGGGGTGAATGCTTGGTTTCCGAAAAGAGTAAATTTACAAATGCTCACGTCTGGGA
>CM063506.1:118570180-118577680 GCA_032207245.1 Pardosa pseudoannulata | reverse complement strand
GTAATCTCATCTAAAAGACAAAAAAATATAAAAAGAACACACTGTTTCTGTCTGTTCTAAAGAAATGTTTCATTAATTTTAGCAATTATCGATTTTATAAACCCTGTTAAATTGCGTACATGCACCATAAAACTTATATCTCACATGGATTCACAACATAATTTATTTTGGAGAATTTAACCGAGATACAACTAAATTTATAGCCTTCAAATGGTAGCCGTTTAAAGCTGATAACCGTAATGATTCTAGAATATTGCACTTAATTTCTAGTTAATTTATTGTAAAATCTTAAAACAACTCTTAAAGATACAACTAGACCTGTTCGTTTAGAAGGGATTTTATTGAGTAGCATTACTTGTTTAATTAGTCAATTAAATAAAAATTATGATTAATCAGTTTGTTTCGCATAAAAGAATATTTTTGATAATATGGTTCGGAGCAGCATTGTAGTTTAAAATCAGATAAATGATTATTATTAAAGCCATTTTCTTATTTTTTATAATATAATTTGCATTTTATGGGCTTTAAATATCGTTATAAGAATCATTATAACGTTTTACTACTTCTTTCACAAAACCCGATAATACTTTGCATTAATTTGTAATAAATAATTTACTCAAAACGTTTTTCGTACATGAGCACACTCTAAATAAAAAAATACTGTATATATTATTTTAAAATTTTCAAGGCAAGTACACTATAGCAGTACAGTTTAACTTTATCTACTATTTTCATAGTTTTCAATTTTATTTCCGATTTGGAATTTTTTTTTTTTTGAAATTTTTGTACGCTATTATAAATTTTTGAAAAGTTTATTCCGTTGGAGAAAAAGTTTTCAAAACTTTTAAAAAATAAATAGGTAGAGATTCATGCCTAATGATATGAGTTTTAAAAAATGCATAAATTATTAAAGAAACTCGTAATGCGTTGTAAGCTTGCACGCAGTGTGTCAGCAAAATTTTGAAAATTTAAAAACAAGCGCTTACATTTCATTTCATAAAAATATTTCTTATTTATCAGAGAAAATATAAGTTTAGATATATAATTAAATAACTATAGAAAACAAATGCTGAAAATTTTATTCAGTTTAAACAATAATAAAAGTTATGCATAATTGAATTACAACAAAAATTCTAGCTTTACGGTTGCTTAAAAGTGATGACTCCCCTTAAATAGATAGTTCTTAAGAATAATCTATTTAAACAATAAATGTTTATGTCTATTCCATACTTTATTATGTCTGCTTGAGTTTTAATACTCTAAATATAGCTGGTTTGGAACGCTACGGTCTACATTTTTCCAATATGGGATTTAATGAGACCGGGACCTACAACTTAAATCTTATTCTCAAAGACTACGAACATCTATGCTATAGTGGGACTCGAACTTACGAATTCCAGTTCCGAAAACCAATGCCTTAACCTTTCGGCTGTCGTTCGGAAAAATATTGTTCGTAAAGGGATATTTTTGATAATATTGGTTAGCAGATTATTGTACTTTAAAATCAGAGAAATGATTATTATTAACGCATTTTTTTGCATGCATATATATAATGTATGCTTATTAATTTATGATCTTTAAAATACCTCAGTATAACAATCATTATGACGTTTTACTGCTTCTTTGAAAAGATCTTATAATTATTTCCATTAATTTGTCAATACATTCAATAGGAAATTCTTAAGAATTATCTATTCATTCAGCTAATTTTTTCTATTCCATACTTTTTCATATCTGTTTGAGTTTTAATACTCTAAATATAGCTGGTTTGAATTACTGCGGTCTATTAATTTGAACCACAATATCTAATGAGACCGGGGGCTACTGCTTAATGCTGATTCTGGACGGCTACGAACATATGTGCCCCAGTGGGACTTGAACCCACGAATTCCAGTCCCCAAAAAATTATAATTTAACCATTTAGAAGAATATGGTTGAAAAAATAATAATTTTGATAATACTGCTTAGAAGATCATTGTACATTAAAATCAAATAAATGATGATTATTAAAGTGTTTTTCTTGCATTAATAAATATAATTTTTCATTTTATGATTTTTAAATACCTCGTTATAACACTCTTGTTTAACTGCTTCTTTCACAGAACCTTATAATATTTTTCATTAATTTGTCAATAGATTGATTCGATAGTTTCTAAGAATTATGCATTCAATCAATAATTTATTATGTTAATTCCATACTTTATTATGTCTGCTTGAGTTTTATTACTCTAAATATAGCTGGCTTGGAGCGCTATTGTCTACTATTTTGCAACAGGAGAGCTAATGATACAGGGGCCTACTGCTTAAAGCTGATTATTAACGGCTACGAGCATCTATGCCACAATGTGACTGAACCTATGAATTCCAGTGCCAAACATTAATCTTTTAACCTTTCTGCTATCTTTCGAAGGAATATCGTTCGTAAAAGAATATTTTTGATAATATTCCTTTCCGATCATTGTACTTTAATATCAGAGAAATGATTATTATTAAAACGTTTTTTTTTGATTAATAAATATAATTTGCATTTTATGATTTTTAAAATACCTCAGTATAACACTCATTATGACGTTTTACTGCATCTTTGGCAAGACATTATAACACTTTGCATTATTTTGTCAATAGATTAAATATATAGTTCTTCAGAATAATCTATTCAATCAATAATTTATTATGTCTATACCATACTTTATTATGACTTGATTTTTAATAATCTAAGTATAGCTGGTTTGGATCACTATGGTCTACTTTTTTGCAACACGGGGGTTAATAAGAACGGGACCTACTGCCTAAAGCTAATTTTGAACGGCTACAATCCTTTATGCCTACAGCAGGACTCGAATCTACGAATTCCAGTCCTAAAAATCAATGCCTTAACCTTTCGGCTATCGTTTGGAAAAATATTCATAGGAAAATAATATATTTGATAATATTTCTTAGCAGTTCATTGTACTTTAAAATCAGAGAAATGATTATTATTAAAGCCTTTTTTTGCATTTTATGGGATTTAAAATACTCATTATAACACTCATTATGACGTTTTACTGCTTCTTTCACAAAATCTTATAATACTTTGCATTAATTTGTCAATAGATTGAATAGATAGTTTCTAAGAATTATGCATTCAACCAAAAATAATTTTTTAATGTTTATTTCACATTTTATTATGTCTGCTTGGGTTTTAATACTCTAAATATAGCTGGTCTGGAGAGCTATTGTCTACCTTTTTGCAACACGAGGGCTAATGAGACCGGGACCTACTGCTTAAAGCTGATTCTGAACTGTTACAAACATCTATGTCACAGTAGGATTCGAACCTACGAGTTCCAGTCCCGAAAATCAACGCCTTAATTTTTCGGCTATCATTCGGAAGCATATGGTTCGTAAGAGAATGTTTTTGACAATATTGCTTAGCAGATCGATGTACTTTAAAATCAGAAAAATGATTAATAGTAATTTTTTTTGCATCAATAAACTTAATTTGCATTTTATACTCTTTAAAATACCTCGGTATAACACTCATTATGACGTCTCATTGCTTGTTTGACAAGATATTATAACACTTTGCAATAATTTGTCAATAGATTGAATAGATAGTTTCTAAGAATTATGTACTCAAACAATAATATATTTTTAATGTTATTCCATATTTTATTATGTATGCTTGGGTTTTAATACTCTAAATATAGCTGGTCTGGAGTGCTACGGTCTACGTTTTGCAACACGAGGGCTAATGAGACCGGGTCCTACAGCTTAAAGCTGATTCTGAACCGCTACGAACATCTATGTCACAGTTGGACTCGAACCTCCGAATTCCAGTCCCGAAAATCACTTCCTTAATTTTTCGGCTATCATTCGGAAGCGTATGGTTCGAAAAGAATGTTTTTGACAATATTGCTTAGCAGATCGATGTACTTTAAAATCAGAGAAATGATTAATAGTAAATATTTTACATTAATAAACATAATTTGCATTTTATGCTCTTTAAAATACCTCGGTATAACACTCATTATGACGTTTTATTGCTTGTTTGACAAGATATTATAACACTGCAATAATTTGTCAATAGATTAAATAGATAGTTCAATAGATAAATGTTTATGTTTATTCCATACTTTATTATGCCTGCTTCAGTTTTAATACTCTAAATATAGCTGGTCTTGAGAGATATTGTCTACATTTTTGCAACACGATTGTTAATGAGACCGGGAACTACAGCTTAAAGCTGATTCTAAATGGCTATGAACATTTAAGCTACAGTGGGACTCTAGCCTACGAATTCTAGTGCCGAAAACCAATGCCTTAACCTTTCTTCAATAGTTTGTATTAAACATAGTTGGAATTTAGATATCCAGATTTGTTATGTAAATTATAAGCTTGAATATATGAAACTATGCAGATATACATATTAATACATGGCTAAATAAACGTATTAAAAAATAAAAAGAAAACAGATAAAAATTATGAAAATGAAATTTTTTAAAATTATTTTAGTGATTTTTAATAATTTCTTTAAAGAAAAGGTATTTTATTGTATTTAATTAATTAAACTTATCTTTCGAAGTATTCAAGTACTACTTAGTGTCATAAATAAATAATTCAAATATATTTATAGCTAGAGTATAATTTTCACGAAATACTCACACTTCTTAAATCATTACGATATTTTATGATGTAAATAATGACAAAATTTATGCTAAGATTATTTCATATATATAAAATGCTTTTTGTAAATATTCTGTAAAAAATATAAAAAATAAATAGCATGGAGAAATATTAAAAAAAAAAAGAAATTTCCTAAAAAATGGATGAATTAGAGATACTAATTGATGCTAAGAAAAATCTTCAAAGCAATTAATTTAGTTGTACTTCAATTTATAGCTGTAAAAAATTTTATAATTCTGAGTCAATGGTTGTAAACTTTGTATCACCCGGCATCCGCTTCATAAAGCTGTTCTTCAAAAACTAAATCACTCAAAAAAAATATAAATTAGTAACGCCGTCTCCTTTTTTCTAAATCTGGAAAATAAAAACTTAATCAAAGATGTCATAAAAACTGTCTTCTACAGAATTCTTTAATGTTATTGATTTCTGAAGCAACTTTTTCAAACTGTCAGCTCAATTTAGAAATGAAAAATTTTAATTTGAAGTGACAAATATAATTTTTCTTTTTGTGGAAAAAAATGACATTCTGTTTGAAATTTATAGTTCACTGATTAAATGTCTCTTTAATTAAGTTTATGTTTTTGAAAAAATTGTTATTTTAATATTATTTTAAATGAATTTACATTCAACTACATATTTAAAGGAACTTATAGTATTTTATAGATGTCATCTTGATATACATTTTAGTAAAAATAATATTAATAAGACAAAATTTAACTATTCCTTTCTCATTTTCTTTAACTAGAAACGTTAATAAAATGTCATATCTCTTGCATTATGTGATAAAAACCATGCTTAGTAAATAAGTATATGTTAATATTTTCTCCTCTTTTAACGATACTAAATAATTTTTTCTTTCTTTATTTATGTATATATATATATATATAAATAATATATATATATATATATATAATATATATATATATATATATATATATAATATATATATATATATATATATATATATATATATAATAAAATAAATATAAATATATAATATATATTAATATATATATATATATACAATATATATATATATATATTTATATATATATATATATAACATATACATATATATTAATAAATAATATAATATAAATAAACATATTATATATATATATTTATATATATATATATATATATATATATATATATATATATATATATATATATATATATATATATATATATATATATATATATGAGTGTGTATGTAATCCAAAAATTCTAAAACGGACTCTCACAGAGAAGTACACTTTTGAGAATACCTAAATACCAATTGAGCAAATAGCAATGTCATATTTTTTGCATTATGTGATAAAAACCATGCTTAGTAAATAAGTATATGTTAATATTTTCTCCTCTTTTAACGATACTAAATAATTTTTTCTTTCTTTATTTATGTATATATATATATATATATATATATATATATATATATATATATATATATATATATATATATATATATATATGAGTGTGTATGTAATCCAGAAATTCAAAAAAGGACTCTCACAGAGAAGTACACTTTTGAGAATACCTAAATAGCAATTGAGGAACTGCTAAAAGTCATATTTGCCAGTCAACGGAAGTCAAGATTATTATACGAAAAGCACTTTGCTGGAACAGAGATGTACCCCAAAATGTAACAGATAGAATTTCCCTAAGAGACAAGAAATTTAACTGCTAAATCAGCGTTAAAACTGAGCCCTTTCCCGGCGGCAGCTGGAAAATATGTGAAAATTAACACATATTGCACAGAAAGCTTTAGGAAATGTGTTGGAAAAATTTTAAGTCGAAGACACTCCTTTTATTAAGACATTTTGTGGCTGAGGAAATAAATTTTTAATAATTATAATGGGAGAGAGGAGGATTTTAAAGGGATAGTAAAGTGAAATACTTTTTATGTATTGTATATATATATATATATATTATATATATATATATATATATATATATATATATATATATATATATATATATATATATATATATATATATAAAATATATATAATATATAAAAATATATATATATATATATATATTATATATATATAATATATATATATATATATATATTTAATTTCATCGTGGTCCTGAATAAATTATTACCCAAATACAATATTTTTGGGTCTAATTAAATTTTCAAAGGAAGGAGTAAGGCATTTTGGAAATTCTATAATTCCACTTTTTTGCGTCCATGATAAAGTTTTAACTATACTCACCAATATACAAAAATTTTAACGTGCATAGTTCTCAATCCCTAGTGTTAAGTATATCTAACCAACAAGCAAAAAGTCTGCAACGCGTTTAGTTCGTTTTATCGAATTTTTTCCAACCAAAATGTTGAAAGTTCTCTAATTCAAATGATTTAAATGTTATGCATCCTTTTAATGGAGATGTGTGGTGCACCTTTCTTGTATACGTAGTTCTTTTGGAAAGAAGTGTCTACAAAATCCAGATCAGTCAGGTGACTGCCTCTGAGAATTTATAGCTTCTGAATGCTCGGAAACCTAATTTGAGCAGAAGGAAGTAATGGGCCATCAATCACGAGATTTGACGTTGCGGTCAAACTGCGATGGAAGTTAATTAGCTGGGGTAAGAGAAGGTAATCCTCGTTGGCTTCCTGAGACACTTCCCTACTCGATTTTCTGTGGAAACAAGTAATTTTTAACTTTAACAATCTGTATGGGACATCATGAAGAGTATTTTTGTTCAAATTACGGAATACAGTATTTTAAACATGTAAACATTTAATTAGAAATTTAAACATACAATTGAATATGACGCTTGTAAGGGAAAGTATATTTTCCCTAATAAAAAACATAAATTTTT
>CM063506.1:118557680-118562680 GCA_032207245.1 Pardosa pseudoannulata | reverse complement strand
CATACTGTGCTTAGTACAGAAGTTGAATAATTTAAATAGCAATGGTTTTAAAGTGATATACGTTATTGATTTAGATAATTTTCAATCTGTCAGCTAATGAAGTATATTTAAGGAGTATCATGCCTACAATAAATTATTTTTTCATATTTAAGGTATATCTGATTTAAACGGTCGTAAGGGTTTGATTAATTAAAAATATTATACAAAAGTTTGGGAGATATCTAAGATTTGATTCAACAGCTCTTATAAAAGTATATCTCTATTAAATCCAATATAATTGTTATTACTACCATATCGGGGACTAGCTTTTACAGTATTCGACAATACCAAGTCGCAAATATTTGTCGGCAATTTTTTCTGTTGTGAGGGCACAATGTAAGCTATCAGCACTTTTCCCTGGAACAACACAGACAAATAATGTGAGGTATCGTAATTAAGAAGCATCGCAATTTAGCAGAGAACAAGCAGAAGTTTTTGCTTGTGTTCTCCGGGGATACCGTTTAGGAAAATAAGGCACATTGCCCCAGCCGACAATAATGAACACAATAGATCTATGGTAGGATTTAGCCTTCAAGATCCGTCCAAGCCGTAAGACCTTTGGCGGGATCTAGCCCTAGAAGTGAGTCACTTATCTCCAAAAATTATTTTTGCATATTAAAAGTATGTGTGATTTAAACGGTCACAAGTTTTTGATTAATTAATAAAATTATACAATATTTTGTGAGATATTTAAGATCTTATTCAATGTTTATTATAAAAGTATATCTGTATTGAATTGAATATAATTACTATTCTTCCCAATTCAGGGAAACTTGTTTTTACAGCGTTACCAAGCAGTAATTAATACTTGGCAGTTTTTTTTATTATGGAAGCAAGATATAAGCGACGAAAATAGTTCCCTGGAACCCCACAAAGTAGTTCCCTTAATATAGAAGCAGGAAGCAAGCAGAATGCCCTTGACTTTACTTGTCTCCTCTAGAGGTATCGTTTGGAAACATAAAGAACATTGCGACCATGTAATGTTCTTTAACCGACTTTGAAGAACACAGTAGATCTCTGCACGGATCTAGCTCGCAACTCTCCTGTTATGAGATATATACATTTAACGATTGAGCTAAAGTACTTCTGGGCTAGAATGTAACAATGAACCTTTACTATGAAAGATTTTAAAATTAAATTCTATAAATTAGAGATTACTTCAGTCTCTTACTAATTATATTATAACTGCAGATAATGATAATTTTTTTATATGTTTGTCATTTCCATTTCTCAATTGTTAAAGTTAAATGTAAAATCAAAAGATATTGCAGAGGAAAAGTTATGCAACTGTTAGTTTCTGGATAATACTTGATGATTCGTATTACCTTACTATAGTTTATATTTCTACTTCTTTAAAGTCTTCCGACACTGTGAGTGCATTTTAAAATCACATTGAGTTCATTTAGTGAAATCGTATGGTTATGTATAAAAAAACACACCAAAAAACAAAATTTCTTAATTTTCAAATATATGTAACTTAAAAGCTAGATATATATTAGTCCGTGAAATAGATGCCTAAACTTTTATAAAAATAATTTGTTGTTAATGCTGGTGACAAAAGTTACATTGCCACAAAAAATAATCGATGAATAAATTTAAAATTACCACATATGTACCTAATCTATTATTTAAGACAAATATAAAAGAAAATTATTTAAGTAATATTTAAGTTCAGTGATAAAAAGTATAAAAATAATGAGGACGATATTTAAATAATTAAAATAAACAATGATTAAAGAGATGGTTAAAAGAATTACATCATAAGTCTAGAAAAAAAGGTTATTTTTACCTATTTATTATGTGACGAATTAATAAATTTAATCGCCTGCTCTTAACATGTGAAAATAGGACTTTAAATAATGGCATTAAATGCTTGAAAAGGGGGGTAAGGGTTGGATTTTGAACGTTTTAAAGACTTTCTTTGAATTTTGCTAACCATAACTCCTCAAGAATCCAATATGGATGTCCCTGTTCATTCCAGTTCCAATCGCTTCGTAAATTCGAGGACAGACGGGCAGGTAACTTAGGCTATTATTATATAGGAGATTTATCAATAATTAATTTTCTTTATACATAATTTACAATATAATAATACTGGTAATGAAACAATACAACTATTTACAATATACTGAGATTTGAATAACATTTATATCTCACGTGCCAGTGCAATTCCACTGGCTGACTGGATTTAACAGATTTTCTGCATTGAAATTTTCCGCTATACGGCCAGTAAAATACGATATGGAAATCTCTCGACAAATTCCTTTGAAAACGTTGCTTTCAAAATAATCTTCACTTTTTAAGACAGAAAAACGCTCGCATTACTTTCTATTCAACATCTGAATAATATTTCCTTCGGGATTACGGAATCGGATTTATTATTTATAGTATTTGTGTTACCGTGATATGATAACACAAAATATTTTTGTAATATGTTTTTTAATATACATTTTTGAAATCTTTAGTAAAAGTAATTTTTTCTTTAGATATTATTGAATCATATAAATGAATTACTGAGTCGGATAATTAAATTAAAGAAATGGATATAATAAGTTTAGAATATATCTTACAGTGATATAAAATATTTTTACCAAATTATTTTCAATAAATATTTTCGTACCTTTTTAAAAATCTATTTTGGTCTGTTAAAACTGTAGAATTAACTTTTCACTAAACTGTATTTAATATTTTAGCACTTTTTGAGTATAAGGGGACTGCATTTTAAAAAATTAACAAAAACTTTAATTACCGAAAAGATAAAAGGGCTATATAAGAGCTATGGGACTCTAACAAAACAGTCTCATGGGTAACGTGGACAACTGTTCGGCCTGCTTAGATGGGGTTCGAACTCTCCCTCCTATTGCAATAAAAAACAAAGAAGAGAAAGCGTTGCACACAACCACTACGCATAAGGTGTGAGGCAATATCGATGTCTGCCTAACTAGACCAAAAGTATTTCATAGCAAAGTACTTTTTTAAAATATTTAGAATAGGTGTTAAAGTTGTTAGACAGCAAAATGGGAATAGGAGAGCATGGGTACTATCAACCATGTCTGGAAACAGTCGTTAAGAAAAACTGTCTTTATACATAATATTACCGATTTTGTTCAAAATTGTTTAAGTATTTATTCAAAGGACGCAGTTGGTTGAAGGTTTCACAAAATTTGGCTGCATCAAAAGTGTTTTTATCTATCTATCAATACATAGCATGTGTTTTACCGCTCCAAATGTGAAGGTCACTATCTTTATTTTCTGAGAAGCTAAATTATTTAATTCTAAGCTAATAATTAATAAGCTAATTATTTAATTCGGTTCTTAAAATCAATGACCTATGTATTGTCGTCATTGTATGGCAACCTGGAAATGTCATCCACAATTTCTTTTACCATTCAATCGCTTTGATGATTTTTTCCATACACTTCTCTTCAACGATAAGTTTTTGTTGATGTATGATCTGTTGAATTCCTGATGAACCATGTGAAGTCCATTTCGGACTCTGGACATGCTTCAGTAAACACTGCATAACCTTAAAGCCCAATCCAACCAAAGATTGGTAGAGATCTCCGGTTTGGTGTAGAAAAGTAATTCATTAAAGAAACACTGTAAATTTTACCATGCACCATTCGAAGAGAGGGCACAAGTGGATTTTCGTTTTCGACAAGATTCAGTAAACTCTGTAAAACTTAAGTTTGTCCTTATAGAATATTTTTAACATTATTTGTCCTGTTGTATTTCGGGTGAGTTAAGACGAATTCTTACAAAGGAAGCGCCAAGCTTTCTGTATGTAATTTCTTGCACTTATATTTTCATAAATTAGTTTTTCTAACTAACAGAAAAAAATTGATTAAAAATGAATTACAAACTGTTCCACTTGAGAAATATGGCTCAATGCAAATAATTGTTTGGATAACTCTGGACCGTATCGCATTGCAGTGTAATTTTTATTTAAAAGTGTTTATCGAACGTTTTGAGAGAGTTTCAATCATCTTAAATAATTCAAATGCACATATATAATCGATAACGCAAGTGAAGATTTCAGAATGGCTTCTGTGGTTCGTCGATAGTTGAAACTACTTAGCGTATGTTTGCGGAACATAACTAGAAGTGTTTTAAAAGTGTACATGTAAACACAATTTACAAAACTGAATACACGCAATAATTTAATATGCTTCCACAATTATATTCGATTACATTTCACAGAATTATGCCTGTTTTTCTAAGTTGAAAGCCAGATCCATATTCCATGCTTTATGTTAGTATAGATTTTCAGATTATTTCCTGATGGGCTACCAGACGAAAGGACATTGATTTCGGTTCTTGAAATGCAGCCAACATGGACTCAGTGGAGCCAACAGTTTACTGTTAGATGACATTTGTTTCGGTTTTGGTTTTATTTTTCGACGTACGTTCTAAAAATAAATCCAGACGTTTGTCGCAACACTAGACGTATTAATGGAGAAAGACTTTATTTACAAACATCTTCATACCAGTACAAAAGCGTGTGGGAGTAACAAACACGTGGGGGATTTATAGTAAGTTTTCTTTACCAACTGCACTTAATTAAATAAATAAATAGTCAAACGAAGTTAAACACATATAAATACACACATACACATATAAGCATAATATATATATATATATATATATATATATATATATATATATATATTTTTATATATATATATATATATATATATACTATATATATATATATATATATATATATATATATATATATATATATTTATATATATATATATATATATATATATATATATGTATTATATATATATATATATATAATATATATATATATATATTTATATATATAATATATATATATATATATATATATATATATATATATATATATATATTATAAATTATTTAACTTTAACATTTCCTTGAAAACCTCCTTCCCATTTTAATTCCTTAAAATCTTTTTCCCAGCCTCTAATTGT
>CM063506.1:118542680-118552680 GCA_032207245.1 Pardosa pseudoannulata | reverse complement strand
ACGTACGTACAGAATGTAAGCTGATAACATATGTTAAACGGACTTTAGGTTTGCAGTCTCCCCTTTGTAAAATAAAATCATTTATTTTTTTACTATGATATCGAAGTACCATAAGGTGTAATGTGGTAAAATTATTTTATTGAGTCGCTGCTATTAGTTGTTAAAAATTGACTTCGTAGTTGGATATAAAAAGGAAGATCATGATCTGACATGATAGTAAGAATTAGTAAATGTTTAGTATGTTGAGAGAGATATCTTCCAAAGTTACTGACGAAGGACTTTTTGTTAAAGCTGAGTTTGTTCCTGAATACTGACAGTAAGTTGTTTGTTCCATTGTCAAATAGGATCACTCTCAAGTCACACTAGAGTAAGATAAAACTAAGATAAGTCGGTATGATAGTAGTAACTATTGTATTAACCAATGTCTAACGTGTTCAGCGTGATGTCGTCCAAAGTTACTGACAATGGATATTTTTGTGAGTCGTCAGTTGCTGGGTACCATCAGTTGTACTTTTCTTTTGAAGGACAACAATTCCTGAAGAAGGACAGTAACATTTCAGTGCTACTATCAAATCCACTGCTAATTATCCAAAACACATGCTACTTGAAAGGAAATTTAACTGTCGGTCTTCAGGGACTGATACCACGCCCAATGTATTACAGTAAAATTAACTAAGTTAATTCAAACTTGAATGGTATTTCTTACAATTACAGCCACGATTGCATTAAAAAAGGAATTGAGTATCTAGATGTATCTTTGAGTGGAGAATAACTGAAAGAACTTGGTATGTTTTGGGACACCAAATATGAGCTATTAAAAACATATACATATGTGCACGCTGGAATGCATTTTAAGGTGTATTTTTGAAATTTAAAATGAGAAGTTAGGCAGAGTTATCTTCCAAAATAATTAGAATTATGTTGGTGTGATAGATGAGAAGAACAAAAGAAAGTCTAGCAGACATATTTTTAAATACGTTAATATTTTAATGTATGTAATATTATGTAATCTTGATATGACATGATCATAAAATAAAACATCATAATATATGTAACCTTGAATTATAGTAAATCCATGCTACCGAAGTCATTATTAAATCCACAAAATTAATTAGAATGAGATGGGTACGGCATCTACGGATAATTAATGCTGAATGAACTGCACTGAGGGTTTGCAATTCCACTCTTTGGTAAACATCAAGGGATAAACAATAAAAGAGAAGTAAATATTGCCTGGGTAAAGACTTCCCCATACTGTCAATCAATTTTTGAAAGGAAACTAGGAAGAAATACCAAAAAGGTTTGCTCCTTGAAAAAGCTCGAGTCAATGATTATAATTGTTTTATTATTACCTTCTTTCTTACCTTTTGAAACGCTTAAATATTGGGTAAGGAATCAATGTAATTCACAAAGAGTGGCATTTTAATAATATCGGAAGTAAAAAAAGTAGTGTACAGTGGTATTTTCCTATATAAATTTGACTATATGAACTACACATTTATTTAAAATTAATCGTAATAAATGAAATATAACATAGATCTGGTGTTAAATTTTGGAACTATTTACTTTTATTCACCTCTAAGAGGTTCACACGTACAATTCTGCCAAACCGATTATGTTTTCAAAGTGGTTGTCAAGTACAGTTTTCGACCCCCAAAAATATTCCGAAAATAGATGCAATGTACATTTCTGCCAGTGTTTGAGGTAGGAGGATCAGGCCGATTGTTTAGAAACTGCATCCCTCTTTGATTGACATTTATTGAGGGATGCACCCCTACTCCCTGAAACACAAAGACGCTGATAGATTTTCATGGCTTTGTAAATCTCTATTTCGATGTATTTCGTTTGCGGTAATAGATGTATCTCTAATTGCACCACTTAAATATCTTGGATAACTTTCTTTAAAAAATATAAATGATTCTCTTAAAGTATATTTTTATTTGTATTTTTAGAATCCATTATTTCATATGGGATGATCTTCGAGACTTGACGAACTTTATTTGTATTCAAAAATTAACAATCTATAATATATATTTATATATCTGTTTATAACCGGAAGTAATCCGACAATAACGAGGGTGGGTGTCCCATATTCCATTCTAACCTACAAAGGGTGAAGTAAAAAATCACAGAATGCTTTGGCCATTGACACAATAAACATTTAGCGTATTTTTGGAGAATTTGTTTAATCGGTGTGTTCCACTCGGAGGGTTAAACGAATTCCTGTAACTTCATTATGTAGTACACAACATTTAATATATTTTAAACAATAATTTCGACTGTAAACAACTTTAAACTAGGGAAGTTTAATTATGAAACCCTGTATTAAGTAAGTTGATTGTTGACTCCATTATATGTGCTAGTATGTAGAAAAAATGGAAATAAAGAAAATGACTGTCTTTGAACTTAATTTTTTTTATTATTTTTTTTTTCTTTTAAATAATATACCAACTGATGCTACTGGTGTTACTAAAGCTTACTTCATTGATAATTGCGTCTAGTGACTGAAATGTATTTTTATCTTTTACATAAAAAGTCAATTTCTATATCTAAAGATATTATACATATTCGTAATTCATACTCTGGTTAGGAGTGCTATGTCATTTTATTTCTGTTCTCAAATAGGTGGAAAAAGATTTTACTCACAAATGAAATTTAAAAAAAAATTAAAGTTTTATATATTACCAGCATAGTAATGTCTATGCTGGTAACATATAAAAAACTGGGATGCACTAGTACTTTTTCACAAAACAGCAACATTTGAATTCTTAATTCAGCTGTAATTTATTTTTTGCTTTAGATATTTTATTCATGTTGCCAGATATGTAACAAAAAGAAATTTTTGCACAATTCATGAAAATATTAACTACAGTGCTATAAGCATAACTTTTATTAAAACTCGAAAGCACAGCCGTTGACACAAAACCTTACACATTTATTTATTAAGTATATATTAAGTAATATATTAAGTGATTAATTATTTAATTATAAAATACAATTTATTTATAAAATTTATCTGTGTACACTTTAATAACTGTGGATATATAACTTTACAAAGACATATTTCGTCAATTAGTATGGAAGTGATAGTTTCCCTTTTATTTGGGCATAAAATTTTGAAAGACACCAAGAAAATTGTAGTCTATTTTTCGGCACAAAGTGAGCATTTATAATGTTTGCATATTCCAGAAACAAAACATTCATCTATTGGATGTAATATACAAGGTGTTTCATGAATATTACGTCAAACTTTTTAGAAAGCTGAGGTACATTTAAAGGATGAAGTATTGTATAGGAACTCATGATCGTTAACTTCAGGAGTAAGTAGTAGCGTAAGCCGAAGATAGAAAAGGTAAGAAGAGAGTGACTAATTTGTAACATTATTTGATATAATGAATACAAATGTGTACGCTATGTAAGATCATGTTTTAACATGTGGCATAATGGACCTTCATGCTTACTGGATTTATCAAGCCTTGAATTTTTTTTTGTTTGTTTTTGAGGAGAGTCATGAAATGCTTCATGTATTATGATACTATAGAGTCTGAAATAGATCTGAAAGAAAAACTCGTCTGTTTAGATGCAAGAATTAAAGAAACTCCTGGTGTATTCATAACAATCGATGCTCTTTCAGTTTCAGGAATGCATGGCACATGATGGTACAAACTTTGAACATATGTTGTAACATTTAGCTGTATTCATGTCGTATATGATTTGTATTAATTACAATAAATGTTTTGCTTTAATTAATCTATTGTTTCATTTCAAATCTTTAACATCTGCTACAATATACCACTGACATATCATTCATGGGTTTCTATGCTGTTCTTTATTCTTATGAGATACCTCACCTTACCATGCAGTTTGTCGTAATATTTACAGGACTCCCTCTGTAAATAAAATCTATGTTGCATTTATTTAAATACTTTTAAACAACTAACGGAGAATTAAGAAAGGATAGTCGCAATGACTTGAAATTTGGTTTTTATATTAATTAATAGTATATAAATACAATAAAGCTTTAAAATTATATGAAAAAAAATTTGAGGGTATTTTCAGCTATGTTCCATTATAGGAACATTAGCTAGTTACATAATTATTTTTTACATATTTTTAAAAGCTCATGAAAATAGTTAATTTAAAGGCTAATAATTATAACACATTCCTAATATTAATTGCTTTGCTAATTAATTGTAATTAACAAAATAATTTGTTAAATGTGTTATTGTGAATTTGTTAAATGTTAATTTGTCAAACAAATTTGTTAATCAATTTTGTGTTTATTAATTGTATTTATCTTTAAATAATGTACAATTGATAAATATTATGCCACTATAGAATTTATGCAATATTCGTGCCGGTTTTTCCAATTCTCTTGGATTATTGAATTTCACTAATGTTGTCTTATATATTTTAAAGCATTGTGTTTTTTCCATATAAACTGTAATTTTATGAAATTTAATTGTAAAAGAAAGTAAAATTCATAAAATATAGTGCAATTAAAAAATGTAAAAAATAAATAATTATCGAAACAAAATAAAATTTATTGTAAAAATTTTTTTATAATGTCATGGTCTATCGTATGTGAAAACGATATTGCTAAGCTTTTTTTACATATGAATTTTTTATTTTAAAAATCATATTCCATTATTGGAAAATTAGCTGGTAAACGGTTAAAGAACTAACGGCATAGTGCCGTTAGTTGTTTAACCGTTTGCGACCTCTATAGTAGAGGTCGCAGATATTTGGGCACCATTACTTTAAAGAGAATTTATCGAAAAAGAAAGTCTTTACAATTAAATAAACTTATTTAGAAACTTTCTTAAAATATTTGAGTTTTAGTAGTAGTCATTAAGAATTTAAACTACGCAAAATATCTATTTTATAACTAGTAGGATTAACTAGTATTATTAATTAGTAGGATTAGTATTACTTTACTGGAATATTTTCGGATAAATAATAATAATTATAAACAAATATACTTTATAACTGAAATTTAATAAAATGTATTTATAAAATTTATCTGTCTATCCGCTTTAATAACTATGGATATATAACTTAACAAACACATATTTCACCAACTAGTATGAAAGTAATCGTTAGATTTAAAGGAAATGTTTTCTTTTTTTCAATTAGGATGAAACTTTATAAAAACACCAAGAAAATGGTAGTCAATTTTTCGGCGCACCTGGGCATTTATAATGTTTGTCGAAATAATTAAGGTTCATCAATAACTGTTTTGAAGTTTTGCCAAAATGCGGTTTTTATCGATTCCGTTGCGAGGTTTAGCCATTATATAAAATCAAACAATGCCTTCTTAGTGTGGCTACAAACAGTGGTTAGCCAAAAATAGCGTTATGGCAACATAGAGTAATATAAAATATGTACGACAGACGGCGGAAATGTATGCATTAAAATTTCATGAATTATTGATAAGAATTGATTTCTTTTTCATAGCTTAACGCTATCAATACAGAAAGTTAAAGCGAAAATTTAAAGAGTATTTTAATCTTCTGAGGGGTGTCAAAATCCTGTTTATTATAACGAATTCCTCACTAAAATTAATGTATTAAGATCACAAATAAAAATGCATATATAAAATAACGGATTTTCATAATCAAATATCTTATTTATGTCTCTGTACAATTTTAATTTGTTGTGTACAAGCAGAACACGGTGTTAAATGCGAAAAGATCTTCCACCACATTAATTGGCTATCTGTCTTAAAAATAGCTAAAATAAACTTTTTTCATACATTTAAGAATTTTTTCAAGCATACGAATTTGAATGAGACCAAATACACACAGCCCGCAACAACTAATTTCATTTACGAAATTTTCTTTATACAAAGTTCAGAATGTACTCTAATAACCAGATTCTAAACTAAAAACAATCATAAAATGATTCAGTTTTTCTAATAATAATTTATTACCTCCCTCTAAGTATGCAATAAATACTAGTATGTAAATCTCAAATGCATCATTTGTTCCTCACAGCTAGATATCTATTACTCATGCAATCCTGGTATAAAAAGTTGTCAGTATTTAAGGCTTTGTGCAATTTTAATTTGTTGTGTATCAAGCCGAACACTGTTTTAAATGCCAAAAGATATTCCACCACATTAATAGACTATGAGTACCAAAAAATAGCTAATATAATTTTTTTTTCGTACAGTTAAGCATTTTTTCACGCGTTATGGATTTGAATGAGACCAAATCCCAGAGTGCGCCACCACTAACTTCAATTAAAAAACTTTTCTTTACTCTATACATAGTTCAGAATGTAGTCTAATAAACAGATTCCAAACAAAAAACAATCATAAAACGATTCAGTTTTTCTCATATTCTAATTTATTACTGCACTCTAAGAATGCAATAAATAATAGTATATAAATCTCAATTGCATGGGTTGCACCTCACAGCTAGATCTGTATTACTCATGCAATTTCAGTATGAAAAGTTGTCAGTATGACATGCCAGAAACTTTTAAGACATTTCAGAAAGGTATGGAACGTTCTGCAAAATACTCTTCCTATAGCCTACTCGATATTTCTTTGAGCTATAATTGTTTTTCTTCAAAAGTCACCATAGTCGGAAATTTGAGGATTCTTTTAAGACATTTCAGAAAGGTATGGAACGTTCTGCAAAATACTCTTCCTATAGCCTACTCGATATTTCTTTGAGCTATAATTGTTTTTCTTCAAAAGTCACCATAGTCGGAAATTTGAGGATTTTGGAATGGTGATAATTTTAAACCATAAAATTTGTTGTGACATATGTCGGTTTAATAATGAAAATAATGTGAATATTATATTAAGCGCTTTTCCCCTGTAGCATATGAGTTTTACCATTTTGACTAGACAATTTCTGGGTTGCTTTTGATTTGGATTCTTCCAGTTTCCGTTCCATCCTTAAAATTGCGGTAGGAGTATTGTAACATCCACAGAATATAAAAAATTGCTAATAACCTCTGCTTAAAAGTATCTCTTTTTACTTCAACGTACCTTCAGAGTTTCCATAATAAAGATTAATTACTGGATAATGAACTGTTGTATGACTACAAAGGGAAAATAATAAGTTTTTCTCTTATATTCATTTATTACTGCACTCTAAGTATGCAATAAATACTAGTAAATAAATCTCAACTGTTTAAGACTTTTAAGGAAGGTGTAGAACGTTCTAGAAAAGACTATTCTAATAGCCTTCTCGGTGTTTCTGCGGTCTATAATTATTTCTCTTGAAAACTCACCACAGTCGGAAATTTGAGGATTTTGGAATGATGAGAATTTACAAACACAAAAGCTGTTGTGACATAATGTGAATTTTATATTAATCGCTATTTTTTTCTTATAACAGATAAGTTATACCCTTCTGACGAAACAATTTCTGAGTTGCTTTTGATTTAGATTCTTCAAGTTTCCATTTCATCCTTAAAGTTGCAGGTGGAGTATTGTAAAGTCCAGAGAATATAAAAAATTAATAATAATCCTCTGCTTAAAAGTTTCTCTTTTTACTTCACAGTACCTTCAGAATTCTCATAATAACAATAAATTACTGGATAATGAACTGTTGTATGACTACAAAGGGAAAATAATAAGTTTTTCTCTTATATTCATTTATTACTGCACTCTAAGTATGCAATAAATACTAGTAAATAAATCTCAACTGCATCGGTTGTACCTCACAGTTAGATCTCTATTATTCATGCAATCCTAGTACGAAAAGTTGTCAATATGACATGCCAGAAACTTTTAAGGCTTTTAAGAAAGGTGTAGAAAATCCTGGAAAATACTATTCCGATAGCTTTCTCGGTGTTTCTTTGGTCTATAATTGTTTCTCTTGAAAAGTCACCACAGTCGGAAATTTTAGGATTTTGGAATGGTGAGAATTTACAAACACAAAAAGTTGTGACACATGTCGATTTAATAATGAAAATAATGTGAATCTTATATTAAACGCTTTTTCCTTATAGCATATGAGTTATACCCTTCTGACTAAACAATTTCTGAGTTGCTGTTGATTTGGATTCTTCCAGTTTCTGTTTCATCCTTAAAGTTGCAGGTGGAATATTGTAACGTCCCGAGAACATAAAAAATTATTAATAACCTCTGCTTAAAAGTCTCTCTTTTTACTTTACAGTACCTTTCAGAGTTCTCATAATAACATTAAATTACTGGATAATGAACTGCTGTATGACTACAAAGGGGAAATAATTACAGTTTTCTCTTATATTCATTTATTACTGCACTCTAAGTATGCAATAAATACTAGTATATAAATCTCAATTGCATCGGCTGTACATCACAACTAGATATGTATTACTCATGCAATCCCAGTATAAAAGTTTGTCAGTATGACATGCGGGAAACTTTTAAGACTTTTAAGGAAGGCATAGAACTGTCTGGAAAATAATATTCCGATAGCCTTCTAGATGTTTATTTGGTTTATAATAGTTTTTCTTCAAAAGTCACAGTAGTCTGAAATTTGAGGATTTTGGAATGGTGAGAATTTACAAACACAAAAATTGTTGTGATATGTCGGTTAAATAATGAAAATAATGTGAATCCTATAATAAAGCTTTTTACCTATAGCATATGAGTTTTACCCATTCGAATAGACAATGTCTAGGTTGCTTTTGATTTGGATTCTTCCAGTTTCCGTTCCATCCTTAAAATTGCGGTAGGAGTATTGTAACATCCACAGAATATAAAAAATTGCTAATAACCTCTGCTTAAAAGTATCTCTTTTTACTTCAACGTACCTTCAGAGTTTCCATAATAAAGATTAATTACTGGATAATGAACTGTTGTATGACTACAAAGGGAAAATAATAAGTTTTTCTCTTATATTCATTTATTACTGCACTCTAAGTATGCAATAAATACTAGTAAATAAATCTCAACTGCATCGGTTGTACCTCACAGTTAGATCTCTATTATTCATGCAATCCTAGTACGAAAAGTTGTCAATATGACATGCCAGAAACTTTTAAGGCTTTTAAGAAAGGTGTAGAAAATCCTGGAAAATACTATTCCGATAGCCTTCTCGGTGTTTCTTTTGGTCTATAATTGCTTCTCTTGAAAAGTCACCACAGTCGGAAATTTTAGGATTTTGGAATGGTGAGAATTTACAAACACAAAAGTTGTGACATATGTCGATTTAATAATGAAAATAATGTGAATATTATATTAAACGCTTTTTCCTTATAGCTTATGAGTTATACCCTTCCGACTAAACAATTTCTGAGTTGCTGTTGATTTGGATTCTTCCAGTTTCCGTTCCATCCTTAAAATTGCGGGAGGAATATTGTAACATCCTTAGAATATAAAAAATTGCGAATGACCTCTGCTTAAAAGTATATCATTTTACTTCACAGTACCTTCAGAGTTTCCATAATAACAATTAATTACTGGATAATGAACTGCTGTATGATTACAAGGGGAAAATAACAACAGTTTTTCTCTTATATTCATTTATTACAACACTCTAAGTATGCAATAAATACTAGTATATAAATCTCAATTGCATCGGCTGTACATCACAACTAGATATGTATTACTCATGCAATCCCAGTATAAAAGTTTGTCAGTATGACATGCGGGAAACTTTTAAGACTTTTAAGGAAGGCATAGAACTGTCTGGAAAATAATATTCCGATAGCCTTTTTTTTTTTTGCTTTTGCTTTTGGAGCACTATGGTCTACTTTTTGCAACACGAGGGCTAATGAGACCGGGACCTACTGCTTAAAGCCGATTCCGAACGGCTACAAACATCCATGCCATAGTGGATTCGAAACCACGAAATCCGGTTCCGAAAGCCAGCAACCTAACTTTTCGGCCATCGTTCGGCCTTCTCGATGTTTCTTTGAGCTATAATAGTTTTTCTTCAAAAGTCACAGTAGTCTGAAATTTGAGGATTTTGGAATGGTGAGAATTTACAAACACAAAAATTGTTGTGATATATGTCGGTTTAATAATGAAAATAATGTGCATCTGATAATA
>CM063506.1:118525180-118535180 GCA_032207245.1 Pardosa pseudoannulata | reverse complement strand
AATTAGTCACCCATTCCTTTGCGACATCATATAATTTTTTATATTTCATTTTTTTGTCTTTGTGGAATTATATACGTCTAAATTTTTTCCGAATCTATGTAGTAGACAAGAATATTCGGCTTCATTTTTTTCTGTATATACCCTTATTTTAGTACCTACAAACAAACCATGTTGTTACACTAACCATTATTAGTACGTGACCCGCGCTCAAGTATCAATCATCACAAAACGTACTAGTACGTGTCCCGCGCTCATGCATCAATCATCAGAAAACGCACTAGTACATGTCCCGCATAAAATTTGTTAATTTGTTTAAAATCGTTTAATCTGTGGAAGATTTGAAAATAAATTTCACTGAGATTTCAAATCAAACATAAGCTTTCCCGCTGAGTTTAAGCTAGGGAAGTTTAGTTCTTTCTTAATACATTTCGATTATGTTTTTATATATAGTATCCAGGGTAATATTAAATTATTATTATTATCCTTTCCTCCAACGTACTCGAAGATCTTATAATGGTGGAAACATTAAACATACCACGACTTTGGACCTCGGATTAAAATACTTGTTCAGTTGTTCAGTTTTAAGTGTTCAGTCTTCATAAAAGACTTACTATTTTAATTTTAATTTTTAAATAGTTCATAGTAAATGTTTCATTTTGATTCTTCATTGTCTGTGGTTTCTGTTCCAATTGTTTGAATTTCAACAGATGGCATCATCAGGCAACAGCTTTTATTTTTTATTTATTTATTTATTTTTTTAAAGAATATATATATATAATATATATATATATATATATATATATATATATATATATATATATATATATATATATATATATATATATATATATATATATATATATATATATATATATATATATATATATATATATATATATATATATATATATATATATATATATATATATATATATATATATATATATATATATATATATATATATATATATATATATTTATATATATATATATATATATATATATATATATATATATATATATATATATATATATATATATATATATATATATATATATATATATATATATATATATATATATATATATATATATATTTATATATATATATATATATATATATATATATATATGTATATATATATATATATATATATATATATATATATATATTATATATATATATATATATATATATATATATATATATATATAATATATATTATATATATATATATATATATATATATATATATATATATATATATATATATATATATATATATATATATATATATATATATATATATATATATATATATATATATATATATATATATATATATATATATATATATATATATATATATATATATATATATATATATATATATATATATATATATATATATATATATATATATATATATATATATATATATATATATATATATATATATATATATATATATATACATATATATATATATATATATATATATTATACATATATATATATATATATATATATATATATATATATACATATATATATATATATATATGTATATATATATATGTATATGTATATATATATATAAATATCTATATCTATATATATATATATATATATACATATATATATATATATATATTATATATATATATATATATATATATATATATATATATGTGTGTGTGTGTGTGTGTGTGTGTAGTTATAGACACTATTCTTTCTCATTATATAATTCTAACTTTATATATAAAACATGTACACTTTTCCTTTCGTTCTGCTATCGTACTTATGATTTAGACTTTGTAAATAAGGTCTTTTGCTGGAAGGATGTGTTTTATTTTCCCCATTCGTCTGTTTAACGATCAGATATTTCAAAACAAGGGCTAGAAAAATCCTGGAAACTGCGTTAAAATGCCATAAATGGAATTTATGTGAAGTCAAGATATCTAAAGTAACTGTGTGTAGAAAATCCGAAATTCCGAAGGAAAATGCACGATATGTATGACCTCTATTTATTCAATAAAGTGAGTGACTGAAATTGTATTTTCAGGAGTTGTGTTTGTGTACGTTTTATGTTTATAATCGACTTATTGATTTTAGAGATAAGTAAATGTGCTTCAGCGATATCGTTCCTGAGAGTAGTCTGATTGATGCTCGAGCTGACCAAATATTCGATGTGTACATTGACGGTGGCTGGATTGCTTGAAATCGGTTAGTAGTCGCAATGTCCTCTAAGTAGGCCAAACCTAGAGACCACGTTCTGGTAGCAGGTTACGCCTGGGTATACTATTATGTTTGATGCATTCTTCTAAATTATGAACATCGACTTGAGTGAAGTCGAATTTTCACCCTAGCATTGTTCATCAAGCCAAAGACGAATCATTTCTTGAGGTTTACTCCACGTTCAGCTCTGGTGGATATTCGCTGAAATGAAGCTGCATACAGATGCTCTTCACACATTTTTAGGCGATGTATATTGTAGTCACAAAACTAAATTACATAAAAGTCTTGTGTGTGTAGTATTTTATTGATATCCCTTATTCTGGACTATCTTACAACACCGTAATTTAAAGGATAATAATGCCTTTTGAAGTGTCAGAAGAGGTATTCTATCCCATTCCTCTTGAACAGCTTTCCAGAGTCATGTAAGAGTTGTGGGACGACGTTTGGATAATACAAAATTTAAAAGTCCAAAAGTACAAAATTCCACAGGTGATACATCGGGGGATTTAGTAGGGATATCAGTTAATGGTATATCCTTTATACCGGTTTTTCATTCCATTTCTTTTAGGAAATTTACAGTGGATTTTGATGTGCAAATGCTAGCTTTTTCTTGATGGAGTTCCGCATATTAATTACAGTGCGGTTAAAGTGATGGTATTTCATTCAGAAATATTGGCGATAAAATATGTTTCTGGTAGTATTTTAGTGGAGTTAATCTTGACATTTTTTTCAACTCTTTTTAATCTTAAATTGTCATTATTGGAAAAACCAGCAACAATTATGAATCCCATAGATAAATTTTCTTTGGATTCTTTGAACCATGTACTTAAATTCTTTCTCCCCTTTTATGATAATAAAGTACTTTTTTTTGTTTCAGTCATTTAAATACACCCATGATTCATCTGTTGTGACAATTGTTTTCCACTTTTCTTAGGATAAATGTGCCTCGTATAGAATTCTGCAGTGTGTGCTGCGTTCAGTGGTATGCTTTAAAAATGAACATTGCGTTTTTTCGTTTTCTTAAGATTGAAATCAATGTTTATCATTTTGTTTACAGTAAACACCGAAACTTTTAATGATTTGTAAATGTCCTTTGACTAGAGGGATTTTTTATTAACATTAAACAAAGTACCTCTGCAATTGTCGAAAATGTTCGTTTATTCCTTGGATACTTGTTTGGAATTTTTGTCCCACTTGAGGCTCCAATTTGACTTTTTTTTTCTTTCTTTTTGATGATATTATCTACCGACGCTTTAGATTTAAGAAAACCATGACTCAAATCATTTTCGGATAACAAAATATGAATACTTCCCTTCGGAAAGAGCATAAATAAAGCCTTCAAACCACTGCTTCGTTAAAACGCCTTTTTGAATAAAAACAAATCTCTCAAGCATAAGACCATAATTTTGACTTTTACAAACATAGTACAATTGCTGTTATATATTTTGCAACAAAAGATTTTTTAATACCGCTAACCATAATAGTCTAAAAAAGTGTGAATAGCCTCTGTATTACCTTATAGGCATGGACCTTTTGCATATTGCGATGGAGACTTTTGAACCTGGTTTAAGCCTATCCTCCTGGTTTAACGTATCTTTAATGACAACATCTTCTATTTCAAGTTATACTTCCAGTTCTTCTGACTGAAAATATAATCTCAGCAAACGGAGATATTTGGGTTAATACTAAATTAACAATAACATCCATACTATTTTAACCCTCTAAGCGGTTCGCAAGTACAATTCCGCCTAACCGATGATGTCTTCAAAGCGGTTTTCAAGTACAACTTTTTGCTTCCAAAAACGTTCCGAAAATGGATGTAATGTACATTTCTGCCAGTGTTTGAGGTAGGAGGATCAGGTCGATTGTTTAGAAACTACATCCCTCTTTGACTGACATTTATTGAGGGATGCACTCCTACTCCCTGAGGCACAAAGAAGCTGATAGCTTTTCATGGCTTTGTAAATCTGTATTTAGAAATATTTCTTTTGCGGTAACAGATGTATCTCTAATTGCACCAATTAAATATCTTGGATAACTTTCTTTAAAAAATATAAATAATTCTCTTAAAGAATATTTTTATTTGTACTTTTAGAATCCATTATTTTTTAAGCGATGATCTTCGAGACTTGACACGCTTTATGTGTATTAAAAATTAACAATCTATAATATCTATATATCTATTTATAACCGAGAGTAATGGGACAATAACGAGGATGGGTTTCACATATTCCAGTTTAGTCGACAAAGGTAAAAAATTCATAGAACGCTTTGGCCAATGACACAATAATAGAGTATTTTGGGAGACTTTTTTTTAATCGGTGTGTTATACTCGGAGGATTAAAAATGTATTATTATCAAAAAAGGAGTAGTTTGTGAAATATTGTGAATAAGAATCAATACTAAATTTAAGTACAACTATAGTAATATACAGATTTCTTGTAAAGCTAATTATAAATTAAACTTTTTTTCTATTGATTTCTCAAGCTTTCACAAATTGATTATTAGCTTTATATCTGTTTTAGCATTATGTATTGGCAAAGAAGCTAATAATGATTGAAAGAATTTCGGAAAAAAATTCTTAACAATTATTTTGCAAATATAAAGCATTGCTTCTTATAAAAATGAAAATAATTATTTTTCTTCTATAACTGAAAATAGGATTTGAATGTTCTAATCAAACTTGAGTTTTAAAATTTTTTCTTTTAATCCAAACTACCTTACATATGTTAGATTAAAGTAGTGTATTTCTTTGCTTGTTATTGGACTAAACAAGATCAATAAAAAATATATACTATTATCGTATAAATATTTTGTCTCCTACAAAAAGAAAATAAATATAAATCAAAACTATTTTCCTAATTTTATGCATAAATATGTTTAATATACTATGGTTAAGCGTTGGCATGGAAATAAAACAAATACATTAAGAGAAAAGTTCTACAAGATTTCTGAGACAAGAAATCATGCGAGGCCAAATCCATATTTGCCAACGACTTTCTTTTTTATTAAGTACAGAAATATAATTTTATCTCAAGAATAAATGACAAATATTAACTATGAAGAAAAATACAATTTCTACTGTCTATGTTAATTACTATTCTTCATCAGCAAATCATATTTTCTTAGGATTTTTGATATTATTAAGTAGAGAAATATAATTTTATCTCAAGAATAAATGACAAATATTAACTATGGCGAACAGTATGATTTCTACTGTCTATGTTAATTACTATTCTTCATCAGCAAATCATATATTTCAGGATTTTTGATAATATTAAGTAGAGAAATATAATTTTATCTCAAGAATAAATGAGAAATATTAACTACGGAAAACAACATGATTTCTACTGTCTATGTTAATTACTATTCTTCATCATCAAATCATTTTTTAGGATTTTTGATAATATTAAATAGAGAAATATAATTTTATCTCAATAATAAATGACAAATATTAACTATGAAGAAAATTACGATTTCTACTGTCTATGTTAATTACTATTCTTCATCAGCAAATCATATTTTTTAGGATTTTTGATAATATTAAGTATAGAAATATAATTTTATCTCAAGAATAACTGACAAATATTAACTATGAAAAAAAATACCATTTCATCTGTCTATGTTAATTACTATTCATCAGCAGAACTTATTTTTTAGGATTTTGATAATATTAAGTAGAGAAATATAATTTTCTCTCAAAAATAAAGGACAAATATTAAGTATCAAGAAAAATATAATTTCTACTGTCTATGGTAATTACTATTCTTCATCACCAAATCATACTTTTTTCGATTTTTGATAATATTAAGCAGAGAAATATAATTTTATCTCAAGAATAAATGACAAATATTAACTATGAAAAAAAATTCGATTTCATCTGTCTATGTTAATTACTATTCTTCATCAGCAAATCCTATTTTTTAGGATTTTTAATAAGTTTATCTTACTATTTAATTGTTCATTCAAAGGTAAAACACAACTTTATGGTTGTTTGAATCAAAAGCTATACGTAACGCATAACATATATATTGCAAACTATAGTCATCTGTAAATTACAAAGTAAAATTTCAGTTCATTACGCTACTAGTGAATTAATTTAAAATAGAATATTTAAAACATAAAAATTCTAAATGAGATCTGAATACCATAAACGCATACTGCTTCAAAATTTCATAATATATAATAATACAAAGATTTGTATAAAGTTTATAGTTATAGTTTGGAAAATATTTGAACCTACATTGGGGTACGTTCCAATTATTTTGTAGTTTGCTGACCATTTTATAATAGAGACACTATGTATAATACTGACGTCAATCCAAACCTGACTGTTAACACGTTGTATGCGGGACACTTGCTAGTACGTTTTCTGAAGATTGATACATGAGCGAAATACACGTACTAGTACGTTTTCTGACGATTGATACTTGAGCGCCAGTCACGGACTACTACGGGTCAGTGTAACAACATGGTTTGTTTGTGGGTAAGAAAATAACGGTATATACAGGAAAACGAAGCCGAATACTCTTGTAGACTACATAGATTCTGGAAATATTTAGACAAATAAAAACTAGTTTTTACATTATTAGTTTTATGATTGCTCTTTTAATTTTTTACAGTGTAAAAATGTTTATATATAACATAATTCGAAAAAATTAAAATTATATACTACTATTTCTGTTTGATTTTTCATATATACGATACTATTACAAATTTATCCACTAAAATATTTTTTTTTACAAAAAATCTTGGGGTTGTTATTTATATATTTCTATTTATATATTTTTTTATATATATCAATATGAAATAAGAAAAGTTGGTTAAAAAAATAAATAATTTTATGTCTATTGAGATTTAACTGAATAACTAAATTTGCGAGCAAACCGTCCGGTACAATTCCGCTTCGAAATGTACCCGCACACAATGTGTTAACAGACATACGTCTACTGTTCACTGAGAATTTCCTGGAAGATTTAAATGATAATCCTATACTGTATATGAAAGGTTTAGGACTAGTGTTTAAACTGAAAATAAATATCTAGTTGTAGTCATTAGCAGTAGTTTATAAAGCTAATTTATTGAAGTAAAACAATCGATAAATGATGTGTATGTAATATTTTAAAAAGGCCAATACTTGTTTAATATTTTTTTATTAAAGAATACAGAATATTTTAATGAAAAGTTCTTAGTTTATACTTTAAATGAATTCAAAACTAGTTTTGTTTAGCACCTAGATTGAGGTACCTTCCACATATTTTGTATTTCACCTGACAATTTTATAATAGAGACACTATCTATAGTACTGACGTTAATCCAAACCGAATTGTTAGCAGACATACTTTCATTGTTCACTGAGAATTTCATGGAAGCTTTTAATGGTAATCCTATACTGAATATGAAAGGTTTAGAACTAGTTTTTAAATTGAAAATCGATATCTAGTTGTAGTCACTAGCAGTAGTTTATAAAACTAATTTATTGAAGTAAAACAATCGATAAGTGATGTGTATTTAGTATTTTAAAAATTCCAATACTTGTTTAATATTTCTAATTAAAGAAAAATACAGAATATTTTAATGAAAAGTTCTCAGTTTATATTTTTAATGAATTCAAAAGTAGTTTTTCTTGTAGTGTTTTTTAATACTTAAAATTATACTATTTATTTTTTAAAAGAAAAGTTCTACTAATAATTGGGGAACCTAAAAACAACTCCTTGCATTAATATATTCATAATTTTGTTTTTCGAGAAGATAAAGCCTAATACTCCTACTTAATGAGCAGAAAATATGGCTTGTGTTTTTTTAGCTATAGTTGAATGCGAACTTTTTAATTTGTTCCTTATCTATATTACACAATCGAAAGTTCCCTCATTAGTTTGGATTAGAGTGTTCGCAAAACATTTTTATTGCTTGCCTGGAAAAGTTTCTTATGAAACAACTAATTTTTCTATTCAAAAATAAAATACTCGAAAATCAAAATTGTTTTCATAAATTTACTCATAACTATGTTTTATATGTAATACTCATGTATAATAACATGTAAACATGGTAGATACCTGAAAAGGAAAATTCAACTCGATTTGTAAATCTTGATGCTCTGCTTATTTTCTGCGAAATCTAAATCTTTACTAATCAGTTTTTTAGTCTTGGAAGAAATGAATACTGTATCTTGTGAAAATGAGTTAATATAAATTTATAAATAAATACATTTTCTTTTTAAAAATTACACATTTTGTTGTCTGTATTTGTTATTAGTGAAACACATTTTTTTCATCTCTGTCCTGAAGTTTTTAAGTGTTTAATTACTGTTTATTACAGTATTAAGTTAGCGTACTTCTATGTAAATATAAATGTCCGTTACAAATTAATATATAATACACTTGATATGATATGAGCAAATAACATTAGAAACTTTGCGTTAATGATTTGTAGAATTCAACAATTACTAAATTTTAACATGACATTTTTCATGCAAATACAGTTTTTTGCTATTTATGTATGAACTGAGGCTGTAGAAAAGCGTAGTTATTTTCATTTAAAAAATATAAGATGCGTAAAGTGTATGTACTACAATTATTGCTGTTTAACGAATTATTGCTGTTTAATTATTAACTTCGCTTGTAACGAGTAGTGTTTTGACCAAATAGTTGAAAATCGAATATTCGGTTAGTAAAGTTTCAAAACAAATACCAAATATTTAACAACTGAATACTTAGTATTAGGAATGGTTTTTAATGTAATTTTGTAATTAAAATAGTAGAGAAGAAAATTTAGTGGATAAACTATTAGATGTGTAAAGTGCATGTAATGAAATAATTCCTATTTTTTTCTTCTACTTATTTTCAAACTTCGCTTGTAACGAGTAGTGTTTTGACCAAATAGTTGAAAATCGAATATTCGGCTAGCAAAGTTAAGACAAATACCAAATTTTCATCAACTGAATACTTACTATTAGGAATGATTTTTAATGTAATTTTGTGAAAATAATAGAGAAGAAAATTTAGTGGATAAACTATTAGATGTGTAAAGTGTATGCATTGAACTAATTGCTGTTTTTCTTCTACTTATTTTCAAACTTCGCGTGTAAAGAATAGTGATTTGGCCAAATGCCTGAAAATCGAATATTCGGCTAGCAAAGTTTTAAGACAAATACCAAATATTCATCAACTGAATACTTACTACTAGGAATGTTTTTTTATGTAATTTTGCGAATAAAATATTAAAGAAGAAAATTTAGTGGATAAACTATTAGAGGTAAACTATTAGAGGCTTTAATAAATATCTAATAAATAGGATAAAGATTCACATAATTAGTGGAAAAGATATGGAGAAATTTTAGAACACTTACAAATTTAGAAAAAAATATCTTTCAGCTGTTCCAAGCACAATAACATAGAACAGAGGTGGACAAGCTCCTTGATAGTCCGAGCCATTTTTAAAAATTTGAAATTTTTCTCGAGCAGCAATTAAATAAGTATTTAAAAGGTATTTAGAAAAGGTATTATTATTTTTT
Source organism: Pardosa pseudoannulata (assembly GCA_032207245.1). Lineage (NCBI taxonomy): Eukaryota > Metazoa > Arthropoda > Arachnida > Araneae > Lycosidae > Pardosa > Pardosa pseudoannulata. The sequence continues at coordinate 118,525,428 of CM063506.1, read as the reverse complement.
TACAGAAGTTACATTTATTATAACATATAAATTCAAAATATGTGTATTGAATTTAAATATTAATAATTAAACACAGTTATTTTACTTATCTTGATATTTCTTTAAAATTTGGTGAATAATTGGGGACAGCACTTCTCAGTAATCCTTTGAGATGGTGGTTAGTTTATACTGATCGGTGTATGGATTTCAAGATATTTAAAGTGGACTAAAATGATTCACATAAGTATGTTGTTCCGAATATTGAAATA
>CM063506.1:118497680-118520180 GCA_032207245.1 Pardosa pseudoannulata | reverse complement strand
TAAAAGTTTGTATGCCAAGTCGTAACTATGTTTGCCTTTATTTAGGATATTAAAATTCAATTTACAAATAGGAATCATGAATGTAGTATAATTTCTCTAAATTTTAACTATCATACATTACATATCATTTTTTATGTTTTCTAAAGCAAGATTTTAGTCTATTAACAGAGAGGAAAAAGAGAATGCTTCTAGATATCGAAATTTTTCTTGTAAATTACTTGTCTTTAAAACTTAAAAATTTTCGATACTAGGTTTAAAAACATTTTAATTATCCTGATATTGAGCTAATTTACATCTCCATAGTCATATATTTTTAGTCTGTAGTTAAAACTAATTTTTCCATGTTGAACTGTAACCAAGCTTTAATTTTTAATATAGTACTTTATTTAAAAAATAATACTACTCACTTATCTCTTATGAATATCAATATTATTAATATTTGCAATTTTTAGAATGAATAATCTTATCTATAAAAATATCTTTATAAATACGTTTTATTTTTAGAAGGGAATTATCCTATCTATAAAACTATTTTGTATATTGCTTACCTTAATAACTTCAGTATATTTGACTTGTATTCATAGAAGTTCTTAATAATTCACGTAATTGAAGTAGCTTTACATTTTCCCTATCCTGACTCCTCATTCTGTAATCAGAATTTAAAAATCTATGACAAACCAAAAGTATATTTATTGTTATTTAGGAAACAATTGTAGTAAGCTATGTACATAAAAACCGATGATGTATATATATATATATATATATATATATAATATATATATATATATATATATATATATATATATATATATATATATATATATATATATATATATATATATATATATATATATATATATATATTATATATATATATATATATATATATATATATATATATATATATATATATATATATATATATATATATATATATATATATATATATATATATATATATATATATATATATATATATATATATATATATATATATATATATATATAAATATTATACTATATATATATATATATATTATATAACATATATATATATATAATATATAATATATATATTTATATATAAATATATATATTATATATATATATATATATACATATACATATATATATATATATTATATATATATATATATATATATATATATATATATATATATATATATATATATATATATATATATATATATATATATATATATATATATATATATACATATATATATATATATATATATATATATATATATATTATATATATATATATATATATATATATATATATATGTATATATATATATATATATATATATATATATATATATATATATATTTATATATATATATATATATATATATATATATATATATATATATATATATATATATGTATGTATGTATATATACACATTCATACATTTAGTAAAAAAATAAAATTTATGAATGACTTTTCAGAACATTTGTGAAAGAACATTAAAATTTTTCTTTCGGATTATTATCAATTGAACCTTGTAGTTCTTTTTTTTAAAATCGAAAATCAGTTTTAAGGAATTTCATCTCATTTAGAAAACCGAATACAACTTTAATCCAAGTCGCCTCAAGAGAAAAATTAACCTGGGAGAAGAAACCTGCTTAAGGAAGAAAAAAAAATTATATATTAAATCTTCCACACAAAGATTCACAGAAACTCTGATCCAATCATTCTTGTTACTCCCCCTCACCCGCAATCAGGGAAAAGTCTTCACTCACAAAAGGGAAGAGAATTAAAAAAAAAATCCCCATATATCCTTTTCTCTCTCACCCCCACCAAATACGTGTGGGCGAGAGCGCGCCGTAGCTTCCCGAAGAAACGTGACATCTTCCGAGAAGTTCTTTCACGAAATTCGGAGCAACCTACACTCCCCCTTGTCCCGTGTTAGGAAAATTGAGGGCGCCACTGCCGCAAGCGGTGACCATAACTCCCGATAACAGTTGCCGGTCTATTTGGAGTTTGCGCGGCCTTAGAAGCGGTTTTACGATAGGAAGTTTCCCCGTTAAAGCTAAAGTTCAGATCTGCTCATAGGAACTGCGCTGTGAGAACCAAAAAATACCCTTTTTTTTACCAACACAAGTGATCGTTTGCCTAGAAGAAGAACTCGAGGTAGACTGTCAGCGTATATGCTAGCGAATTTTAATCGAAATTAGAAAACTTCCAGCGATAAATTAGTCTCTTATCTCAAAAGCAATTTTTTAAAGAATTAAAAACTTTGCTACGATACTGAAAGTGCCAGTGTACCTGTAAAGGAATTATCTAGAGAAAAAAAAATATTTAAAACAAAAAAAGAATATGAGCATCTTTACTATTTGGAGAAGATTTGTAAAATGAAAAGTTTTAGAAAGTTTGTAAAATATCCTTTTGGGTAGTCGTCGTGATTTCCCTTTCAACGCCCCAAGAAGTTCTACTGCTGTCGAATTCGCTGCCACTGCATGCCGAAAGTATGGAGATGACAGTCATTTGAGACTTTAAAGGTAACTAAGTATTTTACCTTAAAAACAAAATCATCTATTTGCTCTTTTTTATCGAAAGTGCTGAAATCTTTCATCAGTTTGAATGATCTTGAAATTAATATTGCTGCTGTACATTATACTCCTAAGCATAAAGTCGTATATAATATTTCAAAATAAATTCTTGGCACCGAAAAATGAGAGTAATGTTGAAACAACAACTGAAGTAAATTAAAAATTAAGGGCATAAATATATTTTAATTATTTGTTGAATTCTGAAAAAAATTAATTCGAAAGTTAACTGATTTCTTGAAAATTTTCAGAAAAGTTGTGTGAAGTTATAAAATCTTGGTATTAAAGATATCTCTGATTGGACTTTGGTATTGGTATAAGATTCTAATCATATATTTGTTGATGCCCTTAATATAAATTTAGAATAATTTAATTAAAAACTACTTTGAAAATCTAGGCACCAAATTTAAAATTAATAGACTTAAAAATATTGCATTGCTAATTATTACGTAATTATATTCTTGCTGTAAATTTAGTATAATTACTGAAAGACATTTATTTAATAACTTTTCCTTACATTTTAAAGTAAAAAAATTAACAACTTAATTCTCGAAGGCCAAGTTATTTTTATAAAGTTAATTAAAAGTGTCTTGCTTCATTTTAGATTCATTTAGAGAATTTTCATTTGTTGATTCAAACATTATTTTCTAGCTAGAAATAAATTTTGGAATTTTTAATCCCTCTAACAGTCAACTGATGAATGCACGCCTGATGATATTTTCTCTAAATTTTTAACCAGTTTTAAGTAAAATCACAGCATAAAAAAATTCGTACTCTTCACGTGAATCAAATTATCCTGAATTTCAGCTTTAAATATAAAATCAAAAATTTTTTTACTTGCTTAGAGACGGGCATGAAGGACATTTGGTTTAATGAAGTAATGGATCACGCAAGAACTTAGAAGAGAATGATATAGTTTTAGCAAATGGGAGCTAATGGTTTCTATATTAAAATCCATTGTAGAGGAGGTCTCATTTGTAGTTAGAAAAACTATACCAAATATTTAAATCCCCAAAACATTTTAGAAGAGTAAAAAATTTCCATTACCAATTCAGAGCCGTAAATATAAAGTGATATACATATATATTGAATTAGACTTAAAGCAATTCTATTAGAGCACCACATTCATGAAATTATATTAATATGCACTGAGAGTATTGGTTTATTAGCGTACCATAATTTTTTCTAAAAACGTTGGAATTTTCAGAAACCGTGTACAGAAACCCTTTTTTCATTCCGAATTTGTACTGAAATTTCGAATTACAGAAAATTTCCCTCGATTTACTTTTGTGAATATTTATGCCAAAGATATATATTTCTGTTAGACAGTGTATACCGTGCCTTAACAAGAGTTAGAACAAACTTAGAGATTCTACTAAACTATTAAAAAAATAATTTAGACAATTGTGTAGGAGATAGATAAAGTATTTTTAACATGATGTGCTTAGCAATAAATTATACCTAAAATTACAGTCTAAATTTACCGATTAACTAACTAGCATTTGTAGTAGAATCCTTTTCTAAACTTAGTCTGCAGAATTATATCACTTATTAAACACAGCACTTCATAATTATTGAATACCACTACTGTTGAACTTTGAGACAATTTAAAGTATTTGTAGAGAAGATAATTAGATGTATTTATTCATACATGTAAAATAGGATGAAAAAGAAATAAACTTGCGACTATGGCGTCAATGTCGTAGATTACTTAAGTAACAGAGTTGAAATATTTTATGTAAAGATAGGTCCCTTTATTTTGGAAAGAAATCTGCTTTTTCACATATATATTTGCTATAATCGAGGAATTCGTAATAAAAACGGAAAATGCATGAGGATTGCCCCTTAAAATAAACTGAAAAACACCGCTAACCCTATTTGATATACATAAGTTTGTACTACTCGCTTTGTTTCATTTTTCATTATTAATAATTAATCAAAAATGTGTTATTCCTTTTTACATTAGAAAAAAATTAAAACTACAAATCTATATTTAATAAATTAAAAAAAATCATTAAATTAAAAAAGCCCATTTTTAAAGAGAGATAAAGCAGAGAAGCTTAGTAGATACTTAGTAGAATTATTTTTTATTTCTGTCCTTCCTGTATAGAGGATAGATATTCTATATCATTTCTAAAAATATTTTTCGATATTGCATTGGAACATACGGTATTAAATATTTTAAGTTAACTTTTAATCCCACAAGCCCACATGTTGCATATGTCATGCACAAAACTTCATTTTTTACGGAGATAAAACGGTATACACCTGAATATACTATGAGAAACAGCCTATGATATTCTACGGAGTTTAAAAGCCCCAGAATAATATTTAAATCAGAGCTTTTGAATGCACGTAAAAACCGTCATATATGAGCTTATATCCGCAAAAAGTGGACTCTCTTGATCTGGATTTTGATTCGGTGAAGAAAATCCCCAAAATCCCACCACCTTTGAGGTGTTCGACGGCTGCTTATCAACCTTCATGCCCACCACCTCTCTTATCACCAACCGCCATGTTGGATTTAGAGTGCGTAAAGCGGCATTGCAGCAGCAGCGAATCTCATGTGACCATGGAGATCACAAACTTACCCCTTTCTTGCGATCAAAGAGGTGACAGGGATGATCACATCCATGAAGGGCCGAGATTTGATGCTCCTAGAGTGTTTTACTGGTGGTCTTGGACACTTGGACTGACAGACTTGTTGGAGGATCCCCCAAGAAAAGATTCTACTCACTGTTTCCTCCGTCCGATAATAAAGACACTGGTACTTGTCATTTTGCATGTCTTTGCAGTTCACTACGTTATTCTTCTGGGATCTCCGAATAGAAGCGGTCACTTGTGGTTTACTTTAGTTGTGTCTGTTGATGCAGTAACAACTGTTATACCAATGGATATATTGCTCCTAAGGGTCAAGAGAGTACGGAAACTTACGTGTAAATTACAAACGCTGCACTTTGAAAAAGCAGCATCGGAGACTAAAAGCTATCGCTGGGAAACTTTTACTGTGGTTGCTACAATACTATTTTTGATTTTCTACGTGGTGGCACTATCAATAATCATTCAATCGTGGGACATTCATCACATGCTGGAAGCTCATCTTCCCTACGTACAACCGGTATGCGTGACTGAACTTTGCGCTTACAATGTTGTGCTTCTTGTCTGGGGTACCCACGTCATGCTAATATGGGGCGTGAAAGCCTTCCTTGTACTGTTTTTCTGCTTTATTTGCACGAACTGTCAATTCCAATTTGAATGCTTGAACAAAAGCCTGATAATGATGAAAGGTAAAGCTGACAAAGTTGACGCTAATATTATACATGATTTAGCTGTGGATCACAACACGCTTTGCGAGCTCGTTTTCGAAGCTGACCAACTCTTCAATGCCTCTGTCTTCATCTGGTTTGCTTTTGTACTACTTGTCATATGCGTGGAAGTCAATAGCTTCCTGAGGCAGGAGAAAGGACTGATATCAAGCGGCGGCACGGTCATCATGGTCTTGGATTTCCTCTACGCCATAGCCATAGTGATCCTGATCGTTATAGGTGGCTGTCGAGTGGCCGAAGTGGCCCTACAGACCATACCGTACATTGTTAACTTTGCACGATCTAAAGAGATGCCTAGTCAGTGCGTCTACAACGAAGTACAGCTTATTATCAATCGTGTGACAGTATTCCCAGTGACATTTACAGTAGGAAAATTTTTCTACATCACAAGAAGTATTCTTATCACTCTTGTGAGTGCTTTGTGCACATATATCATTGTCTTGGTGCAAATGAGTCCACAAGTTATGGAAAGTCTTAACTCAGGATCATGAGACACTTGAATTCTTTTAGATATTTATGTTACATTGTTTCTTCCATGTTTTATTGTATTAATTTATTTTGTTTTACTAAAAGAACTAAATGGAATGAAGTGAACCTTAATGGACTCTTCCCAATATCCTGAAACCAACCAATGTCAAATTATATGGTGGTTTGTGCTCATATTGACTCTTCGTAGAGAATAAATATTTAAGAAGGCGCCATGGCTTTTCGTTTCTTCAAATATTTGTTGTCAGTGCAGATTAATTTCATATTTATTTTTTTCTTAAAGATCTACCAAGGAAACTTCATGTAAGTAAAACACTTTTATTACCTCAGTACAAATAGATACATATTTCATTAGGAGAATTGATTTAGTTTTTCAGTTTTATGGAGAATCACTCTTTAAAACCCCCATGCACCCCTAAAAAATATTCATTAATAATATAGTTTTATTAGTTAGTTTTAATTTTTAAGAAATTTACTCAGAATGGATTAAACTTAATACAAAATTCTAAAATCTTAATAAGATTTAAGCTGTTTTAAAGATAAATAATGTAATAATGTTATATTGTAAAATTATAATTTAAAACATATGGGTTTCAGCATTTATGATATCTTATAGAATATGACAAAAATATCATAAAATTACCTCACAATGAATTAAATCTACTCAACTCTAAATTCTGAATAAGATTTAATCTTTAGACAAGATAAATAATATAATAATCTTATATTGTGAACTTTCTAGCATTTATGATATCTCATAGAATACAAAATAAATATCATAAAATTTCGTCACAATGAATCAAACCTACTCTAACAAATTAATTAGCCTACTCTTACTTTTAATTTTTAAGAATATTTCTCAGAATGGATTAAACTTAATACAAAATTCTAAAATCTTAATAAGATTTAAGCTGTTTTCAAGATAAATAATGTGATAATGTTATATTGTAAAATTATAATTTAAAACATGTGGGTTTCATCATTTATGATATCTTATAGAATATGGCAAAAATATCATAAAATTACCTAACAATGAATTAAATCTACTCAACTCTAAATTCTGAATAAGATTTAATCTTTAGACAAGATAAATAATATAATAATCTTATATTGTGAACTTTCTAGCATTTATGATATCTCATAGAATACAAAATAAATATCATAAAATTTCGTTTCAGAGAATCAAACCTACTCTATAATTCAAAAATTTATGTTAGATTTGAGATTTGTGGAAGAAAAATAATATATTGATTTTATAATGTAAAATTAGGATTTATAATAAAACAACGTTTCAGCATTTATGATACAACACAGAAGATAAAATGAATTTTACGAAATTTCTCATCACATATTCAGAAAAATAAAAAGAAAATCATGTTTTCTTCCATAAAGACATATAGTCCCGAATTACTTTCAAAATAATGATTATATAGCTGGATCCTATGGATAAAATATATTTTACAGTTATTCTTATTATATTACAGTTGTTCTTATTCTGTCAAAAATGTGGAATACATGATTTCTTGAATACTATTCCAATATGAACAATTATACTTTGCTAAATTTAGTAGTTTAAAGTATATTAAAACTCAAATAAAGGTGTAACTTTTTGTATAAAGAATTCATATTCTAAGTTATTTGTTAAGTTTAGTATTAGCATTTAAATTATACATTAGTTAGTAATTTATACAATTATTAACTTAATATTATGACTAAGTGTTATCTGCAAGGTTGAAAAGTTATCATTTAAGAGGTGTCAAGCGTCCAAATTAAATGTAATACATTCTGAAAGTGTGTCTATTTTGACCTACTTAAAATTTAAGTAATTTTTAGTAAAAGAAATAACACTCAAATCTGTGATATATTCGAAACTTAATTCATGTGTTATAAAAATTATAAAATAATTACTTTTCATTGGTTGCAATACAAAATGTAGAATAATTATTATAAACATAACTAAATGTATTGGTATTTAAATTAACACTTTAAGTAGTAACATTTATTAACTTGACATTATGGCAAAATTTAATCTGCAAGGTTGAAAAGTTATCATTTAAGAGGTGTCAAGCGTCCAAATTAAATGTAATACATTCTGAAAGTGTGTCTATTTTGACCTACTTAAATGTTTAAATACTAAATAAAATTACACACAATTAATGATATATTCAAAACTTAATTCATATGCTATAAAATTATAAAATTATTCCCTTTCATTGATTGCAATACATTATGTAGAATAATTATTATAAACAAAATGAAATGTTTTGGTATCTAAATTACAATTTAGGTAGTAACGTGCATTAACTTAACACTGTGACAAAATTTAAGAGGTCCAAACGAATTGAACGACTTTTTGAAATTACTACAATTGTAGTATACAATATATATATATATATATATATATATATATATATATATATATATATATATATATATATATATATATATATATATATATATATGTATGTATATATATATATATATAATTATTCTTTATAAAAACTTATTTTATTTATTATGTTGAATTTTTTTAAATTAGGTTTTAAAGAGACTTATAATTCTATTACCTGGTTTTAACTTAAAATAATGCCATCTTGTAGTTTGTGCATACTTTATGTGATGGAATATTACGCGATAGAGTAATTTGTGCACGTAGTTTTAAGTATACACCTTTTCCTGAAAGTTTACGTTCAGAATTTTAAGTACTATCATATTTAAAACTGGGAGAGATAGAAAAGTGAATAACAATAAAATAGGTACAGTTTAAAAACATGTTTGAAAATGTATATATATGCTATTATTTATAGTATATATAAATAAGATGAATTTTATAAAAAGATCACTTGGTCTTAGTTCTCTTCTATGTGAACGAATAAAATGAAGCTTCTGGAAGTGCTACACATACGTTTAACTAAAAGTTTTAAAAATTTGATTTACATGTAAGTTATTCACAAGCATGAGTTTCTAATATTTTCCTTTAAATTACTCTATTGGCTGCAAATCAGCCTAACTTAACAATTTTAACATTTTTTAAGAATGTCACAAACGATATATATCAGGAAATATTTATGCAAGTAATTATGAAATATTTTATAAATTTTCTTTCTTAGCAACTTTTTTCTTCAGTAAAAAATATATTTAAAATTTGACTTAAAACTTGGTCAGTTACTTAAAATAAGTTGGACTTAATAAAATTAAGAAATTATATAGTTAAAATCTTAACAAATTTATGTTTGTTAAAATAACACAGAAGTTAAAGTGCCGATATTCAAAAGTATGCTTAAATACAAATACAAATCATTTTTAAATATAAAGTAAAATGTGTATAAAAAGACAATAATTACTTCCAAATCAGCTTTTACCATCATTTCTATTCATATGTATTCATGTAAAGAATTATTTGAATATGTATGTTCATCATTTGCATTATTAATTTCACTATACTTAAATAAAGATTTCTTATGATAAATAAATTTAATGTATTAAATAAATATTTTCTACACGTAGTTTTATGAAGATAAAAAATTTAACCATTTGTGTTCACATGCAAAGTCATTTTTTAAATTATCCTAATAGCTTAAGCCAAAATATTATGTTAGGTTTGAAAATCTACTTTACCCGGGTTTTTTTGCTTAAAATACTATACCATTAATCGATATTTTTCTTAATTTAAAATATTTTAAAAAGTAGGAAAAAGTAAAACCCACAACAAAGTTTTCATTTAAATGTATATTAGTTTTTCTTCATAGTATCTGTATAAATTTCTTTAATTCATACGACTTTATTTATCACTGGTACACTAATAAGTAATATTATTATGGAAAAATTAAAATAATTCTCAATAACAATACTTATTTCCTATTTAAGGTTAACAAGATTATCAGAAAAACGAGTTAGGATATGCAGTTAGTAAGAAATATTTAGAAAGTTTTTTGAGCTTAATATAAAATATTTTATTTATATTTTTAAATTAATATATAATTGTTTTAAAAATAATAATTAATCCCGTCTCACAAATTTCTTCACCACATATATTTATTTGATTAAAGTGTAAGGCATACAGAATCTATTCAGACATAAAATCTTTATAATAACAGCGTTTTTTTTTTTTTTTTTTTTTTTTTTTTTGAAATTATCAGATGGTAATTCATTCCTTTTAGAATGAAAGTTTTACAAGTTGTACGATAACTGATCTTATTAATGAATCGATGGCAGAATGTAATTTATATTTATTTAAATTTATATACGAATATAAAGCGGTTCTTTTAAAATTATAATATTCCTGTCTGTATTTCAATTTTATGCCAGGAATGAAATAACAATGATACTTTTTACATTTACATATAAGAAACTAAATTTTCGTAACGAATAATATTTTGTAACGATGGCTAACAGCAACTAACTGTTATAGATAGGTTTTATTCAGTAACTAAATGGGTTTTTTTTAATTCATCTTTAATTAAATAATTTCTACTGTCCTATTAGTTATTAAAAATGCTCTGTGCACAAAAGATACATACTCACGATATTTCATATTTTTATAATGAATTACACATTCGTTTTACAATGCAGGCATTATCCATGTACCTAAATAATAAGCATGAGGGAAATTTGAGTAATTTTGAAAATTGCATGTTATATAAATAAAAAAAATAAAACTAATGTTAATTATTGACTCTGAAGTATTTCATTATGTTTATAAAAAGAATTTTCAATAATAAACTATTTTTAAATAAAAATATAATTCTTATTAGTCTTTATAGAATATAAAGTCTTTATATTCGAACATATATCTCTTAAAATTAAAATATTAAACAGATGATAATATTAAACAGATCCATTTTTAAGCTATTTAAATTGTGTCTTTTTAACTTTTTTTTAATAAATAAATTAAAAATTCATTATATCAATAAGTTTAAGGAATTTTAAGTCACTGATCTTCCTTAAAATTCAGTCCTGTGTTTCTAAAATAATTCAAAGCAATAAATTTAAAGCAATAAAGAATTAACAAAAAGGAAATTTTAAATAACTAATGTCATTTTTATATTTAATAACTATTAAAAAATTTAAGTATCATTATTTGGAATCGTTTTATTTATTTTTGAATCGTTTTAAAATGTTCATAATTAAATACAGTTATAAAACCGATATATTATATTTATTAGATTGCTTTCTAATTTATTAAAAAATATTCAATATTTTGTTTAGTACCTTTACTGTTTTCGGAATTTTAATAGTTTAACTAAAATAATAAAAAGGATTTACCTTGTTAAATTCAGGTAAAACAACCGTTGCTAATATTTCATTGTACTACCCTTCTTTATCTCTTCTTTTAAAGTCATTACAGAGATTAACATACTTTTCTAATGAGACAGTAAATTTAATTTTGAGTTCTGTTATTAAAAAGAAATTTTATATCACTGAATATAAAACACAGATAAAAAAGGATTCACAATGGGCATAATGCAGTTTAATTATCAGAAGAATTAAATGAAAACAAGTAGTTTTCAAAATAAATCATGTATTATTTATTTTAAAGTTGCATTTACAATTTTTTTTTGCATTTATTGAATAAAAAATTAATTAATTAAATTTAGAGTTTTCAAATAAGTTAATTTGTAAAGTACAATTTATAACAATAATTTGTTTCTTAAAAGCCAGTGTCTGTAATGAAAAAAACGTATATAACACTTGTGATATACAACATTGATAGTTTATTTATCTCTCCCCCACTCTCTCTCTCTCTCTCTCTCTCTATATATATATATATATATATATATATATATATATATATATATATATATATATATATATATATATATATATATATATATATATATATATATATATATACATATATATATATTTATATGAATAAAAAAATTAAAATTTGTTTGAAAATGGTATTTTCTAGATTTAAAAACTTTTTATGGCAGGTTTACATTAAATGTCATATTAGAACTGAAAAACAAAATAAATCAGTTGAAAAGTTACATAATACTATGAATTAATTAAGCATTAAATGATTTAAAACCATTCTTAATTTTAAGGAATGATAACAACGACTATGATGCAATTAGTTCACGTATAGAACAGAAAAATTGCATTATAAATTCATATTTTGCTTTATTAAAAATTGGAGCTCAAATTTACATTTTTTGTAACCCTTCAACAACATAATTATTTAATTTAGTACATTACAATCGAACAATATTTTTATATTTCATTTCCACTATTGAACTACAAGATACATGTACTGATCTGTTATAAAATTAACAAAGCTGTGCTGTAATATATTTGTTAACAATATCTTTGTAAAAATTACTGATCCTAACTTATAATTATAAATTTAATGGAATTAAAATATGACACTGATAAATGACATTAATCATTTTATGTTATTTGTTGAACGTTAAGTTCTTGAAATTTACGATTTATATTTAATTAAGGAAATTTTGTAAAACATATATAATGATAAATATAGAGTGTTTTGATAATTGACGTATTTTAAATTTAATTGACTAGAATAAAATACAAAAAAAAATGTGCTGATAAAATGTTGAATTATTATATTTATTAAATTTCTGAAATTGAGCGTTTATTCTATTGGTAAGAAAAATAAATTATATTTTACACTTCATATATCGTAAAAGTCAACTTAAGGATAACTGAAATTCAACTGAAAAGTTTATATTTCTATCTTATTTTAAAAACATAACTAAAAGTGAGAGACATCAAGTGTTGTTTTAGAATTTACCGTCATATAACAAATATAATTATTATGCAACAACAGTTAATTCATTATTAATAATTATTTTAATTATTTTTCTGCAACAAAACTTTTCCATATTTTTAGTGCTTTACGTATTTGATAGGGCATCTATAACCACTACATCTATTTCAAATTTGTGAATTATATAACTTTGTCGTCATACAATAAATGTAAATTAGATGTAGTAATTTTGAAGTGCATAATCAGTGTATTCTATAGTAAAAAAACTGTTACATACATTTTGTAAACTCAAAATATATATTATTCTATTCTTCTTTCTTTTTCTATAGTTGTTTTCGAGTGAATATGATAAGTTCTAAATTTTATTTTAATATATAAAATATATCTTATAAGTCAAGGTGGCGGTATTAATTGGGAAAAAACGCTTGATGCCTTATTATTAAAGATTACATTTACGCAATTAATAGCTTCAAAACCAATTTTATTTTGACCTTTAATTTTAGCCCAAAGTGCATAAATGTATATCCAATTAATTATAAATTTTATCTTCAAATAATTTAATTTAAAAGAATCGAATCTAATTTTAAAAGTTTTTCTCCACCTTAAACATACACTTATTAATTTTTAACATTTTTTAGCTAATATTTTTTATATTACTTACGTAGCTTATATTTCATTAGGATATGTCACTGGTTGACGTTAAATTTCTCGTACTGAATGAAATTCGAAATGAAAGAATAATATTAAGCTGCATTAACATATTTAATAAATCCCTATGGTGTTTTCTACAATAATACCTAAAGCTTAAAAACTGATGTTATTTCAATCGAAGCATTAAGCTTAAATTGTATTTCTTGCAATGTGTTTTATTTTATTTAAAACTATGTTTATTAAATTTTATTCTTTCTTTTACATTAATAAAATTTTTATTAAAATTAGGCAACTGATAATTGTATGTTGTAAGATTTTTAAATGTTTCATCGTTTTCAAATGATGAGTTGAACAGTTATATCAAATAACTCGGTAAAATTATTTTCTGATCACATTTATATCTTGATAAAAATATTAATACTTAATTGTCCTAAATGTTTATTACACATCCTAATTGTCCTAAACATTTATTTATGAATGAAGATTTATTCATAAATGAATAAATCTTCATTATATTGTGAAGAAAAGACAAATGCATGTATGTCTTCTTCACTAAAGGAATGAAGAGATACATGCATTTCCCAAGTAATATTTAACGAACAGTTATGATTATCAATTTTAAATCTTTAGAGGACAGGGTACGTTGAAATTAAAATTTTAGTGTTTTCAAATTTTAATATATTTTATAAGGGAGTATATATAATGTAGTAACATGAACAATAATCTATTATTATTACATAGACACAATAATCTACTATAAAATAATTTTTGATCAAATTACAAGACTACTCAATAAAAACGTAATCATTCAGCAAAATTCCTGAAACGATTGCCTAGTACACATCATACAAACTAGTTATTTTGATTATCTAATTTTATCTTTAGAATTTAAATAAAAAAACTGATTAGCGATTTTCAGTTAAATGGAATACCTTTGATAATTATTTTAAATTATGTATTAACAATGTATTACCATCTGTTTTTGTCGTTTTGTAGTATTAAATCCTATGTAACACTAGGAAAATACTTCTAGTCTTTCAAAACATACCCACATTAATGAGAAACACATTAACTCATTTGCATCATAAGCGCATGTACGTACAAAATTATACTTATTCTCCCAATATTGCATACGCGGCTAAATATTTAGGAAATTTTTCGCAATTCTACAAAGAGCAATCAGTATGTTAGATATAGGTATTTTGATTACGTTTGTTTTTAAGCAATAGAAAGATTTTTTCTTACAAATAACCTTATTTTTCGTTTTTTTTCGTTTAAATTTTAAACAGCAAGCAATCATACGTAATACACCTGGAACATTTTGAAGTTACCCATTTAATCAAAAATTCGTCAAAATAGAAAATATTATTTTAAAAGGTTGTAAAAAGGTTGTGTGAGAAAAAAAACAGGTTTCTGTTCCGTAAAATAATCATATTACTTCATAAAGTTTTTAAATAATATATCATACACGTAAATGGATTTTTCAGGGTAATCTTAATGCATATTTTTTGTATAATTCTCTGTATTGAAAGTCCCGTATCTCCATAATTAAAACCTTTAAGTAAGTCATATTGCTGAATTTTGGGATCTTTTTACCAACTTTGGACTATATTTCCTACATTTAGTTATAAAACAAAATAATATTAATAACATGCTTTGATTTATACTGAACATTAATTTTTAATTTTGTTATTTGAAACACGAAGTTCATTACACATTATACCACATTATTATATATTTTAAAATACATGCAAAATTGAAACGTATTGACAAAACTATAGGTTATTTTTCTTTAAATATTACTCTTTATTTTATATTTCGTTTATCTATTACATTGCGAGGTTCAAATTTTAAACAAACATTTATGAGTTTTAGGATCTTTTAATCGCGGACCCGCTTTGACTTCCATTTACACAAGTGATTTTCAATGATTATCTTAATGATTTGTAACTTTAAATGTTACCATTCAACTGAATTGTTTAGTATTTCAATTAATCTATTTAACTTCGTATAAAGCGTTATTACGCAATGGTAAAATTATCTATAAAGCAAATGAATTATCACATTAACTGATTGTATTCATTAGGTCATTATCTATCTTTTATGTTGCATTTATGCAATTTTGTCTATTGTTTTACAGGGAATCTAACATTAAAACACTGTGTGATTGATGAGTTTTAAGATCCTTTAATCGTTGATTTTCTTTAACTTTCATTTCCATATTTGAATGCCATCTCATTATCACCCGTGTAGCAAAATGTAGACCGTAGCACTCCAAACCAACAACATCGTTAGAGTCCAACCAGAATTGAATTTCAACGATTCTCTTAAAGTTTTAGATTCAGCTTAACAGTTTAATATTCCCCTTAATTGTATTAAATCATATTCCTTGGAGTGAAAATATATGTTAAGGCAATGAATTATACAAACCAATAGCATAGTTCTTGGCTATGTATTTGAATTATATTTTGCATTTATGTAATTATATCTATTAAATTACGGGAATCAAATTGTAAAATAACGTTGATAGAACGGTTTTAAGGTAATTTAATTGCCAGTTCACTTTGAGTTTTATTCTATCAAATTATTAAATGTGTTTGAATGTTTTTAAAACTTTAAATACTAGTATTCAACTGAAATATTCAGTATTGTAGATATTATATCACTTACGAAAATATTCTAATACATTCCCCCTTAATATCTAAGAAGATTGACGTACATCTTCTTTACAATTATACTAAAGAGTAAGCATATAACATCATACCTAACTCTAATTGATATTAATATCGAATTTAATATTTTCTATTAGAATAGTATTTAAAATTATGATGCATTCAATGGATTCAAATTAATTCAGCCTTTACTATCAACGTTGTAAAGTTTTATATTCAAACATTGATATGGTTTTTATGTAACAAATTTATTGAATTCTTCTATTAATCTATGGAGAAAAAAATATCTCCTAACTCTAATTGATATTAAAATCGGCTTTAATATTTTCTATTAGAATAATATTTAAAATTATGAGGCATTCAATGGATTCAAATTAATTCAGCATTTACTATCAACGTTGTAAAGTTTTATATTCAAACATTGATATGGTTTTTATGTAATAACAAATTTATTGAATTCTTCTATTAATCTATGGAGAAAAAATCTTTTTTTCATTACTTTTAGACGAATTACACTTAAACCTTTACTTCAAATCTATTTGCTAATACATTCACCCTTAATATCTATTAAGATAAGCTTATATCTTCTTTGAGATTATACCAAAAAGTAAGAAGGTAACATCACACCTGAACTCTAATTGATATTAATATCGGATTTAATATTTTGTATTAGTACAGTATGTAAAATGGTATAGCATTGATACGGTTGTTATGCACCAAATTTATTGAATTCTATTAAAGTATGGAGAAAAAATCTTTTTATAGATCTAAATGAATAAACCTTTATTTCAAAACTATATTCTAATACATTCCCCCTTAATATCTAAGAAGATTGACGTACATCTTCTTTACAATTATACTAAAGAGTAAGCATATAACATCATACCTAACTCTAATTGATATTAATATCGAATTTAATATTTTCTATTAGAATAGTATTTAAAATGATGAGGCATTAATCCTCTAAGTGGTTCGCACGTACAATTCCGCCAAACCGATGTTGTCTTCAAAGAGTTTGTCACGTACAATTTTCGATTTCCAGAAACGTTCCGAAAATGGATGCATTGTACATTTCTGCCAGTGTTTTCCCCCATGGAGTTTTGAGGTAAAAGGGTCAAGTCGCTTGTTTAGGAACTGCACCCCTACTCCCGGAGGCACAAAGACGCTGATAGCTTTTCACGGCTTTGTAAATCTCGTTTTTGAAGTATTTCGTTTGCGGTAACAGGTGTATCTCTAATTGCACCACTTAAATAGCTTGGATGACTTTTGTAAAAAAAAAATATAAACCATTCTCTTAAAGAATATTTTTATTTGTACTTTTAGAATCCATTATTTCTTATGGGATGATCTTCGAGACCTGACGAGCTTTATGTGTATTAAAAATTAACAATCTATAATGTCTATTTATATATCGATTTTTAACCGGAAGTCAAGGGACAATAACGAGGGTGGGTTTCACGTATTCCAATTTAGTCGACAAAAGGTGAAGTAAGAAATGATAGAACACTTTGGTCACTGACGCAATAAAACTTTAGCGTATTTTTGAAGACTTTTTTTAATAGGTGTGTTCCACTCGGAGGGTTAAATTCACAAAATGAATTCCGCCTTCACTATCAACTTTGTAAAGTCTTATATTCGGACATTGATATGGTTGTTACGTAATAGATTTATTGAATTCTTCTATTAAACTCTGGAGAAAAAAACCCTTTTTTTTAACTTCTAGACGAATTACAATTAAACGTTTCTTTCAAAAATATATGTTAATACATTCACCTTTAATATCTAGCAAGATAAGCGTAAACCTTCTTTAAAATTATACTGAAATGTCAGCAGATAACATCACACCTAACTCTAATTGATATTACTATCGGCTTTAATATTTTCTATTAGAATAGTATCTAAAATAATGATGCATTAAAGTCGCAGTATGAATTCCTCCTTCACTATCAATTTATATTCAAACATTGATATGGACCTATGCACAAAAATATTTTTATACTTCTAGACGAATTACACTTAAACATTTCTTTCAAAACTTATTACCACTTGATAAAGTATTAAGACCTCTAGGGTTATTTATGACACTCCTTTTAATTTTAAATTGATAAAAATAGCATTATTTGTTTTCAAAGAATAATAGATTATATTTTTTCAAAAAATAATTGAAAATGATATTACTATTCTCCTATATTTTACAAAGGATAAATGA
This sequence comes from Pardosa pseudoannulata, assembly GCA_032207245.1. Classification (NCBI taxonomy): domain Eukaryota; kingdom Metazoa; phylum Arthropoda; class Arachnida; order Araneae; family Lycosidae; genus Pardosa; species Pardosa pseudoannulata. The sequence goes on along the minus strand of CM063506.1, from coordinate 118,501,526 downwards.
CTGATATGATTAGAGACCTTTTTACTCTATATCTAAATTTATTTAAGCAAATCATCAAATGAAAACCATCCAAAATTAAAAAAGTTATTCTTATAGATCAACATGGAGTTAAAAAACCCAATATGACCTGTCCCCAACCAGCTTAAGAATTGCTGGGAAAATATTCTGTATATGTTACTAAAGTAATAACAAGTAACAAGTAATTTTACTTATATGTGTTCCATATAAACTGTATATTATAGAAGAATAATTATTAAACCTATTGAATATAATAAATTAAGATTTAAACTAAGGTATATATATATATATTTTTAATGCAATTATCAAACTAATATCTGTTTTCGAAAAATTTATCTTCTTTTGAATAAAAAAACTCGTTTCATATTAATTATTTTTGTTAATTTTGAAGACGACTATTTTTAAATTTATTATAATCAGAGAAAAAATTAATTTTTAATCTGTCCTATTATGTTACAGGAAAGTAAATTTTCTATTTTTATGTCTTTGTTCTAGACATGAAGATTAATTTTTCTTGTATTAGATTTCAGTTAATAATTTTTGAACAAATCATTCGGTTTCGGAATACCTTTAATATAACTAGTATTTAGTGTTCTTACCTCCGAGACGTTATTTTCATCAAGTATTGCGTATTCTTTATAGTATGTAAATTTAAAAGACAATAAAGAAGCTTTATTTAGAGATTTTTTTAAGTTCTGGACAATTAAATATATTTATATCGCTATATACGAGTTTTTCACCCATCTATGTAAACTCCCAATATCCATCTTACATAAAATTGGTGTTGAATTTCTTTCAAAGAATGTATTACATGTACGCCGGCTGTTCAATGAGTACTAATAACTATTTTATTTAAAATTATTCATCACAATAATAATTTTATTTGAACTAAAATATATAGGTGTCTGTATTAACAATAACAGTTATTGGTTGGCTTCTTTTGTGTCGTTTACCTCCCACGGCCAGTCGTCACATTTAAAAAACCTCATTTATTATTAGACACATATTGAGTGTTGTAATGAAACACAACTTAGATATAGTAATAATTTAATTTCCATAATTTAATTTGGTACAGCATTTTTTCTGGATCTTAAACGTCATAATGAAATTAGTAAGTTCTAAATGTTTTCAAGTAACCTATTATAACAAAATAAAAACTTTAAGAATTTTTAAACTAAGTTTCATCAAATACTTTCTTTAAATATTACGTTCTTTAGAAAGCGTAATATATTTAAATAATTATAAAAATAAAAAAAAAATATTTCTTATTTTATTTTTTGACATACATTTCCTTATATATGTATATGTTAGAATAAATGTATATATTAATATTGCTAGATACTCTAAATAAAATCAATTCAGTTTTATACATGTAATACTATGTAACTCTTCAACTCGTCTCTATCTAAATCCTATTAAAATATTTGTATCGAAAATATTATTAAATCAATCTGTCTTCATAAAGCGTAAATTATTCGGAACCATGGGTGAGATTGTGGTGAATATAAATATATCCGTGTTGGACAAATCCAGAGAATTCATTTAACAAAATTTTGCCTATGTAGAAATATATGTAAATAATATATTAATTGAAATCTCCCAAACCTTTGAATCTTTTGGGTATATATATATATATATATATATATATATACAATATATATATTATATATACATATATATATATATATATATATATATATATATATATATATAATATATATATATATATATATATATATATATATATATATATATATATATATATAATACATATATATATATATATATATATATATATATATATATATATATATATATATATATATATATATATATATATATATATATATATATATATATATATATATATATATATATATATATATATATATATATATATATATATATATATATATATATATATATATATATATATATATATATATATATATATATATATATATATATATATATATATATATATATATATATATATATATATATATATATATATATATATATATATATATATATATATATATATATATATATATATATATATATATATATATATATATATATATATATATATATATATATAATATATATATATATATATATACATTTATATATATATATATACATATATATATATATATATATATATATATATATATATATATATATATATATATATATATATATATATATATATATATATATATATACATATATATATATATATATATATATATATACTATATATATATATATACATATATATATATATATATATTATATATATATATATATATATATATATATATATATATATATATATATATATATATATATATATATATATAGATATATATATATATAATATATAAATATATATATATATATATTTATGATATATTATATATATATATATATATATATATATATATATATATATATATATATATATATATATATTAATATCGAACTCAGAATTTTTTTTATGTCGAATTTTCTCATCAATAAGGAAATAGTTGTTTTAATTATTCAAAACCTGAACTATTTTCGTATAAATTTGTTTTATTCCTTTCATCTGGAAAGATTGATCGCCATATAAATTGAATGTTAATTTTTATATGTAATATTTTGCAACTCAGGAGTTATTCTATATAAATAGATAATTAAAATTTATCTACATCTGGGTGTCAGTCTGTCCGTAATTGGAACTTCTTTAAAACGATATTGAAATTGGAGTCATATGAGATTATTTAAAGATTCAAGCTATCATTCCCTCAAGATAGATCTTAATAAGAACGTAGTTAATAAAACGTTAATTAAAACTAACCAAAATATAAATTAGCTCGTTTTAAATATTTATTTCTTGCACAAACGGACCGTCTTAAGCAAATTTTGAAAAAAAAAAAACCAATTAATCCTTATTACATCACTAGTAAATTATTTCCCAGTTAAACTTTACGTATTTTACTTTTCTTACGTAACTTTAATATATTTTCTTTTGTATGTTTTAAGTTTCGTGTTCAGTTTCGTAACCATATTAATTAAATGAAGTTAAATTTTTGTTTGTGTATTCAGTATTTTGTAACTTTAAATTTTTTCTTAATCTAAATATTATTGATATTTGTTTGCGTCTGTCTATCATCATGTAAGTAATTAATGATCCTATAAAGTGATCATGGGTAATGAGTCATACGACTTATCTAAATGTTTAAAAGAATCTAAGTAAATAATTTTGCACACTCTGAGCTTTGTATTATTATATGAACAGATGAATAATTTCTTAGTAAAATTATTTAGTAAAGTATATTTTTTATTTTTGTATAAAATAGGGAAATTATTGCATATATTGTTATAATAGATATTTTAAATATTATTTGTAATTTTTAATAATTAAGATCGTTAAGTTAGTATACAAAAAATAATGATTCTAAAATACAAATAATATTATTCTTGTTATTTATATTTTTTACGAAATTATATATTTAAATGTTAATTATAATATAATCTGTTAAATAGAAATATTAAAATAAATTTAAATATATATATATTATATATGTTTTTAATATATTTATAATATTATAAATATATTTTATATATATTAATATATTAATATATATATTATATATTATATATTTTATATTAAAAATATATTCAATATTTAAATTATAATGTTATTATATATTATATATATTAACAGAGACAATCCGAAATTAATACATATTATATGGTATATATTATAAACTCCTTGTGTCTCTTGTTGTTTATTGCCTAAAATCAGATTTAAGCATATTCATTTGCTATCGTGTTAAA
>CM063506.1:118485180-118495180 GCA_032207245.1 Pardosa pseudoannulata | reverse complement strand
TCACAATACAGTTTATTTCTAGTGAGATACATGAAAACCATACATTAGGAGAGCACTGTTGCAACATGCTCAGACATGAGAGCACCCAGACAATGTGATCATGCACACACACTTTTCAAGCAGGTTTCTCAGGTAAAAAGACTACGAATAATCCCTAATCACAATTGATTAAAAAATACCCATGTTTAAAGAGAACTAGAGGCTAAAGTACTACAGACAGAGGCTGAATTAAGTCTGTTGCGTGTATGGAGGGAAAAATCAGAATTACCTTGCAACCCCCCAACGTACTTTATGAACAAAAGTTATTAAATTAATATTTAAATATGTAAATAAGGGATTTTAATATTACATATATTCAATAATCGTCTATCATACGTAAATAGAAAAAAATGAATGGTACGCAAGGACTGAAAGCTAAAACAAATTTTGAATCATACGATTAATTATTCTGGAATTGCTACCGTATATATATTATTGTTCAAAATTCCTTTGGTAATATTTTTCTGAAGAAGAAAAAATTTAATGCTGTAAGTGCTAAAACCTAAATCACACTGCTGAAATACATGATCCACGACTACAAGATCACTGCTATAGTAAAGTATAATTTTTGAATTATGATCATAAAGGATAGTTTTAATGTTACACTCACCATTGTAAATCTGGTGCCGTCAGAATATAAAGGCCGAAAATTAAACAAATTATTAAAAAAAATAAGATCCCCTATTACATGATTGATACCACAGTAATGCACATTTTTATTTTAATTACTATAAATAACTTTGTTGATGTAACAATTAATAGTCTAAAACCTGTCTCTGTCGATAAAGAGAGCGTAAACTGTTTAGGAATATTGGGGCAAAAACCGTAACAAATATTGCTGATATGAAGCAGTTATTAATAAACCAGTCAAAAAATAGTTTCCTTTTATAGATGCGTAGGTATTAGGTATCTTTCATGAATTATTGATATACAATCAATTAATTACGGGCCATTATTGTAAACAATTATTAATGGGAGGGCTTTCAAGAAATATTTGCAGGGTGAACTACAGCGGAAATTTTTTTCTGAGTAAACTCCTCAGGACGTAATTTGTTGAAGTAATATGTAATTTGTTGAAGTGAATTTCAGATTAAAACCACTACTTTTATATTCAATATTCGGAATGAAGTGATATTGAATTTCTACGTAAATGTTAAACTTGTTTTAAGAATTGTTTAAAGTTTAAAAATGTTTTAGTTTAACTTTTAAATGTTTCCTCGATTCATATTTCAGTTTATATTCTGAAAATATATTTTTACTTTATTAAAATAAGTGTTTTTTCTCTCTATTTATTCATCATTATTTCTTTATGTAACTCAAGAAAAATTGATGCTTACTAATTGATCAAAATTAAATAAGAAATATAGATTATTTTTCACTATAGATATGCTAGTCAAATTTAGTTTAAAATTATTGATCCTAAATATTTGTTTCAATAAGTGTTTATTTTCCTGTATTAGTGCATCATTATTTCCTTACGTAACTGAAGAAAAATTGATGCTTACTAATTGATCAAAATTAAATAAGAAATATAGATTATTTTTCACTATAGATATGCTAGTCAAATTTAGTTTAAAATTATTGATCCTAAATATTTGTTTCAATAAGTGTTTATTTTCCTGTATTAGTGCATCATTATTTCCTTACGTAAGTGCATAAAAATTAAAATTTACTAATTGATCAAAATTAGTTAAAAAATCATGATTTTTCACTATAGATATGCTAGTCAAATTTAGTTTAAAATTATTGATCCTAAATATTTGTTTCAATAAGTGTTTATTTTCCTGTATTAGTGCATCATTATTTCCTTACGTAAGTGCATAAAAATTAAAATTTACTAATTGATCAAAATTAGTTAAAAAATCATGATTTTTCACTACAGATATGCTAAGGTAATGTTAATTAAAATTATTGATCCTAAATATTTGTTTCAAATAAGTTTATTACTCTATGTATTCATCATTATTTCCTTACGTAACTGCATAAAAATTAAAATTTACTAATTGATCAAAATTAGTTAAAAAATCATGATTTTTCACTACAGATATGCTAAGGTAATGTTAATTAAAATTATTGATCCTAAATATTTGTTTCAAATAATGGGTTTTTTTCTGTATTCAAGCATCATTATTTCTTTACGTAACTGAATAAAATTGATATTTATTAATTGATCAAAATTAATAAAAAAGTATATGATTTTTCACTACAGATATGCTAGATTAATGTAGTTTAAAATTATTGATCCTAAATATTTGTTTTCAATAAGTGTTTTATTTCTTCTATTCAAGCATTATTATTTCTTTACGTAACTGAATAAAATTGATACCTTTTAATTGATCAAAATTAATAAAAAAAGTATATGATTTTTCACTACAGATATGCTAGATTAATGTAGTTTAAAATTATTGATCCTAAATATTTGTTTTCAATAAGTGTTTTATTTCTTCTATTCAAGCATTATTATTTCTTTACGTAACTGAATAAAATTTCATACCTTTTAATTCATTAAAATTAATTTTAAAAATATATGATTTGTAACTGCAGGTATGCTAGGCTAATGTAGTTTAAAATTATTGATCCTAAATATTTGTTTCAATAAGTGTTTTTTGTCCATTAATCATACATCATTATTTCTTTAGGTAACTGAATAAAAATTAATTCTTACTAATTGATCAAAATTAATAAAAAAGTATATGATTTTTCACTACAGATATGCTAGATTAATGTAGTTTAAAATTATTGATCCTATTTTTCAATAAGTGTCATTAATATGGTAAAATTCTTACTAATTGATCAAAATTAATAAAATAATAATAATTTGTCTCTACAGATATGCTAAGATAACGTAGTTTAAAATTATAAATACTAAATATTTGTTTGAATAAGTTGTTTTTTTTCCTGTATTTATACATCCTTATTTGTTTACGTAACTGAATAAAAATCAATACTTACTAATTAATCAAAATTAATTTTAAAAAGTTTACGATTTGCCACGACAGGTATGCTAGGCTAATGTAGTTAAAAATTACGGATCCTAAATATATTTTTAACTTTATTCTTTAGTATGTATGCTAATGTGTGCCATTAGAAATATATTTATTCAATTTTTTTAACAAGAACTTTTCTTAAAAAGAAAAATTCTTTAAAAAGTTAATGAAAACTCTTACATTTACACCGGATTAATATATTAGTTTATAGTTTTAAAATAATTTATTATTCTGCAATAATATATGATAAATTTTCTACGAAAAAACAAAATAATTATGCCCCAGTTCCTAAAATCTATATGAAATCTCAAAATAAATATTATACACTACTAGAGACTGTTTCAACAGCGTAGAATTTGAATGAACAAAATTATTTACAATTATTAACTTTGCCAAAGCACAGAATATCGCAGATTGTTATTTCCGTCTCTAGAGAACTCACTGTTTGATTACAAAATAAAATATGACATTTTGAAAGGTTTATTCAAAAGGTTTATTATTAAACATATATCAGTAAACACATGATAACATTTTAAACAGGGAGATATTCTGTCAATGAATAAATAAATACATATAAATTGATTTGTCCATCTTATTAAATGTGAAGAATTCAGTTATGCAAAATTACAATTTGCAGTATTTCAATTCCATAAATCTAAGAGCTTTTTGACAATGTAAGGAACTGTCAAAGAATTTTTCTTGGTATGTCGGTGGAGCAATTTTTACAAATACATATTTTAATGAAAGAATATAAATTTCAAAATATACGAAGATTTTTATTTGCATTTACTTTTGTAGAAATAGAAACTCTTAAAATGTACCAGAAATATAGAACTGTTTAATTGAGAATTAGTCTATGTATATGGTTATAAAGGAATACAAACTATAACAATAAAAGATAAAAAACACACATTAATTAATTACTGATTGAACAAGTTACTTTAATAGAGAAACTTTGTAACAAATGTGATACAAACAACAGTTCTGATCGTTGAAATATTTTATGTTAATTATATATTTTTTAATTAAAGGCAAGTAACCAATAAAAATGATCTAAATTAAATTACTGCTATCATATTTTCTGCCGATACAAAACGAGTTATATAGTTTTTTAACAGACTCTAGGAAGTGTTCCTAAACTTCAAACGTTGTAATAAACTTCTACCGTGATTAAAATATGCACTTCTGTAAAATATAATGAATTATGTATTTAATTTTTGTTTTGACATATTAAGCACGTAAAGTCTAGTATACGATGACCTTCATAATAAACACCTGCATTAACACCCCTAAAAATAAAGCACTAACAAAAAAAAATCTCTACAATAAAAGAAAACAATAAAATCACCAGGAAGTAATGTCCTCAATATTTTCTTTGTGCTCTATGATTTTAATTCTTAATTTTGGAATATGCTATATAATAGCACCTACAGACAGGAAAAATTTCAATATTATGATCGGTCACCTACGAATCTCTTTTAAACTTGAGGTTTTCTTTTTAATAATTATAAAGAATGTTTTATCACTCAGAATTGACTTTATTCTGTATTAAATTGAATTAAATCATGTTCCGATTTCAAAATCAGGACGATATTTATTTTAATTTAAAACACCTCAATATTATAGTCCTCCTTACTTTTAAAATATTACGGTGTTAGAAGATTATCCATGACTTATCGTTTTCAAATTAAATATAAAGTCTTATAAGTCCTCCTATAAAAATTGGTTTATTTAGGACTAGATGTATAGTATTTTATAAGGTCTCTCTGTCACTTGCAGAGTATTGATAATAGTATGGGTTGTACAACCATTGTAGGACACCAGACATCCTGGTATTGACTGTTTAATGACTTACTGTAGAGATTTCTAGGAACTGAAATTATTGCATTTAAAATCAAACAATGAACATATGACAAGTAGCAAATTACTAAGAAACATGTTTTAGAAAGGCGTATATATACATTCATTACAGGTAACATATCTACTGCACAAAGTGTATATATAATCGCATAGCATTGAGGACTTAAACTTCTAAATGAAATTAATATATGAAACGGTTGTAACTGCTTTTCATGTACATATCAGGCAATCAAGATCTACAAGATGTATTCTATTAAAGCTAAAAATTGCATAAAAATGATGTGCTTCTGTTTAAGCATACAAATGCATTTCTTGTTTCTTGATTTTAGATCATTTATACTTTTGGAGCAGATAAGTATTCGGTATAATTTTTGCTTCCGTTTATATTTGCTTCAAAATAAAATTAAACTTTTTATTTTACTTTAAAATAAACGTTTTCTTAGATCAATTATAAGTTTACATCTTAAAAAAAGTATTTAATTTTCTTACAAGAAGCAATGAATTAAAAAAATAAGCGTAAAATATAAGAACTAGAAATACAATATCCCTCAAAAAATATTTGAAAATTGTATATCAGAATCAATTATTCATATTTGATAGATTAATAGATAATTGTTTATTTTGTTTCGTGAACGTCAATAACATATTTTATATTATACTCAACAATATATATATTATTTTACATAACGATAATCACTAATTTAAAAAATTAAGTTTCTGAAGTTTATAGCTGTTTAAATTTTAGATTGTTATATATCTTTACAGGCTTAGGTTTATAGAATGAAAATAGCTTCAGTATAATATTAATATTTAGTTTCTAATATGTATACTTGTCTTTAACTAAAAGTTAACTATTTATGTAAGGGAATTTTATTTATTCTATTTTGTATATAATTTCAATTTTATTTTGAAATATATATTATTTGAAATGAGATTAAAAGAAAGGATATTTTTAAATTTACTATGTTAATAAAAAAAAACATTATGACAGAAGCAAAAGTGTTTTGTTTTATAAGGAATTGAAAATCTTCTATTATAGAGATTTTAAATCTCGACAGATACTATGTGTTCTTAAAAAAGATTAAAAATATGTTTTTCAATCAAAAGATATTAAATCTTCTTCTTTAATTTTTCTACAGCTTTGATGGGATTTGGCTTTCTAGACAATAGAACGCCACGTTGCTTTGTCCCCTGATTTCCTTGTCCAATTATTTTAATTTTGTTCAGATCTTCTTCAACTTGGTATAACCATCTCAGTTTAGGTCGTCCTTGTTTATTGTTATAGGGGAGACCGGGGCACCTTGGGACACTTTTCAGTTAAACATTTTTATGAATTTTTTTTAAAGCTAATTAAAAAAAAATTAGTATGCATTCATATATTGTCATCATATCTGCTTCTTATAAACATTAAATCTACTTAATATCTTATTTAGTTAAATAGTAATAAAAGAAATGAAATACCTTTCCAATGTCCCAACCTGCCCCACTATATAGGGTAGGTTGGGACACTAAATAACAAATACAAAATACTGTTCAAATTATTCTTATTAACTGTTATAAAAGAGAAATGGCTGAAAATTGTTCAAGTTAATACATTTTTTAACAAATCTTATATTTGATGCCAGCAAATTCTTACAAAATTCTAACAAAATGCACCTTTGGTCTATTGTTTCTTTAGGAGTGTTCAACGCCTATAACTTAATAAATTAATATTTTGACATGTTAAATCATCAATTAAAAATTAGCATCAAAACATTAATTATTTTGCTTGAATTGATATTTGTTTACACTTTTTAAAGTGTCCCAAGGTGCCCCATCTATGTGTGTCCCAACCTGCCTCATTTTACATAGTATCTTTTGGTAACTATTATATAGTTAGGTTTAACAATACAGTTTATTTATTAGCATAGAAATAATAATAAATGAATTTTCTATCATAACAATACACTTTTTTTAAATATTTAATTTTTTAATCACTTTTTAAACTGCACATTGGTGTAATTTTGGGTTATTCAAAACAAATAAAATTGTTCCTTACCTATAAGCACTATCTTCATCAAAATTCTTTGAGTAGTGAAGAGTAATGTCATATATCAATACACATGAGCACTAATTCCTGGTTGCAAAGCCCAAAAATAAAGCTGTCCCAAGGAGGGCTATGTCCCAAGGTGATCCACTCTCCCCTATAGTTTTCCACACCTAATCTTTTTGCACATGTCACTTTCCTTTGTTTTTTCTATAGGTGGTTTCCATAGGTTCTTCCACTGTATTATCTTTTCCTTAATATATCGTATAATGTTTTTCCCTTTAATCGGTTTTCTTATATCAGGGTTGTATCTTCTTTTCCATAACTTATTTTCATATATAGCTTCAAAGATTCTTCTTACTATTCTATATTCTAATCTCCTTATTACATTTCATCTGTGTTACATAACACCCAGAATTTAGATCAATATATAAAAATTGGTTCTTATGATATGGTTTTAAATATCTGTATTGCACAATTTGTAGATATTAATTTATTTATAGTAATCTATTAATTGCAAAAAAAGGTTTTATTTTCATTTTGTATCTGTTTCTTTATACTAACGGATATTATCACATTGTGTGCCGCTACATTTCGCAGCGGAATTGTACCGGGAGCGGGCATTTTGCGCATAAATTTAGTTATTCAGTTAAATCTCAATTTTTCAACTAACATTCCGTATTTTGTATTGAAATATATAAACAAATATCTAAATAGAAATATATAAATAACTATTTAATTTTTCAACTAACATTCCGTATTTTGTATTGAAATATATAAACAAATATCTAAATATAATTATATATAAATAACAACCATAAGATTTTTGTAAGCGAAAATTATATTTTTTACTGGATAAATATATACTAGTATCGTAAATACGAAAAATCAAATAGAAATAGTAGTATATAGTTTTAATTTTTCCCATTCTGTGGTTCCGCATCGACTGATGTAAAAACTAGTTTTTATTTCTCTAATTTTTTTTCAGAGTCTATGTAATAAACTAGAAAATTCGGCTTTGTTTTCCTGTATATATCGTTATTTTTGTACCCACACACAAAGTATGTTGTTACACTAACCCGTACTAGTACGTGACCCGAGCTTAAGTATCAATCGTCAGAAAACATACTAGTACGTGTCCCATTATCAAGTATGGGTTATTCCATGTGAAATCAACACAATTTTAGAATAAATTCTACCTGACCCCCTCCAATTTTGATTAAATTTGGTATAGTAAGTGACTTCATGGTAATAAAGAAAATCCCCAAATCTTATGTTCAAATAATAATTGGTTTGGGAGTTATAAGGCTTTAAAGTTGCCAGATTTGTCTAAAAAATACACTATCGGCATACCTTTAAATTACACTTGCTACTCACCTAATTAAGCTATAGATATGTGCAAGGTGTTATTTTAAACCTTTTTTAATGGGCTTTTATGTGATATACAACACATGATGACTTGACAATTTTTAAAAAAATTTAAATTAAAATTAAAATTTAAAATTTAAATTTCTCAAAAAGCCAAATTTTTAAAATTTTGAAAAAAATTTCAAAAATTGCTCATATTATTGTTAATTAATCCTCAAAGTTTCATGTTGGGATCATAATGGGATCACAAGCTACAAAAGTTTTTTGTTTGATATATTTACTATTGGAATAACGAAAATGAGAACATGCATTCATTACTTTTAATCTAACTTTAATTTCCTTTACTTTAATTTCCTTTTTTGTTGTTTATAAATTAATTTTGTTGTTTCACCACAAAGTAATGATAATTCTTTCTGAAGTAGAAATTCTCAAAACACATAAAGCTTTCTACCAGTTTCAACTAAATAAGTAGCACCATCCATCAAAAGTAATGCACTTTAATAATTTTTCTTCATTCTAAAATCTTCACAAATGTTAAATGTACTATTTACTAGAGTATATGTCGATAAGGTAGTGTGTAAACATTAATGCCATCCTATACAGCTGAGTTAGATTAAAAGTAATGAATGCATGTTCTCATTTTCGTTATTCCAATAGTAAATATATCAAACAAAAAACTTTTGTAGCTTGTGATCCCATTATGATCCCAACATGAAACTTTGAGGATTAATTAACAATAATATGAGCAATTTTTGAGATTTTTTTCAAAATTTTAAAAACTTGGCTTTTTGAGAAATTTAAATTTTAAATTTAAATTTAAATTTAAATTTTTAAAAAATTTTTCAAGTCATCATGTGTTGTATATCATATGAAATCCCATTAAAAAAGGTTTAAAATAACACCTTGCACATATCTATAGCTTAATTAGGTGAGTAGCAAGTGTAATTTAAAGGTATGCCGATAGTGTATTTTTTAGACAAATCTGGCAACTTTAAAGCCTTATAACTCCCAAACCAATTATTATTTGAACATAAGATTTGGGGATTTTCTTTATTACCATAAAGTCACTTACTATACCAAATTTAATCAAAATTGGAGGGGGTCAGGTAGAAACCTTGTGTTGATTTGGTATGGGAAATTACCTGTATCAATCATTAGAAAACGCACTAATACGTATCCCGCATACAATGTGTTAAATATGCAATTTGTATTTTAGTGAATGTTCGATTTGCTATATAATACCTAACTTATTTCTTAATTTATTAATTAACAAAATTCCATCAATAACTAATTATAAAGAAATAATATATATATTTTTCACTTGATGTATAATATTAAAAATGAGAACAATTCGAAAATTAAATAAAACTATACGTCTGTATTACGATTAAATTTTAAAATTAGCATTCATAATAGATACCGAGAAAATTTCTCATTTATTTTAGCGGGCAAGAACTAATTAATAAGCATTTGTAATATTACGAATCATGATATTTATCCATTTATTAAGTCGAAATGAGCTGTCAAGAGCAGTATATATTAATTACACTGACCTAATGAAATATTCTAAAGTCATACTCAGTTTAATTTCAGAATTACGTTTTACGCTAGTTTTCATCTTCAAATCAGTAACACCTGATTACTTAACGAGTTCCGTGTGTAGCAGCGTATGTGTTGAATTAATCTTAATAAAGCTAAATTTAAATGTTGAATAAATATT
>CM063506.1:118462680-118480180 GCA_032207245.1 Pardosa pseudoannulata | reverse complement strand
AGCTAATTTCTGGAAATTACTCGTAGAAGCCTTTAGGTAAACTTATTAATGTTCAGTAAAATAAATTTTTTCCTAAACAACAAGATGTAATTAAATAGAATTTGTTCGACTACTAATTTGAGATTGTTAACATATTTTCCCTATGTCAAATAAATGCATATGAATTTATAAAGAGACATTTGCCTGTCATTATAGCGTTTAGCCTCTGGTAGTAATATTTAAAATCTCTTGGATAAACAATTATCGAATTATAACTTTGTTGACAAGTACAAATGCATGTCATTAGAATTTAGAATTATCAAAAGAGAACTTTTTAAAGGAAAGAGTATTTCAATGAATTATTCATATTATTCAATACTAAATATCTCTGATTTTTAGTTCTAAAAGCTAATCTTCAAATTACGTATCATTAGTTTAATTAAACTTACGATATGTGTCTTATTGTTTTAGAAAATTACTACAGTTTTTATATCTAATAAATATATAATTTATCCATTATTGATTGTAACTTGATATATTTTGCATTGATGTATTTTTGTGATATTGTTAATTATATACTGATAGAGAAATTTAAACCTTATTGAATTTTTCTTATTTGTTGATTTGTAGTTGCTTCGTTGTAATATATGATACTTAATTTTACCTGTATAAATATAGCTCCGATATTGATGAATGTTTTTATTGAAAATTGATGTTTTTAATTCTAAATATTTCATTTAGCAGTTATATGATTGTAGGAATATTGTACGAATTATTTTCACTAATTCTTACGTAACGAGAATTTAATTTCTACTAGCTTAAATAGTTACAAATTTTGAAATGCTTATAACTATGTTCATTGCCTGATAAATATATTAGTATAACGTATTTTTAGTTACGTTAGCTTAGAATTAAGTAGCTTTAGTTAAATTAAACTTACGATATGTCATATTGTTTTAGAAAATTGCCACAGTTTTTATGTCTAATATGTATATAATTTATCGATTGATTGTAACTTGCTACATTTTGAATTGATGCATTTGTGTAATGTTGTTTATTACAGACTGATACAAAGCAATGTAAACCTTCTTATTGGTTAATTTGTAATTGTTTTATTAAAATATATCATAATTAATTTAACATGTTTAAACATAGCTCCGATATTGAACAACGTTTTTATTGAAAATTGAATTTATTAATTTTAAATATTTCATTTAACAGTAATATAAAGGGTTTAATATTGTAATAACTATTAACACTAATTTTTACATATGGAGAACTTAATTACTACTAGCTTATTTTGTTTCTAATTTTGAAATTTTTACAATTATGTTCATCATCTGATAAATAGATTAGTATTTATAAAATAATATTTGTCTCACATGGTAAATTCTAAACTTCGACGTAGTATCGAGAGTCTATCGGAATCATTAATTCTTAATAACATCCACAAAAATACACTGGAATAACATTTACAATTATCAAAAGATGTTATTTCTGTAATTAATCAAAGAATTTATCGCCGAACGCTGCCCGATTAGTTAGGGCGGTGATCGGCGGTACTGGAGTTCGTGGGTTCCAATCCCACTGTGGCATGGATGTTCGTAGCCATTCTGAATCGGCTTTAAGCAGTAGGTACCGGTCTCATTAGCCCTCGTGTGCAAAACAGTAGACCGTAGCGCTCCAAGCCAAAACAAAGATTTTATCACTTATTAGAGAACCATAATAACACTTATAACACTTAATTTCCAAATTATGTAATCAAAATTTAGCTTTAACTTACATTAATTGCTTACAAGTTTCAGAACATTGCTATCTATTTTTATGCTTAATAACAGATAGTTTATTTATCATATAAAGTTCAACATAAAATTTTTAGCATTTGAGTGATATGTATAATGTTGAAGTGACATGTAAAATCTATCTATTTTTGTTATCAATATCTTGTTATTAATTTGAAAACCGTCACTGAAAATCTATTACATTAAGATTTTCAATTTTTAAAGAGTTGTTCTGTGATATCAAACTGAGTTTCAACGCAAATTTATACTTCATGAACTGTTAAATTTTCATCGTCAACAATATTAGTAGTTAGCATTAATAATGACGAATTTGATTTTAACGTACTTTGACTGACTATTAATTACGTAATGTTAACATCTGTTACATATGTTATATAACTTCATTAGAGATTATCAAATAGCATTATATAGACATGGTAATAACTTAGAATGTCTGATAATGATATGTAAAATTTGTCATATTTAGGAGATCAATAAATAATTAAAGATCATCACGATTACTAATTGTTTCAGTTAAGCATGATTAAGTACCTATTAAATTTATGTAACAAGAATTAAATTCCAACTAACTTTTCTTGCCTTATAATTTGCAAATATCCCTATCAGTTTTCCATATGTAATAAATCTATTAGAGTTTATCAAATACTATTTATTTGACATTATAGATTGTAGCCTTTAGGTGCTATCTATAATGTCACAGAGATCAACGATTGCAAGTGATGAAAAGTTTATCGTATTTTGATAATCTATCGAATTATAATTTCTAATGACATAATTAAAGATAACATGAAAATTTACATTTATAAAGGATAACTTATGCAATATCAAAATGCATTTATATGTATAACCCAGGAAATTATAATAATTACTAAAGATTAAACATAATCATTCTTAATAGTTAATAATCATATTAATTTAGAGTAATATGCAGATTCTGTCATATTTCAATTGTTAATCAAAAATTCATTTCTATTTTGGTAAAAAAATGGCAAAATTTTGTAAATTTATAAATCCCAAAAGTAAACTTCTCGGATATCAATGAATCTTTTTCAAAATGTGTAATTTCTGTAAAATCAAGTTTAGCAATTTTAATAAGTGTTGCTCTAAATTGGTAGTCAGTGCATGATATGAAATAACTTTTTTTTGCCTATTGCTTCTGAATGTTTCCACTTTTATACTGAATAAATAGATGTAAATTACATTTTTTATATTAAGTTTAATATATTTTATAGGATTTTAAAAAATATAAAAATTATATCGAATTGCTATATTAAGTTGTCAAGTTAAAACTTATATTACATTTTATGCTTAATATAAATTAAATGGAATATGTAAGCTAGTGTAATTTTATGCTTAATGTATTTTATACTTAATTTAATGCTTACTATAATTTTGAAATTATTAAAAAGTTTAAAAGTTTTTAAAAAAGCCACTTATGCCACAAAATATATTTTTTCGCCATTTTTCTAGTATAGAAAACAAGGTGAGTGTTTTACATGAGTAAATAGGTATATGCTTTTCTTCAGTTTAATAACAAAGACTTAGTATTTTTTAAATTATTCTACGTTTTCTTTTTAAATCTGTTAAAAAGTTTTATGTATTGTTTAAGTGTGTAATTACTGTAATATGTTTACGTCCATTTTTATAAAAGTGTATTATAAAATTTGGATTCATATTTTTAAATCACTTCTTTTATGGAGATTTTATGAAGATAGAGGATAGAAAATCAGTCAAAAATATTACTGAAGTTTTATTCGAATGACAGTTAGCCCACTACAAAATCAGTAATAGGTTTCGACGGTCGTGGATTAACGAAAAATCAGTTTACTTAACAAAGAAACGAAAAATCATGAACGAAAAATCAATTTATTAAAGAACCAAAGTTTTCCAAATGCAAAGACAAATACATTTGACATAAACATCATAGCATTTCAGAATCAAAGTTATAAAAAATAAGTGTAAAGTGTTTTCATACTTTTTAAAACAATCATTTTTATTATTTATATATCTTTCAAATATTCTTTACCTATTTTTTTATCTATTACTATAAATGTTCGACTAATCACTAATCTACATTAAACTAAATCTACCTATTCAATTTAATTTATATTATGATTTAATTTAAATTTTAAAGCGTAATCTTTTCACGAGATTTCATAGGACAGATTTAAACATTATCGGTAAATTAACTAATCATCGGTAACATAACTAATCACAATATAATGAGTGCTCTACTTGTATTTTTAAGCAATATAAAGAAAAATTATGAGAAAAAACAAAACCAAAAATTTTAGTGCAAAAACGCAGTTGTATAGTAAATAATTATAAAATTGTTTGCAACATGTGCCGTTTGAGATACGTTAATAAATATACAAAATGCAAATACATATACAACTATTTACATTGCCTATCATTTCGAATTTCTTTCCAAAACACTTAAGAACACAATAATTTAAAGATATTATTCTAAATGATTTTCTATTTTCATAGAACCTACTTCCTACAAATCACATATTTGGGAACAGAAATAGCTTCATGGAACATTTACCGGGGAATACGAACTCCTTTAATACCTGTGTGGAACAATTTTCTAAAAACTGACTCCTTAAGCATTCGTTCTCCCTCCCTCCTCATAATCAGCTGCGAAGAATACGGTCTGAAATCGCTTTAAGACATCCAGAGTGTCTTCGAAGTCAATATCAGCTGAGCGAACAACGGATCCTCTTGTTCGAGAGGATAAAAGAAAAAGAAATCAGCTTACGTAAGCAAAAACTCTTTTTAGCTGAGCTTAATCATTGGAAAATGTCGCTCCTTTCGCGCCTGGAAATAATGCAAAAAGTGCGTTTTATCCGTTTCCAGTTATGAGAAATATAGAATGCAAATTCTCATAAGTAGTTTTCAAATTGTTAAACAAGAGGCTTTCCATTTCTTATTTCGTTTATTAGCAAACGGATTTGCTGATTTTAATTTTCAAATGAAGCTAATATTTAAACTTATCTTCATATTTATCTATAATGAAGTTCGTTTCATTATTTTAGACTGCAGTAAACATGGCGTCATTAGGTAAATAATGTATGGAAAATGATCTAATTTGTTTTTATTTATGATAATATCTAAACAAGTCTTTTCATTTCTTATTCTATTTATTAGCAAACGGATTCGCTGATTTTATATACCAAATAAGCTAATATTTAAATTTATCTTCATATTTATTTATAATGAGGTTCGTTTCATTGTTTTAGGCTGCACCAAACAGGGCGTCATTAAGTAAATAATGTATGAAAAATGCTCTAATTTGTTTTTATTTATAATAATACCTAAACAAGAGGCATTACATTTCTTATTCCGTTTATTAGCAAATGGATTTGCTGATTTTAATTTTCAAATGAAGCTAATATTTAAACTTATCTTCATATTTATTTATAATGAGGTTCGCTTCATTGTTTTAGGCTGCAGCAAACAAGGAGTCATTAAGTAAATAATGTATTAAAAATGCTCTGATTTGTTTTTACTTATGAAAATACCTAAACAAGTCTTTTCATTTCTTATTATGTTTATTATCAAACAGATTCGCTGATTTTATTTACCAAATAAGCTAATATTTAAACTTATTCTTAACAGCAATATTTACAATCAATTTTTTTTTTTTGGTTATGAGGAATGAAAATGAAAATTTTCGATAGTAGTTTTCAAATTGCTAAACAAGAGTCTTTTAAATTTTTACTCTTTATTAGAAAACGGATTGCGGATTTTACTTTTGTTTTATAAATGCAGCTATATTCAAACTTATCTTCATTATTTATCTATAATGAAATTTCTTTCGATGTTTTATTGTCTTGAAAAAATAACAATGCAACAAATAGGGTGTAATTAAGTATGTAGTTTAAGTAAAACAGTGTAATTTATTTTAGATATATTTCATTTACTATCATATTAATTTATACTACTCCTATAACATTATTGAGTTAAACACTTTGTTTGCATTATTGCTATTTTTGAAACTATACTAACAAAGTTTATAAGAGAAGCAAATGTAACAAGATTCAAAAAGGCATTACATAACAATGAACAGTTATGTAATATTTATGTAGTATTCCATATATTAACAAAACCATTGAATATCATACTTTATTTTACAAATTTACTTAATATTTTTTGAAATTATTTTATTGTTACCTTTAACCCATATTGGACCGATGTCCCATAAACAGGACAGCAAATAAAATTCCATTTAATAATAAAGTTATAAATATTTTCTGAGTGGATTTTATTTTAACACCTTTAAAATAGACACATTTTATCAAACAAACAAAAAAAAAACCAAATTATATTGTATTGTAAAATTTATTTTCAGCAACCTCTTAAAAATTGTCTTTTTTTAATCTTTAATTTATATTATTATTTTTAAACATTGTGAATTACTTTTAGTTTAAAACAGAGCTATAATGTAGCAGAAAGTTTGTTTAAAAATATATTTACATATGTACTTTGTAGTATAAAAAAGGTGCCCTAAAATTAAGACAACGGTAAATCTTGATTATTTTTCTATGAATTCGATATTGCATTGATAGCTCACATTCTTTCCTAATCTTTCAAGGAAAACCAGTTCAAACAGTTCACACACCAGGACACAACAAGGGGTAAATAGATGTCTATTCTGTTCAGAAAACTGGAGATTTTTTTGCAAGATAACGTATTCTCTTACTGCCAGTTCAATAACTGCAAGAGAAAACCTACAACAGTATGCTTAAAATATAATGTTGGACTTTTTTTTTTACTGTTTCTCCAAATTTCATCTATGACTCAGCCTAATGCAATGAAGTGATATTTGTTAAGTTTTAGTAGTGTAATGGACCGATTTATTTATAGGACAGCAATTACATAAAAAATTTTAAATATTTTTCCAAAATTTTAGTTTTATATATTAGTTACACCATATTAAAGATATGGATTAATTTTTAATAACTTACAGAAATATTTAGTTGTAAATATTTTAACACAGATCTTTTTTAGTTTAGACTTTTCAAGGCTAACAGTAATAGTGTATTATAAGATATCAAAGGTAATTGTTAATAATTATTCCATTCATAGTTAATTACTTATGACCTCATTTGATCTTTTATATTTAGATGAGTTTCTCAGTCGGCTAACACTCTCGTATAATATCACAGTTCGTTAATGTTAACGTAAAATATTCTTTAATTTCGAAGTTTAATCAATATTTTTGTTACTTTAACCCATGAGGACGCGATTTCGCCAGCGAATTCCTGTTAAAACGGACCTGTAGTTCTCGTTCGCACTTGTATAACACACTTTTGAAAAAAATATTGCAAAGCGATAATAAAAAAAAAAAACTAATTTTGCGTAACGGATTTTTATTGCAGGGAAAGTAGCCTGACAACTTTTATCCAATCTAGTATTACGGTAAGTTCTAATTTACGAAATATGTTTTGAAAAAAAATTTATTTTTTTATGCCATTCTTTGTTTAGTCCCTGATTCAAAATTACGAGAACTACTTGAGCAAAATCGTATTTTCATTGAGGTGCTCTTTAAAAACGAAAGTCGCATCCCTTTGCCTTAATACGAGTATCCGGCTACTCGTTTAAGGCAAGTGACACACGACTACAACAACAACAATTAGATCCTCATGATAAATACAATAGGATTGTTATTAATATATCTAATAATACTAACTGCTGTTGCAGCTTCTGAAATATAAGAAAGCAGCTGAGATAGTTGCATGTTTGCAAAATTTTCAATTTTTTTTCTCTCAATCAGAAAATTATTTTGATATTTAATAATCATTTTTAAATATATGCATATTTAGTTACATTTATACAGATATACTTTCATTGAAAGTTCAGAATACAATTAAGATGGCGTAAAAATGTATATAGGGGACGAAATGACTGCAATTTACACTTATTTCTACATTTCACAAGAACTGAGGTAAAATAATTAGTATTATACCTTCATCTATGTTATTTTAATCTTATTTATATTTTACTAATAAAGCTCATACGATACAATGTTGTAACAAGTTAAAACTAGGTAGTATATAATGAGTAATTCAGTATATTTCTTTATCTATGTTATTTTAATCTAATTATTATTACATTTGATATTTTACTAATAAAGCTCATATGACACAATGTTGTAACAAACTAAAAATTGGTAGTATATAATAAGTAATTCAGTACTATTTTTTCATCTATGTTATTGAAATGTAATTACAATTACATTTGGGATTTTTCTAATAAAGCTCATATGACACAATGTTGTAAAAAGCTAAAAATAGTTTGTATATAATGAATAATTCAGTAGTAAGTCGTAATTTATGGTATTCTAATCTAATTACAATTACATTTGGTGGGTTTCTAATAATATAATAAAGATCATACGATACAATGTTGTAACAAACTAAAAATAGGTAGTATATAATGAGTAATTCAGTGGTATTTCTTTATCTATGTTATTTTAATCTAATTATTATTACATTTGATATTTCACTAATAAAGCTCATATGACACATTATTGTAACCAACCAAAAATAGTTAGTATATAATAAGTAATTCAGTAGTATTTTTTCATCTATGTTATTAAAATGTAATTACAATTATATTTGGGATTTTTCTAATAAAACTCATATGACACAAAGTTGTAAAAAGCTAAAAACTATTTGTATATAATGAATAATTCAATTGTATTTCTTAATCTATGTTATTTTAATCTAATTACAATTACATTTGGAGGTTTTCTAATAAAGCTCATATGACACAATGTTGTTACAAACTAAAATAGGTAGTATATAATAAGTAATTCAGTAGTATTTTTTCATCTATATTATTTAAATGTAATTACAATTACATCTGGGATTTTTCTAATAAAGCTCATATGACACAATGTTGTAAAATCTAAAAATGGTTGGTATATAATGAATAATTCAGTAGTATTTCTTAATCTATGTTATTTTAATCTAATTACAATTACAACATTTGGGGGTTTTATAATAATATCATAAAGCTCATACGATACAATGTTGTAACAAGTTAAAAATAGGTAGTATATAATGAGTAATTCAGTAGTATTTCTTTATGTTATTTTAATCTAATTATTAATACATTTGATATTTTACTAACAAAGCTCATATGACACATTGTTGTAACAAACTAAAAATAGGTAGTATATAATAAGTAATTCAGTAGTATTTTTTCATCTATGTTATTTAAATGTAATTACAATTACATTTGGGATTTTTCTAATAAAGCTCATATGACACAATGTTGTAAAAATCTAAAAATAGTTTGTATATAATGAATAATTCAGTAGTAATTCTTAATCTATGTTATTTTAATCTAATTACAATTACATTTGGAGGTTTTCTAATCAAGCTCATATGACACAATGTTGTAACAACTAAAAATAGGTAGAATATAATAAGTAATTCAGTAGTACTTTTACATCTATGTTATTTAAATGTAATTACAATTACATTTGGGATTTTTCTAATAAAGCTCATATGACACAATGTTGTAAAAAGCTAAAAATAGTTTGTATATAATGAATAATTCAGTAGTATTTCTTAATCTAAGTTATTTTAATCTAATTACAATTACATTTGGGGGTTTTCTAATAAAGCTCATATGACACAATGTTGTTACAAACTAAAAATAGGTAGTATATAATGTAATTCAGTAGTATTTTTTATCTATGTTATTTTAAATGTAATTACAATTATATTTGGGATTTTTCTAATAAAACTCATATGACACAAAGTTGTAAAAAGCTAAAAACTATTTGTATATAATGAATAATTCAATTGTATTTCTTAATCTATGTTATTTTAATCTAATTACAATTACATTTGGAGGTTTTCTAATAAAGCTCATATGACACAATGTTGTTACAAACTAAAAATAGGTAGTATATAATAAGTAATTCAGTAGTATTCTGTCATCTGTGTTTTGAAATGTAATTACAATTACATTTGGGATTTTTCTAATAAAGCTCATATGACACAATGTTGTAAAACGCTAAAAATAGTTTGTATATAATGAATAATTCAGTAGTATTTCTTAATCTATGTTATTCTAATCTAATTACAATTACAACATTTGGGGGTTTTCTAATAATATAATAAAGCTCATACGATACAATGTTGTAACAAGTTAAAAATAGGTAGTATATAATGAGTAATTCAGTGGTATTTCTTTATCTATGTTATTTTAATCTAATTATTATTACATTTGATATTTTACTAATAAAGCTCATATGACACAATGTTGTAACAAACTAAAAATAGGTAGTATATAATAAGTAATTCAGTAGTATTTTTTCATCTATGTTATTTAAATGTAATTACAATTACATTTGGGATTTTTCTAATAAAGCTCATATGACACAATGTTGTAAAAATCTAAAAATAGTTTGTATATAATGAATAATTCAGTAGTAATTCTTAATCTATGTTATTTTAATCTAATTACAATTACATTTGGGGGTTTTCTAATAAAGCTCATATGACACAATGTTGTAACAAATTAAAAATGGGTTGCATATAATGAGTAAATTAAGTTATTCATTATTCATTTCTTTTTTTTTCTTATTAGCAACATGATTTGGCAATGATTTGGCAAGTAAATAGTGTGTATAATTAGGATATAAGAAAGTTTTTATTAGAGTTTAATGGCTTTTGAAAATCAAGAAAATAATGGAGATAACATTGAAATAAAGAATGTAAAACATAAACGCTAATTGGGTCACCAGTTAGATACCTAGGTTTTATCAAGTCATGTTCATTCAGTTATTATGTGTATTTAATTTTGCCTTTTATAATTTTTATAATTTTATATTATAAAAAAAAGATAGATAACATTGAAAAATAAAATATGCTTTGAAAAATGATTTTTCCAGTTTAAATACTAAATTATTTTTTTTCCGCTTATTAGCAAAATGACAAAGTTATATTTATGTGTATATTAAGTTATATGACATTAAAATTTTTATTGTTTTATTTTTAAAATTTAAAATACTGATAAAAACGTAATGACATATAAAATGTAAAAAACAAACTAATATAAAAACAATTTTCATTTAGAATAATAAAGTTGTTATTTAAAATGATCAATATAATTTATTTTGTTTTATTATCTGTTATTATTTCTAACATTGATTTTACATTTTCTTATTCTGTTTGTTTTATTTTTAAGTAATTTAAAATTATCTGATTAATAGAGTAATGACATATTTATATTAAAATATTAAAACAGAAATAAAAACAATTATAATAAATATGTAAGAAACAAATTAAAGGTCATAAGTTATAATTGTTTCAATATAATTTTGTTGTTTTTTATAATTATGTATATAAATTTTTTTAAAATTTTTAAATTTTCTAATTTTTGGTGATTTTATATAATTCTTCAATTGTTTTATTTAAAATAAATTATCTGCCTATTTAAATAATATATTTTTATTTTTTTATTACAAAAATATTACAAAATATTCTTTTTTTTAATTTATATGTAAGAAACAAAGTTAAATTGGTCATAAGTTATATACTTATGTTTCAATGAGTAATGTTTGTTTGTTTTTCAGTTTAATTACATCGTATATATAATTTCAACTTTTTAAAAATATTTTAAGAATGTTACTAATATAGTTGATAGTAGGATATTTATATAACAATCTTCAAAACAGGTTCTTATTAATAAAAAAATAGATTATCTGATTTCTCCTTGTTTAATATGAGGTTATATTTTTATTGCTCTTATTATCCAAAATATTTGACAATATTATTTTTTCTTAACTTTGTACTAGTAACTTAATAATAATTTACCCTCAAATCACTTTCTACGTTATATACTTATGTTTCAATGAGTAACGTTTGTTTGTTTTCAGCTTAATTACATCGTATATGTAATTTCAACTTTTTAAAAATATTTTTAGAATGTTACTAATATAGTTGATAGTAGGATATTTACATAATAATCTTCAAAACAGGTTCTTATTAATAAAAAAATAAATTATCTGTTCCCTCCTTGTTTAAAATAAGGCTTTATTTTTATTGCTCTTATTATCAAAAATATTTGACAATATTATTTTTTCTTAACTTTGTACTAGTAACTTAATAATAAGTTACCCTCAAATCACTTTCTACGTTATATACTTATGTTTCAATGAGTAACGTTTGTTTGTTTTCACTTTAATTACATCGTATATGTATTTTCAAGTTTTTAAAAATATTTTAAGAATGTTACTAATATAGTGAATAGTAGGATATTTATATAATAGTCTTCAAAACAGGTTCTTATTAAAAAAAGAATAGATTATCTGTTCCCTCCTTGTTAAAAATGAGGCTATATTTTTATTACTCTTATTATCAAAAATATTTTACAATATTATTTTTTCTTAACTTTGTATTAGTAACTTAATAATAAGTTACCCTCAAATCACTTTCTATAAAACAAAGTCGAATGCTTTTAATTAACTATAGAAAAATGCCGATAGCTATCTCCAAAAACATTTTAGTTTAATGCATATGCAGCATTAAAATATACAGTAAAATTTTCCTATGTGTACTAACATTAATTTTAATTATTATTGCATAACTTTGTAACCTAAGCACAGCTTATTTGGGGAATTTAGTTTTAAGTTTTTAATTTAGTACCAGAAGGGCACACAAAACAAATGATAATTTTTTTCACTTATAACAAAAATATAAAATAAATTCATACGATTTCAAAATACTCTTATATATAGTTTATGATTCGTATAAATCATTCAGGCAAATATAAAATGCCTTAGTATCATAAATTTTAAATTTTATTTTTACATGAATAAAGATATTTAAATGAAATATTTTCTGATAAAATTAACTATATAAAGTGGAAAGTCATAGACATTACAACAAGTAATTACCATAATAATTTTACAGGATAATATTTTTGGACAACATATTTTATATTACGTGGGCGTTTAATTTTCATTGGGGTAGTATAATCTGGAAGACTCCATTTTCTGAATTCAATTATATAATTCTACATTCATCTGTTTGATGTACTTTTATATTTTTCAGTAAAAAAATTGTATAAAAATTCTATATAAAACTATAACTATTATTGCTTTTACTTTTATTTTGGTATAGAACAAACAGTTAGATATTAATAATTTTCGTTTACATTTCTATACAGGAATGTAATTTTATAAATGTAATTTATATTTATTCATTTGAAATATTTCATTTCTGTTATTGTAATAGATATTCATTTTCGTTTCTAATTTTACTTATCTGGAATTAAATAAAAATTAAAAGTATTTTTATTATAAACTTTAAATTTTATTATAACTGAGATGGTAAAAAATACTCAAGATATCTTAAAGTTAATATTTGAAACAACACTGAGTAATTAAAAATACCTTTACTCGATAACAACTTTGAGCCATTAAAGGTTAAATATTTAATTTTTAGGATGAGTTTTTAAAATTTTAATGTAAAACAAATAAAGATAAGGTCATAAAATGTATTTTTTCGTATTTTATGTTTTTTAATTAAAATTTTTAGACTTTAAGAATATGTTAAAAATAATGTTTTAAAATATCTTCATTTACAGAAACAACTATAGACATTTATTTCTACATTAAAAAAATCTAGATTATCTTTTGAAAGCATGAATTTGTTACTTTAATAAACAAGAATTATTTGACTATAACAACTTTGTAGAATATACCTTCATTAAGAAATGGATTATAGAAATTTATTTCTACATTAAAAAAATCTAGACTATCTTTTGAAAGCATGAATTTGTTACTTTAATAAACAAGAGTTATTTGAACTATACGAACTTTGTAGAATATACCTTCATTAAGAAATGGATTATAGAAATGTATTTCTACATTAAAAAATCTACACTATCTTTTGAAAGCATGAATTTGTTACTGTAATAAACAAGAGTTATTTGAACTATACCAATTTTATAGATTATACTTTCATTTAGATATTTTTTCTTTGTGATAGCTCTTAGTTTTCTTTACTGTTAAATCTTGTTTGTAATTAATGAATTTAATAAATAACAGTTACTTCAAATATACCATCTATATACATCCATTCATATTTTTGTTACTTCGTGACAGCTCTTACTTATCACTACCGTTAAATGTACATTTGGATTCATTAATTAATTAAACATAGTTACGTCAAGTACATTTTACAGAACAGAACTACATTCAGATTCTGTTACTTATTAAGAGCTCTTAGTTTTCACTATAGTTAAATTTACATTTGGATTCATTAATTAAACATCAGTTACTTCAAATACACAAACTTTACAGAATCAATATACATTCAGAATACTGTTAATTTGTAAGAGCACTTAGTTTTCACTATCGTTAAATCTTGATTTAAGTGTAACTGTTTACCTTACTTTGTTATAGAGATCCTTATTTATTAAGTCTGAATACTACATATAGTTAATTTTGGTTTAATCATTACAATGTTTTAAAATTTTTGTATAGTGGTAATAAGAAGGCTTGAAAGAGAAGAAATTTCCTAAATTAATCTTAGGACAATATAAGTAAACAAAAATTTAAATAAAACTTTTTTATATATTACTATAATGGTAAAGATAATTCTATAATCATTTTAAGAACAAGATCTCGAATGACAATATGTTTTCAATTTTGATATGTTTAGTACAAGAATAGAATTTTTCCCAAAATTGTCAGTCCTAGGACATATTAAACCATCCAAAAGTAATTAAAATGCTATTATTTTGTAGAACTAAAAATTCAAAAGGATACATTGGTTTGGTATATTTTAATGTAATTGCATCAGTGCATTTTCTCTCCGAATTCTTCCAAAGAAATCTGTAAGAAAATTTTATATAAAAGTATATATAAACAAATATATAGAATTGAAAATGTATAAACTATGTATAATTAAATATATAAAATTGAAACTGTATAAACTATATATAAACAAATATATAAAATTGAAACTCTATAAACTATATATAAACAAATATATAAAATTCAAAATGTATAAACTATATATAAACAAATATATAAAATTGAAAATGTATAAATTATATACAAACAAATATTTAAAATTGAAAATGTATAAACTATATGTAAAATTTTATATAAACAAATTACTTCTTAGGACTAAGCAATAATAAAACGCGAAGCAACATGTCTCATGATCGCCATGTGCGTATCAATGAACTGTCAGACACAAATTGCCTCTAACTAAAATTAGGTTTTACTAAACTAAATTTTACTAAATTAACTAAAATTAGGAGTAAGAACACTTGACCAATAGTAGTTCATCAATGATTCGCTTTTCTGTCCGGTAAGACGAGGAAATGATTGTTGTTACGGGATAGCTAGAATTGAGAATTAGAAAAAGATATAAAATATCATGCAACAACAAAACATGCAATGTGATACGGCAACAAGGGAGCATTTCTGAACAGTTTGATTTTAAAATTGAACCCATACCTCATACTAAAGCTATATCAAGATACATTAAATGCAACATCTGTGCATAAGAAAAACTGTAAAACATTTGCTCATAGATTTCATACATTTTAGTCTTTAATAAGGACATTTACCAATGTATTCCTAATAGATCATGAAATGTTACGATCAAATCTAAATATGTTTATACTACCAGTTATACATTTAGTAATTTAATTATTGTCTACATAATTTCAAATACTGAGTTTTCAATATTTAAATGTTGAGGTTATTTTCACAATTTAAAAAAGTCTGCCATGTTTTACATATGAATAGCTTTGTATGTATTTTAACGAATGTATAAAGAAGATGTATACATTTGCCAATTTTGTTAGTAAATAAATTGGCATTATGAGTGTAAATATTTTATGATAATTTGGACGTAATTCACACATAATATTTCATAGTCTAATTAAGAGAGGGAAAAACAAAAAAAAAAGCATTTCAAAATTACTTTAAAGTAGTAACTATTTTCAAATTGGATTACTCAGTATACCTGTGAAATATATCAGAGTAAAAGTAGAATTTTATAGTACATAAAAAGATAATATATATTTATTTTAAACTCATCAATAATAATGAACTCATAAATCATTTATATATCATATTAAATAATATCCTAATTTTAATTAAAAGAACTTTTTTATACCTTGCAGACCCCACAGTTGATATATTGAAAAATAAAACTTTGAAATTATTGTTCTATTTGTATGTCTAAAAATCTTATTTTAACAGTGATCCCAAAAATACACTTTCACATCATGTTAATTCAGCAAAATAAGACAATTTTTAATAACGAGCGTAATCTAAAATATCTCATTAAATAAACTCTTTCAGACAAAACCAAACTATACAAAGTACTATCTGTGAAATAAATTATTTATTTATTAACTAATTTATCTAATTTATATTTTCCTCTTGATTCTTCAAAAATGTTTCATTCCGAATAAACTGAATTTAGATGGTGGCATTGATAACGTTAAAATGAATTTCACAGTTCAGAACGCGAAAAGAATTTGAATTATTGAAAACTTTTCTAGAGTCACTAATTATCTATCTTATTATAAATTTTTAAATTTTAATATAAAGCAGAGAAAGTAAAAATACTGATGATACCTTTAAGTTATTATGTGAAACAAATTTTTCTAATTGAAATTATCTTTACACGATATAAATTTTGAATCATCGTAACTAAAAGATTTTAATTTTTAAGAATCTCTATAATCAATCTCAATTGCAGTGTTCTCACTTTAATTTTATTTTATCCACACTAAGGTCTTTGAAACCAAAGAAAATACTATATTTATTAGAACTAAAGGATAATTTAAATAAGTCAATGCCAAATTGGGTTATTTTTATAGTTTTATATCTTTAAATTACTTATCAGAAATTTCCTTAAACTAAAAGAAAATAAACTCAACTCAACCTAATTTCAAATTTTACTATACGTATATCTTGATAAAATATGCAATTATTTTTTAAACTAATCAATGAATTCTTATTGCACAGTATTTTTGATAAAACCAGTAATAATATTTGTATTTACTAGGACTTATTAAAAGTGGAATCGCTTCAGAAGCGTCTTAATTAGAAGGTGAAGGTTGAGATAATTTTGTTTGCTTGTAAAATGTGTAGCATGCAAATAAAGAAATTACTGATAATAAGTAAGAAGGAATAAATCATGCCAAATATGTATTTCTTTTTCTATACATCTTTCTGTGAAAAGTTAATACTGTTAATAAATGTAGAAATTCTAATTAATGTATTATTGTTTGCGACTAGATTAACAAGAACGTCAAATGGAATCCCATTGAAGATTATTCCTTTTAAAAATTCGCTGGACTATTTATAACCATGAAGAGATTTGCTTTTATGAAACGAAGCGTCCAAAACCTGCGATAACATGAAAGTTTACAACAATATGAAACCTTCTTAATCTTGTTAGTGTTCACATGTTACCTTCACGTCAGATACCACTATTCATTATCTTCATGCTAGTATGGATGTAGGGATGCAATATAAAATTAGTAATCCTTTGCAAAGACACACCTCCATTGCTATTCTACCTTTTAATGATAGTGAATTTATACAACGAGCATTATTTGTAGAGCATTTTTACAGCCACTTGTAGCATATCACAATGAATACCAATGTAAATCTGTATTATTTTGTCCTTTCAGATGAATTCGGCTTTGAAGCCACA
>CM063506.1:118435180-118455180 GCA_032207245.1 Pardosa pseudoannulata | reverse complement strand
AATAGAAGAGTATTCGCACTACATACAAGAATCTAAAGGCAGCACTATGCATATTATTTAGACCATAAATTTTAAAAAAATGTATGTAAAACAGAAGTGATAATAATTCACAAATTATTGAGACACATAAATTACATTTACATATTTTTAAAAAAATAAGGTACGCTCACTCTTGAATTACAATAACATCATTTATGACATTATCACCACCAAATAATGTAGTGTGTTTGCATATGAAGCATTACACAAAATCACATCTACAGGAAAATAATTTCTTGAAAGCAAAAAATTATTCAATGTTTTAACAGTACATAAATGTAATTGTGTGTATCATCACATATATTAGAACTGTCGAATTTCTTACCTTTTCAATGTCTAGTAGTTACATATGAGAGAGCAAAATATGCTTCACTATAAGATGTTTATCTATTTACTGAAAATTGGAATTACTAAAATTGGTCCTTATTTTTTCAATGCATATTGCTTTGTTTTGGAATAATGATCGTATATATGTTTATAAGTTTGAAAGCATATAAATAGAAATAACAACACTAATTAAATATGTATATATCAGTAACAGTCTTTCAAATATAAACAATTGTGCAGGATTAGATGTCACTGCTTTGTATACAATATTACTTATACTGATGGATGTAAAATACTCTTACGTAAACATGAATTTTATTTTTAAAAACGTTCGTTTGAAATATATGCTATTTTATTTAATCCTACAAAAATATTTATCATATATAAGAAATACGCCATTGTTTCAAAGAAATATATTTTATTTCAGACTAAGGATATATTATAAAATCTAATAAATTCTATAAATAAAGAATATTTAGTTAATGATATTTCATTACTTTAGTGATTCTTTCCTAAAATACTTTTAAATAAAAACAGCAGTAAGTATATTTACATTTTTTTTCACAGAGTATATATTATTTTCATATATTATTTTTTTTATCAGAAGCACATTCTAATGTCAGATTTCAGATGTTTTCTGCAATGTCTCCTTCCTACTTCTCTACTTCAACGATGCTGAAGTAAAGAGTTTTAAAACTGTCATAATTTTTATCAATATACCTATTTTACTTAATATTAAAGAGCATGAAAATTATCTAACGATAGCAGTAGCCCACCTATAAAAAATAAAATAAGATTTTTTGACATGCATATTCACTTAGGAAAAACCATTACTATTAAATGTTCAAAACTCATCTTTGACTATTTAAATTTTTAAAGCATTTGATATTTTTGAATCATTAAAAATAAATTCCACTAAACTATTAGAATAAATACCTGTAAAACTATAAACTTTTTTATCTAGTATCACTGGATTAAAAAAACTGCAAAAAATTTAAACATATTTAACTGGAAATGATATTTTTCAACTTGCAGGCATTCTAAATAAAAAACAACACTATTGTTCATATATATTTCAAAATGTCACAGTAAATACATTATTATCCTACTTTGAAACTACTATTTCATTTTTTGTTCTTTATTTTATTTAGTATTTATAGTATTTAAAATGGAATGTTTAAACGTTTTAGCTCTTTTAAATCCGCTGGTATAAGATTTCTTAAACAATTTAAAATTCAAATAGTTGAACAATTATACATAAAAATTATTGTTTACAAAAAAGCAAAAGCATTAATGAAAATCACTTTGTATTATTGCAAATCAAAATACAGTGTGTCAGAATTTTTTTAAATTTGTTGAATTAAACTCTCATTTTTCCTTTACATAAAAAGTTCTTATTTTTAGAAGGAAAATGAACATAGCAAAAGTAAATTATGGAGAACAGATTCTCAAAACCCCATACATTTACGATAAAACCTACACTAAAACTACTCCATCATTTGTTGTTCTTCATTTTACTTATTTAAAATGAAATTTCTAAACATTTTAGCTCATCTGAATCTACTGGTGTAAGAAATACTTCAAATTTTCAAATCCATAAAGATGTTAAAATACTCCTAAATACTAAATTCCACTATTTCATGAATATTTTTTTAGTTAATCCCACACAACATTAATATACGTTACACTGAAATGTTTGCTACTTACAGTTTAAATTAAAACGAAAAGTTGAGGAAGTGAAATATATATTTTTAAAATCTTACATACATAAATTTGAATTCCTACGGCTAATCATTTTTCACTTAAGCCCTACTTACTTACTCTTTGTTTTGAAATCTATCGTTATACAGAGTACGTTCTACGCCAATACAGGCAAAACATGTAAAATGCTAAAAATTCAAATATTTTCAGAGCTGAAATTTATCATGATTAAAATACTTCTTTTAATTTTGTACATGTTAGTAAAAAATACATATAATAATCTTCGCAATCTTTCTTCTGAAATATTGCAGTTACCTAGGCAAATGCTTATTTTATCAAATGCCAGCTGAAAAAAAACTAAGCTTTTTTTACAGAATAAAAATTAAAAAACATTATCCTTTGGAAGAAAATATCTATTTATTTCATCTGCACTACAAAAAATTGAAGTTGCATAATATGTTATATAATTTATAGCGATATAAAAATATTTGGTACTGGAAAAAAAAAAGAAAATAATTTTGTGTATAACAATATCGTAAGTAGAAATTTTTAATACTGACAGATTGAAATGTCTTTTGAGTATAAAAAAGTAAAATATGCATCTTCTTTATAATTCATTAATCAGTTTGAGGATAAACTTGTTTTTACATTATTTCAAATTCACATTTATTTATCATCAAAATAATGAAATTGCAGGTACGTTACATCTTACATTATGTTGCTGCTGTCTGTGAACAAAAGACCAAACATTTAATTAAATATTTATGTTTTCAACATAATTTTACAAATAAAAATACCAAAACAAGAATTAATGTTATGACGGTTATTACATAAACATTACTGTTAAAATAAATGTAACGATGTTGCTATATAATCATAAGAGACACCAGAACTATAACTACAAAACAATGACAAAAGCAATCATATAAATTCAAATAGTAGGACAAAATAAAATAATATTGGTTTTTGCAATAATATTTATGAAAATAATAAAACAAATATGTTACACATTTATGAAAAAATATTAAAATATATGCTGATTTGATAACTAATTATAAGAAATTGAGACAGTCTCTGAAGTTTTACAATCTTATGCAAAGCATGTAACTTGTAATTTTGAAAATTTATTTTATTTATTTTTATTTATTTTTATTTTTTGATATTAATGTTCAAAGTATTTTGAATTTTCTTTAAATACAAACCGAAACTGCTAAAGAATTTAACAAATATGATTAGTTGTATTAAAA
Organism: Pardosa pseudoannulata; assembly: GCA_032207245.1. Lineage (NCBI taxonomy): Eukaryota > Metazoa > Arthropoda > Arachnida > Araneae > Lycosidae > Pardosa > Pardosa pseudoannulata. Next base: position 118,451,866 of record CM063506.1, on the reverse strand, counting down.
ATATTACTAGCTTTGAAAGTTCTCAATTATGAATGAGATTCACATTTATCCATTCTCAAAATAATGAAATTGCAGATATGTTAAATCTTGCAAAATGCTGCTTCTGCATGTGAACAAAAGACAGAACAACTACTGAACTATTTAGATATCCAACTCAATTTTTCAAACAGAAATACTAAATCAGAAATGAAGCTTATGACGTCCATTTCATTATTTAATTTTTAGAAAATCGCTATGATAGTGAGCGTTTAATAATAGATATTTATGTTCATAATAATTTGAATTTTGATAAAATACATCTCGAAAATTCTAAAAAATTAGAAATATGACTGATTGTATTAAAAAGAAATTTACGTGCTTTGAAAGTTCTCAATTATGAACGAAATTCACATTTAATCATTTTCAAGCTAATGAAATTGCAGATATGTTAAATCTTGCAAAATATTGCTACTGCCTGTGAACAAAAGACAAAAGAACTAATGAAATATTTAATTACACAACACAACTTACAAAATAAAATACTAAATCAAAAATGAATTTTATGATGCCCATTATATAAACATTACTCTAAAAACTAATGTAAATATGTCGCTAAAATAATCATTATTATAAGAGAAACCACAATTATAATTATTTATTTTACTAAAACAATGTTTTAAATTAAAATAGTAGGATAAAAGTAAATAACATTAATTTTTTTACAATAATATGTATGAAAATATGAAATAAAATATATTACAGAATTATAAAAAAAGATTTAAAATATATGCTGATTTAATCACTGATAATAAGCAATTGAGGCAGTCTCAGAAGTTGTACTATCTTAGATATTGTTTAACTCATAATGCAAAATATTTAACTAGTATTTTTAATAACTTCAAATCATTATTTAACTTTTAGAAAATCGCTATGATAGTGAGCGTTTAATAATAGATATTTATGTTCATAATAATTTGAATTTTGATAAAATACATCTCGAAAATTCTAAAAAATTAGAAATATGACTGATTGTATTAAAAAGAAATTTACGTGCTTTGGAAGTTCTCAATTATGAACGAAATTCACATTTAATCATTTTCAAGCTAATATGTTAAATCTTTCAAAATCCTGCTGCTGCCAGTGAACAACAACAAAAAAAAAACTAATGAAATATTTATGTATCTAACACCACAATTTTACAAACAGAAATACTAAATGAAAATAGAAAAACAAATACGGTACAGAATCATAAAATAAAATTAAATATATATCCTGATTTCATAACTAATAATAAGCAATTGAGTCAGTCTCAGAAGTTGTACAATGTCATGATGCAAAGCATGTAACTAGTAATTTTAAATAACTTTAAATCTTATATGAAATTTTTAGAAAATTCGCTATGACAAAACAGCGTTTTATAATAGATATTCAAGTTCAAAATAATTTGAATTTTTATGAAATACAAACCAAAACTGCTAAAGAACTCAGAAATATTATTGAAAGTTTAAAAAAAACGTGCTTTGGAAGTTCTCAATTATGAACGAAATTCACATTTAATCATTTTCAAGCTAATGAAATTGCAGATATGTTAAATCTTGCAAAATATTGCTACATCTTGGGCAAAAGAACTACTGAAATATTTAATTATTCAACACAATTTACAAACAGAAATCAAAAAATGAATTTTATGATTCCCATTACATAAACATTATTATAAAAATTAATGTAAAGATGTCACTAAATAATCGATATCATAAGAGAAACCACAATTATAATTATTTATTTTACTAAAACAATGTTTTAAATTAAAATAGTAGGATAAAAGCAAATAACATTAATTTTTTTACAATAATATGTATGAAAATATGAAATAAATAAATTAAAATTATATGCTGACTTAACATCACATTAGCAAATTTTTATGAAAATATATTTCCACACTTAAAGACCAGTGAATGTAGTAATAATATTTTAAATAAAACTATCTTAAAAATTACAATACTGATATATCAATGAATTGAAATTTAAACAAGCTTATTGAGTTTCAGTCTCGATATTCACAACAGCTTCATCATTGATACTTCAATTCAAAATAAGGATTTATTTACGATGGAGAAGTAAGAAGACAGAAAACTGTAGTAAGTTTTAAAATATTTAATCTAATTACAGTAAATACAATAATTAGACATTTTCATTTCTGTATCTAAGGTAATATTATGAAATAAGAAACGTATCTCTATTATAATTTAAATTTTGTAAAGAATTATTATTTTCTATTCATTTATTGATGTTATAACGAATTTTTAGATTAGTAAATGTTTGCCGGTCAACTTAAATATAAAATCAAACTTTGATTCACAGATTTATTCACTAAACGTAATGTTTAAGCACATATTAGTAAAAGAATTATAAAAAAAAAATTTTCTCTTGAATTAAATACAGGAATATCTACGAAGATCTTACTTCCATGTGATTTAATCTTCAACTTAGTTACGGTAAGAAAAGTCTATTAAGTGTCATGAATTTCAAGTATCAGATAAATTTTATAGTTTAAATAATTTTTAAATTCATAAAGCTTAATATGCATAATTATATATATATATATATATATATATATATGTTTACATAAATATTTACTCGTATATATATATATATATATATATATATATATATATATATATATATATATATATATATATATATATATATATATATATATATATATATATGTTTACATATATATATATATATATATATATATATATATATATATATATATATATGTGTGTGTGTGTGTGTGTGTGTGTGTGTTATATTGCCTTTAGTCAAAAAAACCCTGCTCTCATCGCTATAAAATATTGTACTAAATTCTTATTTAGAGAATTATATAAAATCACTAAAGACAAAAGAAAAATATTTATAGTACACAAATTGCCGTAAATCTTCGGCAAATTTATTAAATTCCGTAAGTTTGAATATTCTGCATTACAAGTTGAGGAATAAAATGTTTATATAATATAATAGTAATAATTTTCATATATAATATGTTTATCTTCTTAAGAAAAGAAAAATTTTATTTTCTTTATTCTTGCTTATTTATTTTTAAAATAATTAACATGAAATATTTATCTCTCAGAACTTCGATTTTAAAGATAAAAGGTAAATGTACTAGTGTAAATAGTTATGAGGAAAAATCAGTTTTGTAGCATTAATATGACTACATAATTTTACTTAAAATTATGGTGTTTAAATTAATATTACTTCATCTTCATATTTAAAAAACTTCATTAAGAAACCATATTTATCATCTTTAATTTTTATATAGTTTTATATAAATATTATTTGAATTTACACACACATGTATATAGAGTGAAAAACAAAACTAATGTTCAAAACTGCAATGGAGAAGTTCGAAAACAAATTTCCCCATAAGATGGACGATTGAATACCAAGTAGCGATTAGGCAGGCCGTTGCTATTCGTCACTAGAGAGGCAGCTCTAAATGAATGACAAACATGTTGCTATACAGCTTATGAACAGAAATGCACACTAAGATGTTACACATGTTGTAGCACTTTATTAAGAGCAAATTGCAGGTATGACACTCTCCGATCCAAAAGTATTTCGATTCTGGTAGTCAACACTTGGACACGCGTTTGTTTCTTTTGCAAAAACAAAACATAGGTGTTCCAAATTGAGCAAGAATGGCAAAGATATTAATGTGAGCATAATCATCCAGATTTTTGTAAAAATATAGTCATTGCCTTTTTGAAAAAATTAATTGACACAGACAATCCGTTGATGAGTTGAGGTGAACAAGTTTCTCGGCATCTGAGATCTACCTATTTCAGTTGTCTAGAATTCTTCTGATGGGACATCTAAAAATTGTTGTTTATGAATACCATTGAGTTATCAGACGCTTATTGGTCCAATTAGCGTTGCAGATACTAAGTGCTTGAAATGTCTGGAATCTTACAACACCTATTCAGTCTATCATTGTTATGTCTATTGCTTAACAACTAGAGGTTACTCATTTGCGCACTTTTTGGTAAAGTTATTTTTAAAGTATAATTCTTCTTTATTTTGAATTTTATTTTCACCAAGCAAGAATCACTGGAGACTTTCCATTTGCTATCACACCACAACATGTATATCGAAAGTTATTTTTCTGCTACAGGTACCAATTCCTTTCACAGTTGTAATGATTACTGCTATTATACCCTATACGTAAGTAGAAATCTTTTAAAGAAAACATATCCCGCAGTATGAAATGCTGAAAGTTATGTGTCATGCTGCGACACACATAACCGCAGTTTACTGGTCTCTTTAACCCTTTAAATGTAACTAATAATAATTCTTTGGGATTCAAGGAAATTAGTACATAAAAGGAAATTCAAGGAAATTAGTACATAAATAGTATCTATAAGGAAATAAAGGAAATATATATAAGTATATATAAATGTAATATAAGGAAATGTAATAAGTATATATAAATGTAATATGTAAATATTACATTATATATACGTATATATATATATATATATATATATATATATATATATATATATATATATATATATATATATATATATATATATATATATATATATATATGTAAATGTATATATAAATGTAAGAAATGTAATAAGTATATATAAATGTAATATATATAAGTATATATAAATATATATAAGTATATATAAATGTTCAAGGAAACTATAAGGAAATATATATAAGGAAATATATATAAGTATATTCAAGGAAACTATAAGGAAATATATAAAAGTATATATAAATGTTCAAGGAAATTAGTACATAAATAGTATCTATAAGCTTTATAAATGTAAAAGTCATAATTTTTATTTACCTTCCTTGACGGAATTTGAAGGGTGGTTAAAGTGTAAAATCCAACCTCTCGTAGAGTGAAAATACTTTTTTTAAAGTTTAATTATACTGGGAGAACAATGATTATTATCATAAAAATGTCATAATAAAAAAACTAAACAATTTATAGCTGAAAAATAGCCGCATGGTAGGGAGCTGCTTTTCATTACAGGAATTTGTGGGTTGAAATCCCACCGCAGGAATGAATGTTTGTAGCCATTTGTAATCGTCCTTAAGCTGTAGATCCCGCTCTCATTAGCCCTTGGGTTGGAAAACAATAGACGGTAGCGCTTCAAACCAAACAACTAAACCCAACATAAACAATTTATAAGTGTTGTTTATAGAGATACTTTTTATTTGGTGTCATAAGTGAAAAATATCTTACTGTCTTTTCGAGGTAAAATATGTTTAACCACATATATTTCAAATGAAAAAATAAATTAAGTAAAGAACTATTCTATGCTGTGAGTATGGAATATCATAATCATAGAATATAAAAACATCTTTCATATGTTTTTGAAAAGGGGAGGAAAGATTTAACAGGTTAGGTTTCGCTTTGAAACCACTTCCAGTTAAAGGGTTAATCTTTTCATATGTGAAATATTTAATTTCAGTAAATGTAATACAAAAATTGATTTAACTGTGTAGTTATGAGTCTCCCATTATGCGTATATATTTACCAATATTTAAACAGGTAGAAAGCTTAGTAAAACGTTTTACAAGTGAAACGATTTTATGATAAACTGTATTATTAGAATGTATAGCAATTTACACTGTGTATTTTCAAATGGATATAGATGCAATTATTTCAATTATTATTAATGTTTCAAAAAGAAAACATTCTAGACATGGTCTCATATATTTATATATCAGATACTTGGAAAACAAAAAGGGCATAGATGATAGATAAAAATTTATATACATTAATAGACACATTTTATTTTTGGTGGAAAGAGATGTATATTCTACTATTAAGTTTAGGCTTTTAATATGCTAAAAACAAAAATCATGCTACAAATACTTACAGAGTATTAAGTTTCAGGATTAACGGCTTCAGAATGCCATAATGCTAATAATTGAGATTTTACCATTTTTAAATTTATTATCCTTTAAAAATTATACTATCTCCTAAGCAAGCAATTATTTTTCTCATTTTCTTTTTATAAGATGACTATAATTTTGTTTTCTGTCTAAACAATTTTCTTAAAATAATTATTTCTTCTAAGTGGACTTTTTTTGAATTCGCAAAAAGCTAATATTTTATCATATTTATAATATCAAAGCATTGTTAAAAGAGTAAAAAGTAAAAGTAAATTTGCATGCTAAATATTTATTTAATTTTATAAAAGGATTATATTAAGTCATTCGAAATTAACATAAAAGTACATATTGTTATGTTACTGAATCTGATATACATAAATGTACTATGATCTGCTTCCCACAGGTGTAAAACTGTTATTTAGATATGTTAAAAAATTATAACTAAAAACCGTTACCTCTTAGAACCTATTTAGAGATGTATTTTTCTACAACTATTTTATTAAACCACAATATTTATTTAACCGCGACACAGAATAAAAGCAAAGACTTCACAGTTCTAAAAATAAAATAACTAATATTCAATGTGAGAAAACTTTTTCTTTTAGCTAAAAAAGTTATTGAAATATACTTAACGAAATAATTGCTGATATTAGAAATGTTTATAATCTTGCTTTAAAAGCAACTTTCAATTTCAGTTATTAACAACTTCAACTTTATGTTACTCAATCAAGCAATCAAAGAGACATTTTGGAAGAAGTTTTTAAAGCCTTATACTTTATAATTATAAATATTTAAGGATCTGTGTCTTAGTGCATAGAATCAATTATTAACAAATAAATCATATTTAAATAAAATGTTCGAAAATCATCCATATTTGACCAGGTCTAGAAATATAACTAGTTCATATTTGGAGAATAAAAATTATTTAAAATTTCCTTTTATGTTATAAAGTTATTAGCTACAGAATTAAAGTTTTCAATATACAGCTATACAGATAATACAGCTATAAACACATAAAAAAAGTTTGAAATTGTTTTTGATTTTATGAATGGCGACATAACGTATAATTTTAAATTAAACCATATAGTTGTTAATTTATGTCTCTTAATAGTTATAGCTTATAATATAGCTTTTAATAGTTGCCTTTAATAATTAACTCCTAATAGCTATATTTTATAATATTTCTTTTAATCAATTGAAAATAATAATTGTAGTATTATATAAAAGTTGGAGCATGTTTTAAATATCTCATTTTTTATATATCTCTATGGCATTTTTAAAATATGATACTTTGAATACATATAATTTAAACATACTACATCAAAGTTTCTTTAGAAGATACATGATCATATAATAATTAATAATTACAAGGAATTAATAGGTTTAATAACCACTCTAGATTATGTTGCAGAAAAAAACATTCCTACTTAAATCTTTTCCCTATCTCTGACATTTAGCAAAATTTTATCGCGTTTTAAAATAGAAACCAAAACTTACTTGAAATTAATGTTTTGAAATGCACACAATCTGTCAAATTTGTACTTCAAAATATTTTTTAAGGCATTTTACGTCTGAAAAGGATTTTTTACTATTTCAATTGATTTATTTTGGGACTTTTCTCTAATTTTCATGATAATATCAAAGTCTGTGAATAAAAATAAATTTCCTTATTATGCGCAAATGTCATGCGCATAGAGCATTTTTAATAAAGCTACTTTATACATATTTATATAATATTTTTAAAAGCATTTTACATTTGATTATGACTTTTTGGTATTACATTTGTTTTATTTTAGGACATTCATCGAATGTTTAAATGATAACATAAAAATCTGTGAATAAAAATAAATGTCATTTTTATGCGCAAATGGCATAGTTATAAAGCATTTTAATAAAGCTATATTTTCAATGTTTAATACTTACTAGAGTCTAAAGTAATTTGTAATTACTCTTATTTGTGAAGTATGTTTTGAATATATATATTTCTAATACTACATACAAATTTCAAGCATAGTAATGAAGAAATAAAATAGTTTTAATTTTACTGTCATCTTAAGAATTAACATTTTCAATAATTACATATCACAGAAAATTTTGACACCTTATCGTTCCTAGATTTATAAAATAATATCGGATAAACACATATATTTTATATATACTATATCAAAGTTTCTTTAGAAGATACATGGTCATATAATAATTAATACATACAAGGAATTAATAGGTTTAATAACCACTCTAGATTATGTTGCATTATAAAAACACTCCTACTTAAGTTCTCTCTCTATCTGACATTTAGTGAAATTTTATCGCGTTTTAAAATAGAAAACAAAATTTACTTAAACTTAATGTTTTGAAATGCACACAATCTGTCAAATTTGTACCTTAAAATATGTTTAAAAGCATTTTATAGCTGCAAAAGGATTTTGTACAATAACAGTTGTTTTATTTTGTAATTTTCGTCGAATGTTCTTTATATCATCAAAGTCTGTGAATAAAAATGAATGTCCTTATTATGCGAAAATGTCATGTGCATAGAGCATTTCTAATAATGCTACTTTTTGAACATTTATTTAATATTTTCAAAAGCATTTTACACCTAAAAACAACTTTTTGGTATTACAATTGTTCAATTTATATAACTCGGTGTTTATGATAACATCAAAGTCTGTGAACAAAAATAAATGCCCTTATTATGCGAAAATATCATAGGCATAGAGCATTTTTAATAAAGCTACATTTTAAATGTTTAATAGTTACTAGTTTCTAAAGTAATTTGTAAGAACTCTGATTTCAAAAATAAGTTTTCATATATATATATATATACATATACATATACATATATATAATATATATATATATATATATATATATATATATATATATATATATATATATATATATATATATATATATATATATATATATATATATATATATATATATATATATATATATATATATATATATATATATATATATATATATATATTTCTAATAGTACATACAGATTTCAAGCATAATAACATAGAAATAAAATAGTTTCAATTTTACTGTCATCTTAATAATTCATATTTTCAATAATAACATATCACAGAAAATTTTTTCGCCTTATCGTTTCTAGATTTCCTCATTTCTAAATATAAATAGAAATGTTTAAATTATTAACTGATGAATTATACAAATCTGTCTTTTAATTCCCATAAAATTTAATAAATAAGTATTGGTTTTTAAACAGTTATATATAGATGCTAACTACGACTGCATTTGGAGGTATAATAGAAAATCTCATGAATTTAAAAAGGGCATCATCTTAAAATGCACTATTCTTAAACGTTCATGAACTCCAACCATTTCTATTCAACTCATGGAAGAAAAGTTCAAAGCATTACATTACGGAGTTAAAAGTTTGAGTTTTCACAAATGATGAATTTTTAATGAAAAGCCGAAAAGTGTCCTCTATGTTAAATGGTTTTAAGGTTGTCAAAGAAAATCAATATTTGTACTAAGATTATATTTTATAGCTCTGCCTACCTAGAAATGTTGTTTTGAAAATACGTTTGAGTAGCTGTAAGTATGCAAAAGATTGAGTATACTACTTCAAGTATTTAATAAATATATGTAAATTATATTAGCTAGTTTTAAATTATTTATTTTAAAAAAGGATTTTTCACAATCGTACTAGTTTAAGTTTCAAGCAATGCGTGCAGATAGAAATATTTAAATTATAAAGTAAAAACATAATTTTTCAAGTATACAGAGGATGGAATATGTTTGACGTATATTTGTTTTTAAAATTACTAATGCATTGAATATAATTATCTGAATGCTGCACTAGTTATTCCTTTAATAAATGCAACGCTAAATTCCTAATTATAATACTAACTGATACACTAATTATACTAACTATTACACTTATTATACTAATACTAATTATACACTAGTTATAATACTAGGTAGATACAAAATATTTATGATGCATTTATAGAAATGTATATGTAATGAAATATGTTTTCATTTATACTTGATAAAAAATTAACACATTGATAAATAGTCTAAAGGAGCTATTTCAAAGAAATACTGAGAGATATTTTTAATTTGACATAACAAAGCTAAGATATTAGTAAGATAAAATAGTTTCTTCAGTAGTGAAAAGTAGATTCAAATAGATCACATGGATTATCATTACATTTTATCCAAATTTATTTTTTTATGCTTTTAATATAGTCAGTCCATTTAGTAAGAAATGAATAAATTTTTTAAATGGCTCAGGATAGTTTCATATATATATATATATATATATATATATATATATATATATATATATATATATATATATATATATATATATATATATATATATATATATATATATATTTGTCTGTATATACATATGTGTATATATATATATGTATATACAAATATATGTATATATATATATATCTATATATATATATACATATATATATATATATATATATATATATATATATATATATATATATATATATATATATATATATATATATATATATATATATATATATATATATATATGTATATATATATATATATATATATATATATATATATATATATATATATATATATATATATATATATATATATATATATATATATATATATATGTTACATAATCAATAAGCATTTCGATATTTTAAAAAATTTGTACACATTTCATTTGGATCTAAATATCTTTCCTGAAAATTATAAAGAATATTTCAGTTCGTTAATGAGGTTATCTAAAACGTTGTAAGAAAATATAAAGATTTAATAGACTGTTGAACATATTAGTGAATATTTGCTGACATATTTGAAGCATGTAAGTCATTCTTCTTTATCCGAATATGAACAAATATGCACTTTTTTGGCGTTTTCTATCAATTCATAAAAATAAAATAATTCGTTTGCATAAAGTTTTAAGGGTTCTTTTTTAGCAATAACTTGTGGTATTTGCATATTCAAAGAAAGAACAAATTGTGTTCATTACAACGATCAATGTATATTGCAATGGAATATGGAGCAAGATAAAATCTGCACAATTGATCAAAATGGGTAAGTTCGATTTCTAATTATTCTTCTCTTTATTCCTTTTTTATATCAATTTGAATTATTTCTATAATTATGCGAATTTTTTAAGGTTGCTAATCTAACACTTACTTGAAGGTCCAGAGGCTTTTAATACGGACTATCTATCAAAGATGAAAATTCAAATTTTTCCTGAATCTAAATTTTTCCTGTTCAGTAATAAAGCTATCTAACAATTTCTAAGAAAATATAAAGATTTATTCAGAATGTTGAACATATTAGTCAATATTTGCTGACATATTTAAAGTATGTAGATCGTTCTTCTTTATCCGACTACGAACAAAATAACACTTTATTGAAGTTTTCTAACAATTCCTGACAATAAACTTTTTTGCATACATTTTTAAGGGATTTTTTTCTAGCAATAACTTGTGGTATTTGCATATTTAAAGAAAGAACAAATTGTGTTCATTACAACGATCAAAGAAATTTGCAATGGAATATGGAACAATATAAAAACTGCACAATTGGTCAAAATGGGTAAGTTCGATTTCTAGTTATTCTTCTCTTTATGTCTTTTATATATCAATTTGAATTATTTCTATAATTATGCGAATTTTTTTAAGGTTGCTAATCTAACACTTACTGGAAGGTCCAGAGGCTTTTAATACGGAATACCTATCAAAGATGAAAATTCAAATTTTTCCTGAATCTCTGAAGCAGGATGTTCAACATAATGGGGTTTGATGATTAATTGACTGTGAACGGCAGTTCAAGTTCACAACCATTTATTGCTGTTTAAAGCTCCATGATGGTATTTAAGACCAAAATATGAAATCAGACAGCAAGAACCATTTTGTGAGTATTATAGTTTGTATATGTGTTAAATTTAAAATGTATAATAATAACTTTTTCTTTCATAGCAAAGAGTTTAATCAATTTTTACTGAAAATGGTTTAAAAGTTTGAAATAAATTAATTGACACTTTGATCTACTGTTGATTCAAAGTAGTACCCAATCCAGAATGTCCGCATCGATGCCTTTAAGTAATCTTCGCTCTTTTAAGACTCATGGCATACTAAAAACTACAGGATGGCTATAATTAAATTTCCCACTTTAAAGATATCTACAGTAGAAACTATTTATTCAGAAAATTATGAAATGTTGTATTGGATATAAAAAAGAGATTTGATTTTGTTTCAACGAATAAAAAAATTAGTTCAAAATTTCACCACTAGAGGACGTTTATGATTAATTACATATTTAGGGCAGTACTCACGAAAATCATTGAAAGGCTAACCACGATTAATGTCTGTTTAAAAGTAGAATTGCGTCCCACCATTGGTTGGCTAATAAAGTGTCAACCAGTGATGAGACAAAGTGTCTCCAAAACCAAAAGTTTCATGGGATGAAGCTTAGGGATTGAAGTGGGAACAAATTAGGAAAGGGGTGACTGGTGACACGTTCTTTTGTAAAGGGATTATTGAGATCTTTCTTAACAGGAAGGCTAATGTGAAGACTTTTAATATGTGTGGCTTTTCGCTTTGGGGGCATTTGAAACATGTAGTCAGTCTTAAGATGCCAAGAACTATACTTGATTAAGAAGATAATATTTCAGGACATGTTCTCAGCATTTTCCCGGTCGGACTGCCGTCAACTGTAGAACATGTTATCTTACGATATGAAATGATTACGTCATGTTTAACACCTTCTTGTTTTAACCGTTGGTTAAATATGTAATTCAGCAAGTCTTCCAGTGCTGAAATTTTCAACTAATTAATTTGATTCGCTCAAACAAGTTTCCATGCCTAATTATGTTGTACACAATATCTTACAACTTTCCGAACAATAGTTTTGACTGTAGAAATTTTTAAAGTAAGGATGTTTCATTATGGGCACTTTGTATATCTAAATGTTGATATACGTAGAACTACTTTTGTAAACAACTCGCCAATTATAGTTGCTATAATTGTTGGAATGTTTTTTAAAATTTTTCACACAAATAATCTCAGTCATATTTCGTTTCTTACATTAATCGTGTTTCGATTTATTGCTGTTGTTGCTACTTAATAAAACATGATTTTATACATATACAAAGTTTATTAAACATCATTGAAACAGCAATGAGTATAGTGATTTTAGAAATTACCAAAACAGCCATGATGAGAATGTTAACGTACAGCAATTTAAGAATGTCCTCCGCCTCTACAAAACATTCCTACTTTGAGGGCAATATATTTAAGTCCTCCTTAGCGATTTAATTTATAGCTGCTAGATATGCTGTATTTATTTACACTGTTGAATACCTATTCGGATATTCATGCAGAATTATTGCATCACTCTAATATTCCAGCACACCCAGCTTGATAACCAACCACTTAATTAGTACAACAGAAGGTAATATAACACTTAGATAGTTTTTGCTGAATACTACGCAAATGCCTGAAGCTTGTTCTTATAGTATAGAAGAATTGAACAGTGCAAATTTTACTCATTTTTTAATGTTTATTAAGCAACATCAAAATAGAAATGTCCAGAATAGCCATGTAAATTATAGCAAGTATGAACGTCACCCACCTCTACAAAGCATTCTTACTTTGAGGGCAATATAAGCTTAAGGATTTAATTTACAACTGCTGGCTATGCTGTATTTATTTACACTGTTGAATACGTATCCGGATATTCATACTGAAATATTGTACCAATCTCATATATCAGCACACGTAGTTTGATAACCAACCACTTAATTAGTACAACAAAAGGTAATATAACACTTAGATAATTTTTGCTGAATACTACACAAATGCCTGAAACTTGTTCTTACAGTATAGAAGAATTGAACAGTACAATTTTTACTCATTTATTAATGTTTATTAAACATCATCAAAATAGCAATGACTGTATTGATTTTAGAAATATCCAGAATAGCCATGAAGAGAATGTTAAAGTATATCAAGTATGAAAGTCACTCACCTCTACAAAGCATTCTTACTTTGAGGGTAATATAAGCTTAAGGATTTAATTTACAGCTGCTAGATATGCTGTATTTATTTACACTGTTGAATATTTATTGCATACAGAAATATTGCTTCAATCTAATATATCAGGACACACAGTTTGATAACCAACAACTTAGTTAGATCAACAGATGGTAATCTAACACTTAGATAATTTTTGCTGAATTTTACCAAACTACCTGGAGCTTGTTCTTATAGTATAGAAGATTTAGACACTGCAACTTTTACTCAAAAAATTTAATTTCTTTTTTATATTTCGTGATTTTTCTTAAAATTCGAATAAATTTATTTATAATTCTATTTCCACTTAATAAATTAATTGTTATCTTCATAAAGTTCAATTATTTTGCAGCACAAAAAATAATGATTTTAAGAGTTAAATTTGGTAATGTGATAATGCTCAAAAGAAAAAAAAATTATTAAAATCTCATTTTCAAAAGAACATGAACTTCTGTAAAGTAAATGTTTAAGGGTCATCACCTTTAATTCTTCAAAAATTTAATTATTTTATTTTTTCGTTTTTAATACTTCTAGATATCTTTTAATCGCTTAAAACAAACTCCAGTGATATGTTTGAATCAGAACCTGCAAAACTACACTATCTTTGCATCTAGTATTATAGTTTTTAAGGGAAAAATTAAATCTTTAGATGTAATTTACTGAAAATGGTATTTTCGACTTCAGTACACTCTAAACAAAATTTATTGCACACATTGATTTCAAGTTTTCACAGTAAATACATCAGATAATCAACAAGAAATAAATTAAGTCAGGAATAATTAAAGAATAGAGTATAATCTCTATGTTGGTCTTTCTTAAAATGCCCAGTAGGTATACAGAAATATGAATTTGCACTGTGTTAGTCTAATAAAATGCGATTCCTCAAGAATGGGAGGTTTTAGTGAGTTTGCCTTATATCTGCGATCCAGATTAATAACTGCTGGTATGTCGGTCAACGCCTGATGAACTGATCTTGTTAGAAGCATGAACACCGATTTTTGTGAATGGACATAAAATGTCGTTGCATAACATTACAAGTGCGTGGATAATAGGCAACTGGAATTTTCATGTAAGACTCTAGTATATTATCTCGTATGCACCAGTATGTGATTGGATCAAACTGCTACATTGGATCTACAGACCTGGATCAATCTACTATAACTGACTGACCCCCACCACAAGGCTGTTGCTTCTTTCAGACTCTATACACAACACGAATGTCTGGATGATCATCAAAACTGAGATATCCACGAGCCTCTCTTGTGTACTAAATGGATATCAAGTTATTATGGATGGAGACCACATTCTATATGCTGTAGCCCATTATGAAACTTTCACTGGTTTCAAGGTATTGGAAGGTAAGAGGCCAATTTATATTTTCCTTCTTTCTTATTTTATACTTTCCTTTTTTTCTTGCTTGTATTTAATTTTCTCTTTGTACACTATATGTGAATCGTTCTTTGTCGTTGAAAGTAGCATATATATTTTATACTACAGATTTTTTTAAATCCATCTGACTAACTCCTTGACAATAAGATGGATTCTTATACTAATAGAGTAACCTAAACAATTTTGAAGTAGAAGAGACATTTCTTAATGTTTGTGCAAAAGCATTGAACAATCAGGTTGTGCAGAGCAACCCTTCTCAGATTGTCATGTCAAATGGAATAGCTTGTGCAGAAATGGTTATAATGACAAATGTTTGCAAAGTTCATCAGGCGCAGTTACCATTAATAAGAAATAATATCTGATTATACACTCCAGAGCGAAAACATTATGAGCGTAGATGCAGTTGGCGTTAACGCTTGATCAACAAAGACTCACGAGTGGAACGTTTGCTGCGCAGCCCCACAGTTTATCCGACATTATTTTACATGTCCCTGCATTGTGATGGGTTGTCAGATGAGCCTCAGTCTGGCTCCGGTTTTGTTTCAACATGCGAGACAGTCTCCGGCGACCTTTGTCTTCGAAAGCGTATGGATGTTCAACACCATTTCGTCAACTGCTGGTTTCACCGTCATTCATCCACTTTGCATAAGTACTAACCATTGTAGATCGAGAACAATCCACGAGTCGTGTATTTCGGAAATACTTGTTCCGAGCCTTCGAGCCATTGCAATCTGTCCTCTGTCAAAATCGCTTGGATCCGCAGTCTTTTCCATCACACACAGAAGTGAAAATTCTTCAGACTCTCCAGGAGAAGTTAAATTCCACTTCCAGATGATCACGTACCCTCCACGTCATCCAGCCTAGTTCATTGCAAAATGTAGGAGTGGTCATAATGTTTTACCTCTTTAGTGTATGTGAATCGGTCTCTGCCATTGAACGTTACATATATATTTTATATTAAATATTTTTTAATCCCTTCTACTGACTGACACCTTGACAATTAGATGGATTCTAATACTAATAAAAGAACCTAAAAATTTTAAAGTAGTAGAGACATTCCTTAATAATTGTCCAAAAGTATCGAACAATCATGTTGTACAGAGCAACGCTTCTTAGATTGTGATTTCAAATGGGATAGCTTGTCAAAAAATGGTTATAATGACAAATTTTTGGTCATTTTCAGTCACCATTAATAGGAGATAATATCTGATTATATAATCATTGTCGAAACATACGACTTAAAAGATTAAATTTGAAAAATAAAAAGTAATTAAAACATGGCTCACAAAATGGAAAGAACCATAACTAGTTTAAACGTATACAACAA
>CM063506.1:118425180-118430180 GCA_032207245.1 Pardosa pseudoannulata | reverse complement strand
GTTAAGAAATACATTAATAGTCTGCAATTTTCAGTAAAACTGAAGCCAAAACAAATTCTAATATTCACACGATATATTTTTCCTAATGCAGCAAGTGATAACACCTTAACAGGGCTGCAAATCTCGTACTCATTTAGCATCACCCGAAGAATTAAGGACACCTGTAGATTAAAGTGAGTAACAATACCCCGCTGTGTCCTCATAATTTAGAAGCAGGGATCAAGCAGAAGAACCCAGGCTTGGCTATCCCTCCCCAGAGGTATCGTTTGAGAACTTGGCTGACTTTGTGATCACGAGCACATATTCTACTTGTCCCAGTCACCTTCAGCAAACACAGTGAATCTTAGGCGGGCTTCAGCCCCGAACTAGCAACTTTCCTGTTGCTAGATCCCTGCCTTTGCCGACTAAGCTACCCCGGCTCATTCAAACTGTGAGAGTGCAGCTATGTTTGACATAAGGTTAACTAATCTGATTTGCTTGCCGCACTCACACGTTGTGGGTTGAATGCCCTAGTTTTTTTTCGCGACTCCAGGAAGCGTGTGGTGTGGCTAGAGAAAGCGATTGCACTTAAACTTCACCAAATTTTGGAGAGTTGTGATTGGTCTCCAGGAGGCGATTCAGGACCATCCTTGAAGTCCCGGTCCTTCTGGGCAGAATCTGGAAAGAACTCATTGTGCAAAGGACAATGGAACAACGAGCGCATCAGCACAGGATAATGGAAAAAGCATAGGGCTGCCTGAGTAGAAAGAAGGAAGGAAAAAAATGCAGCGTTCTCTAGGACATTGGCAATTTTTTTTCAGGCGTAGCACGTGGAGTGCTTCTTTTAATTTTTAATTTTTTAAAAATATTTTTTTAGCATATTTCCTTGTCTTTTGTTCAATATATGAATGTTGTAATATAGATCAGTGGCATTTTACTATAATTAAAGACGATGTAAAGTAAATTTGGGTTATAAAATGCTTTGAAATAACAACAGCAATGTACTATACCACAGCACAAACGATATAACAACTTGTATAAAATTATATAGCTAAATTGGCAAAGTAAATTACATGCTTTTAAAATTTTATGGAAATAACGGTTATCACAATTTTGTTAACAGAATAACAACTTTTAGACAAAGATACTGTTAAATTAATAATCTGCCATTACCCACCATTCTGTATAAACAATGCTTCTAATTAATTTTATCAAGGAAAAATTTTGAGTTTTGAATTTAGCGGTTACCAAAGGAATACAAATTGCTTTAAATTTTTTACAACAAATTTACAATCATCTTACAATTTTTATTAGAAAAAACATGTAGTATTAAATAGAAAAATGTTGAAGCGTAATAAAAAGCCGCAGATCGCAAAAACACCTTTTACTGAAAACACCAAAATAAATTAAGAAATACGAGGTACATTGGGCTTATAGTTTTAAGACCCTGCGTCCAGCCAATTAAATTACAGGCTAAAACAAAACTAATTAAACACAGCCAATCAAAACACAAGAGGATGAACTAAAAAAACCTCGTACGTCAAAGAAAGCTATTACTTATATACAACAATAATCGGCCAAGTCGTCAAGTATGAGTGCGATTATATATTTCAACAAATTAAATTCCTCAATACTAACATGTACTACTTTAAAAGATGTGTAATCATTATAAAAATAAATTGAATAATTATAATAAATTTTGTGAGTAAGCATTTAAACATGTTTCTGTCCAGAAGTACATGTTCTTTAAGAACAATGTTGTTAGAATAATATTTTTTTCTTGAGCATTATTGTGTTGAAACATTGTAGCAAATATACGTTTTAAAATCATTAATTTTCTGTACCGTAAAATTATTGAACTTTCCGAATATAACAAATAATTCTTAAGGTAGACTGTAGAAATCAAAGTACTGGACTCATCAGATGAAAAATAGTTAAATGTGCAGTAGAAATAAAAATATATAACTAAAATTTGTACTCTTCAAATACTTTATAAAATAAGATTTAACTTCCTTTATGTATATAATATTCAGCAAAAATATCCTTAGTCTGATATAAACCACTTTTTTCCTGCCCAATGGATACCTAGAACCCTGGAGTTAAGCAAGGTGTCAATATGAATATCCGAAGACGCATTGACAAGTCAGACATCTGATTATTTCTGACAGATAGGGGGCAGAATAAATCAATTGAATATGGTCTATAATTGAAATATTTTGTGTCCTGAGTGAGTAGAGTCATTTCATTTTGCGTTCACAAACTAAACAACGGGTAAATCTACAGTAAAATTATTATATTTTAAGGTTAAAAAATTGTGACAAAGTCAGAATAAACCAAGTAAAATTATTCTTGATTTATAATTATAAATCAAGAACTGACAAAATGTTCATCTTAATTTGAACATAGCTATTTCAATAAGTGAATTAGTTAAAGATGTTTACAATTTTGAGATTTTATTTTGTCATTATTATATATTTCCCCCAATGTAAAATTTAATACTTTATCAACAACTCATTTTAGTTAATATTATTACTCTGGCAGTTGTTAAGTACTAATGGTGCGATCCTGTAAGTTGCTACAATGCATGAAATTATTCTTGAAAGGATTAATAGAAGAAAGTCCTTTAGACAAGATTTAGCTTGCTATTCTGTCGGAAGCTCTTAAAGTTGGTTAATGAATAACACAAAATTTTACTCAACATTTTCACTGCTATATTATAAGTAATTATGACGTTTAGAATCTATTTCAGGAGCTTTTAGAAGTATAGATGATGAACAGAAAATTGTACTTAAAAGATTTCAAAGCTAGGCTTTTAAGGAATAATGGCATTTACATTATGGGTAAATATATTAGTATTTACTCTTATTTTAATATATTATATGTCAAGCTGTTCTATAGACCACTTTAAAATGTTGGTAAAAATCAAACAAATTTTGGATTTATTCAAAAAGCTTGGCATTTTATATATTATACAAATTATGCACACTATTTTAAAAACTAAACACATGTAAAATATAACAATTAAACAGAAGATAAAATCAATGTATTCTATATAGTTTATAGCACTTTCATAAAGAAAAAAAATAACTATTTATTAAGTACAAGAAGTATGAATAATTTATTATCATTGTATGGAATATCAAGTTTTAAATTTACCATTAAACCACTTGATCTCACCAAATTTAAGTGATATTCATATTTTAAATGATAATAATATTTTTTAAAGTTTTTCATCACACTTTTATATTTAGTAACAGGTTTATACTTATGTAATTCAGCTTTTGCTCCTTGGCTGGAAGCTGTATCTACAGTGGTTCACGATGTTTGAGTTAATACATCCATGCTATAATGAAAAAATATTCAGACAGATGTAATGATGGCAATTTCTAAGTATCCTTGCTTCTTCAGCTGCTGAATCAAAAGTAAGTAATGTAGGAGATATCTATTTTTGTATTGACTGAATATCGAAGAGATAACTGTCAAATAATTACAAGAATAAGAAATATATTGCATGAGAATATAATATTATTCCAGGTAACACAATTCACTTTTTTTATTGCATTTTGTATATTGTTTGATGAAAGATTAAAACAGCAAAAGTAAAGATAATTTTGTAAGATTATTCTGCTCTTTTTTTAATTTTATAAATACTAATACTTTAACTTTTTTTATTGTCTCTTACTAACTCTCTATTATATGATTTATAATCTCTCATTAATAATTTTATTTTCTTAGTTTCAACAAAATGATTTTGAATTCTTCCATAACATGCTGGTGGAGTGAAAAATAAAGAAGGATTATGCTGAAAGTATGTTGAAAGTAGGTTCTGAGCTATGAAATGATGTCTTCGTTGCGCTATGATCCTTGTAATAATACTTAATGAAATGTAAGTGGTGTAATAGATTTAATTGAAAATAGGTAGGGAATATATCCCATATTGCTGAATAGTTGCCAGGTAAGACAAGATAGAGTACTGTTACAATTTCATAATTTAATTTTAATCTGATAGCCTAGAAATAGTATCTAAGTACAAATATGTATATAAATATAAGTATATATATATATAAATATATATATAAATATATATACATATATATGTATATTATGATATATATGTATATATATATATATATATATATATATATATATATTTATATATATATATATTGTATAAATATATATATGTATATATATGTATGTATAAATATATATATATATATATATATATATATATATATATATATATATATATATATATATATATATATATATATATATATATGTATATATATATATATATATATATATATATATATATATATATATATATGTCAGGATTTAAAATATAGAGTAATTTAAGAGATTTTAATTAGGGATTATTTTAATGGGAGTAACGCGCCTCGCGTTACTAGTCACATAAATACGGCTCACGCGCAGTGATATTAGCAGAGAGCGATAAGCAATTACTATAGTCGGACCTTTTGGCTCTCGAAGTAGTGAATACTGCCTTTGTTTGCAGTTGGGCGCCAGAAAAGAGACGCCATGTTGATTTGCGTGTGAAATGGAGTAATAAAGAGAAGAAAATAATGACTTGAGTGTGGACTGATTTATATATTGACCAGTGTGTTTACTCGGACCGTGTCAC
This sequence comes from Pardosa pseudoannulata, assembly GCA_032207245.1. Taxonomy (NCBI): domain Eukaryota; kingdom Metazoa; phylum Arthropoda; class Arachnida; order Araneae; family Lycosidae; genus Pardosa; species Pardosa pseudoannulata. Next base: position 118,425,556 of record CM063506.1, on the reverse strand, counting down.
GAGCCGGAAAGAAAATACTACGCGGGAAATTTTTTTTTTTTTTTTTTTTTGGAAGATGGACAACAAAAGCCGAGATGTCTCACGAACTATGCAGAACATCAAACGTGAACAATTATATCCGATCAAGCGAGCTCAGACTTACACGGATAATCATCCAGGACCATGGCTTCCATCCGCCGTCGGCAGAAAGAGTTTCGAAAACTTTGTGTTCGAGAGATCCGGCCTGCTGTCCTGACAGGGCCACGTCGAGATTCCGATGTGCTCATTTCATCGAAGCTCCATACAACGAGCCTTCCCCATCGAATTGACCGTTTTCCCTTTAAAGCCACGCAAGAACTCTTCAAGACGAGAGCAAAATTAGATTTCAGCAAATTAG
>CM063506.1:118365180-118420180 GCA_032207245.1 Pardosa pseudoannulata | reverse complement strand
TAATATTGTAATATGGGAATATTGTAATATAGGAAGGGAATAATATTGTAATATGGGAATATTGTACTATAGGAAAGGAAAAATATTGTAATATTGTAATATAGGAAAATAAAAATATTGTTATATGAGAATATTGTAATATAAGAAGAGAATAATATTGTAATATGGGAATATTGCAATATAGGAAGGGAATAATATTGTAATATGGGAATAGTGTACTATAGGAAGGGAATAATATTGTAATATTGTAATATAGGAAATTAATAATATTGTTATATGAGAATATTGTAATATAGGAAGGGAAAAATATTGTAATATGAGAATATTGTAATATAGGAAGCGAAAAATATTGTAATATGGAAATATTGTACTATAGGAATAAAAGATCTAGAAATAAACTCCCATAAAACAAAAAGTAATAGAGGAAAAAGCCCTACAAAGTCCCTAAGTGTGGGAAGCAAAAAAGACATCTAGCAAACACACAGATGTAAACCACCTGTGGGCTATGAAGACGTATTTTTAATCCCCTTTTCACGTTACAGAAATCATAAAATCAAACGAGTAAATCTCCCGTGATACTATAGTGTCACATAAATTGTGGGAGTTAATCCCCACGCCATCCACCTGTAGCTGCACAGGATAGCGTTCCATGCTAACTGTTCGGATAGACTAAATACAAAAAGGAAAAGTTCAAGAACCAATGAAGAGGTCCAAGAACGTCCCAATCATGCTCTTGCAATATCTAAATGGTCAGCCACAACCCCTCCCCAAACCCCAAAGTGTAAGGTATTACATAATTTCAAAAAGGAGTTCATATTCTGTATTCAGTCGTCATTTAGGAAATGAGACATTCTCCCCCCAGGCGTCAGCTAGCTAGTTAGTATATTCTCTCCCCATCCGTGAGTTAAACTAGTCGTATCCATCAGACTAGTCAGGTCTTCGAGATCCGTAGCTCTCACGTCAGACTTTGTGTCTCCACAGTACTTTGTGTGAAGCATACTCATGTCTTGGATAAATAAAGAAGGAACCAGTAGAAAATTGAGGTACCGACAGCATATTTAAAGATGGACAAGTCAGGACATGCAAGTCATTTCTGCATGACTAATTCAAATTCTAAGTCAAGTTGCATAAAATCTCTAAAGTCTTCATAGCAGTTTGCCCATCAAGACTGTAAGACATTGCACAAATTAAATCACAACATGGGTATTGATATTATGAAAAATGAATGAAGGAACATATTTTAACATTAAATATCAATCGAGTTAGTCATTTACCGAAGTTTAAATTAATAAAAAAATACTATAACCTGAAATCATGAATAGCAATATATGGTAGTAGATACAGTAAATAGTATGTGGTTTAATAAACTGCAGCATATCGAAATAAAAAATTGATATGCCTCATTTGTACGCATGTCATTCTCCTTTTTCCTTCGACCTAAACCATTGAAAAATTTTTATTGACAGAAATGTATGTAACATATATTTTGTGTATTTCAATCTACCCAAGTTAATCATAACAGATTATTAAAAAGAGAATATAAATTTGTATTAAAATATTCAGATATTTAATGCATTTTTATAATAAAAAGGAGTAATCCATAGTCTAATTTATATGGAAAACCTACAAATTATTACTACTTCCTAATCGAAGAAACTGTGGTCGTTTCGAAGCATTTTTCTCAGAACTAAAATATAAAGCTTCTCAGGAATTGAGCATTTCCTAGTAATGCGAATCAAGATAAGTATTCCCTTGTCTCAACTTACATCCCCTTTTACTTAAAAAAGATAGGAAATAAATTATTTTGATAATGTTATTTCTAAATCATTTTATGTTTTCTCGGTTTCAAATGCGATATTTAAATCCCAACTACGTATGAAGTGGTCCCTTGGTATGCTTCGAAATTTATTCTCTCGTGTTTTCGTTTTTACATTTATTTCTAAGTTACCAACTATAGATATGATACATAAATTATTTCTTTATAAAATGTTCTTCATTGAATGAATCGAGTATCAGTAATAACTATATAGTATAGGTAGTTACTACTGAAGATGTTATTACTCTTTACTGATAAATATATAATTCCTCAGTAATAGTTATTTTTGAGAAAATGTGACAATATGTTTTTATAAAAAAAGCCTTATCATAGATATACTTTTCATTTCATACCGAAGGAAACATTAGTAGATTATGTTAATAATAAGGATTCTAACCAAATTGTGTATTAAAATATTTGAAATAATTGTCCTGTGAATTAATCAATCCCGCAGCTTGTTTTACTGATCATTGTGTAGATTTTGTATCTATTGGGAAGCAATTTTGTGGGGATAACAATAAACAGGTCTCATCAATGAGTTAAAATCAGCGCTACACTTTCTAAAAATTAAGTGAAACATCTTGACGAAAATCCTAGATTTGCAGCCATGAACTATGATACCAACAATTTTTAACACAATTGAATAAAATGTTCATGAATGAATCGAGTGTCAGAAATAACTATATAGTATAGGTAGTTACTACTGAAGATGTTATTAATCTGTACTGGTAAATATATAATTCCTCTGTAATAGTTATTTTTGAGAAAATGTGTCAATATGTTTTTATAAAAAAAGCCTTATCATAGATATATTTTTCATTTCATACCGAAGGAAACATTAGTACAATTGTGTTAAAAATAAGGATTCTAACCAAATTGTGTATTTAAATATTTGAAATAATTGTCCTGTGTATTAATCAATCACGCAGCTTGTTTTACTGATCATTGTGTAGATTTTGTATCTATTGGGAAGCAATTTTGTGGGGATAACAATAACTACACTTTCTAAAAGTTAAGTGAAACATCTTGACGAAAATCCTAGCTTTGCAGCCATGTCCTATGGTACCATTAATTTTTAAGACCAAGGGCGTTGATGTTGGAAGCAAATGTCCTAGTTAGTGATAATTAGTTGCTGTGAAATAGGACATTAGTCGCTCCTGTGTTGGATGAGACATAGAACTTTCCGAGCCTGTTTTATCTTCGTCATCTAGGAAAGTAGTTTTGGGGTTGCTGCAGGTGTGAATCTATCTGCAGCAATATCACTGTGGTCTTTCTTTCCCCTGACATATATATTGTTTATTTTCCAAGCATGATTGCTCCTCAGTTTATCTACCCAGTGAAAGGGTGAATCAACTTTCCCGAGCCCTAGGACATCAACTCAGACCTTTATCTCAGAAATGAAAAACACTACCCTAACATCACCGGGATTCAATCTTTAAATTATTACTAAAAAGTGTAAATGAGAAATACCAAAATATAGTAGACGCTACTAAGGTAATATGCCATTTAAGGCCTTGTATAAAATGATAATTGTACCCATTGATGGTAAAAAAACTGTTTAAAGCGTCACTGTTTCCTCTAAGTCACTTTATATTGTTCTTTTAAATAAGTATTTAGAACTTAATTAGCGATAGAAATTTATACAATACGCATTAGTTTTTAAATGAAAAATAAAAGTAACTTTATGAATAGTTTTTATGCTTTAACATCTCACATTATGTTTAAGATAATTTTCTACAAACAAATACAGTGAGGATTTCTTTCAAATATGCATTTCTATGCACAAAAAAAACCTCACAATATTTTATATTCAATCTCTTCACAATTTATTGCTTTATAAACAAAAAAAAATATCTTGTTTTTAAAAAAACTATTTCTTTAAGACTAATATTTATATATATAGTAAGTGAAAATTTACTTCTATTCTGAACTGAAGAATTTCCCTAAAATATTATCATTTTTTTTATTTTACAGCAATTAAAAACGTAAACGATAAAATACTTTGATATTGTTATTTCTAAATTATTTATGTTCTCGTTTCAAACGGGATATATTATTCTCAGCTACGAAAGGTACAATATTATATCTTGTCATGAATGGAAATTTCCCAGTCCTCTAATTTTGGCAATGATTTCAGGACTTCTAGATAAAAGTACTGAATAACGCCTAAAATATTTTAATAAAGTGCTAATGAATAAAATTTTCATAAATAAAAATTTTATAAGGCAGAAATTAAACGATACTTTAAATTCAAAAGATTCAAAATTTGTCTTTTAAAGCAATAAAACCAAGCAAAGCCTAAACATATATAAGAATTTATAGCAGCCATTATCGAAAATATTTTTTAGCAAGAATTAATTTTCTAAAATTCTTAGGAATGGAACTTTTTTTAATAATTGAACCATGTGAAGTGGTAATTTAAAATAGTATCGTTGTTGATTTTCCTGCTTTTCCAATTGTAGAACATATATTTTTAAATGACAGTTTCATATAATTAACGAATATTGATCAAAAATTAATGTTAGAAGTTCAATATTCCTTGAATAGCATCTGTTGTAGAGAAACCAGTAGTTCATCGTAATTCTATTACTGAACAATATCCTTGGCATTTTCAGCCAACTTCAAAGTGTCACTAACCGAAATGGAGGGTCCAGTGAAAAATTCCACTCAGTTATTCAATTTTTGAAGGCGAAACATAAAAAAGCAACTGAAATTCACTAGCAGATGGTAGGTTTTTACACAGGAAATTTAATGTCTCGACAGCATGTCACAGAATGGAATAAAATACCACCACACTAATATACCTATTTCGCTGGGATATTCAAGTAAATTCGGTTGGGATTAACTCCCAAGCATTGCCCCGAAGATTAGTCCTCTCTCCGTGTGACCTTCAAACATTTCCTTCTTAAAATATAGACGACCAGTTGTTAGCTTCATACGAGGAGGTGTTCAGTTATCGAAAACAAGGCTAAACGAACAAGAACAGGATTTTTACATAGGGACAGGAATATAAACATACACACTCATTTCGAAAGTATACAACATTTAAGATTTTGCAGAAGTTAATAAATAAGAGTAATTTCTAAATTAAGAACTGCAAACTTACGAAAATATTTTTTAGTATAAAAAAATAATAGCTCTACAACACAGAAATTCCAGAATAAATAATCATTATAAAATAGTAAGCATTCTAAGAACAAAAGAAAGTAAATCATACTGTATAATTCATTTCCTCTGTTCCGTCTAAATAACGACTAACTGAGTTTAAGGATTTTTATTATTACCATGTTATCAATAAAATTCGCTTAAGAGAAAAATTATGCATTGAATCAATAATAAAATCAACATTGTTTAACTATATATCTATAATCTTTAAGTAGCTTATGTTTATATAAAATACTAAACTTCACTTTTAAACTAAACTTCAAAATATATATCGCAGCATAAAATAAGATTAGAATTATCTTAGAGAACAAAAAGAAAATAAAACCCATTCCTCAGGAAAACACCTCAAAATGTAGTCAAGCTTTGCTGTAGGCAAACTATCAACTGGTCAAAAGACGGGGCAGGTGAAAAGAAGACCTCCGCTAGATATGCCTCTCACCCCTATTTTTCTTAATCCCGGCCCATTCCGGCCAAGCCCGTCTGTAAGTGCCTCGGCCGGTATGGGCCGGAGTCGAACCCAGGGAGTTAAAAAGTCACTCTATTAGATTTTGTGCTTATTTCAAGTTTGTTAGCTATAGGTATTGCATAATATTTAAAACATTTCTAATAAAGAGTTAGTGAAACAATCGCAGTAATAAATAAAGATACAATTAATTAAAATGATTCTCTATTTAAGCAGATCAAATCTTTCTAAACTACGTTCGTTTATAAACAAAAATTCTGTAAGAATAGAAATTTTGTGCCTCTGAGGTACCAAAAATTTACTTGAAATCCAAAACCCTCTCTAAAATTTGTTTTCTTTCTTTCCTTTAAAAAAAGAAGGAGATAAATTATTTTGATACTGATGTTTCTAAATCATTTATTTTTTCCCGGTTTCAAATGTAATGTTTAAATTCCAGTTACTTTTAAACTGGTCCCTTGGTAAATTTGAAAACTGATCCTTCTCTGCATACCTTTTACATTTATTTCTCCCATAATAACTATATATACCGAACTAAACTTAATTTTTTTCTTTAATGAAGTGTTAATGAATGAATACCTCATGAATAATGAATAATCTGTGAAGGAAATACACGCGAATAATGAATTATTTATTACCGAATAATTCTTAAGCTTTTATAACTTAAGAAACTTATATGTATATATAATTGTTGACTCAAGAATAAAGGTACCGTTAGCTGAAATTTTTACTAAATATTATTTAAAAACGATCATTTTATTGGGTGTGGTGCTGTTTGAATTGTTATAAGTAATTAAAAAATAAAACAAAATTGATTAGAAAAGCTTCATTAACTATTCACTGTTTTTTTCTTATTATTTGAGGAAATGTCTCGATTTTACGATTTTTGGGATAATAAAAATTGCTAGAATCAATATATGCTACATTTTGCTTATTTGAAATGAAAAAAATTCTGAAGTTTATTATTTAATATGTTATGATTTATATAATATTTTTACATATACTGAAAAGTCATTACATTATGACCAACCTACTAATAACATGTAAAAAAATGTTTAACCCTTAAAACCACCAGCACTTAGCGTGGCATTGACTCCACAAGGTGCTGATGCGTAGTCTGGGATAATTGATTCCAAGCGGTCACTAACTTGTCATTGCTAGGGAATAGCGGAGCAGCACGAATTTGCTTTTCCAGGTGGGGCTACAAATGCTGTATGAGATTATTGTCAGGGGAATTTGGATTTAAAAGTCATTGGATTGTTCCTCGAACCACTTATGGCACCCTTATGGCATGGTGCATTTCCTGTCGTTAAACACCATTCCCCGTTGGAAAACTCTTATTATGAATGGGTGAACCTGGTATGCAATTATTTTCAAGTAGCGAGCAGACGCCCTAAATTGTTCTATGGGCATTTTGGGCCCTAATGTGTTCCTATCCACACTATAATACCTCCCACCTGCTTGTCTCCATCCAATTGATCATTCTGAAGCCAAGGGTAGTCCCATAAGCAGCAATGTCAGTTGGACATTGTGTCGATAAACTTTGTCTGAGTCGCCACTGTTGTACCTCTTCTGTTGCGGTGGACCATGCGTAGAAATCTTCACCTTCCTAGGAAATTAATGCTTTAAGGTAGATATACCGCTGGTCAGCAACTTGTCATTTCACCCTCCATACACGACTGCTCACAACAACTGCACTTAGAAGCCCACTGAACACTCCGCTTCTAATACTGATGTTCCAAGTCGCTGAGTTATAACGACTTAACATTTACCGAAATTTGATAAATTGGCTGCTTTTCCCATTCAGTCATTAATCGCACTATGTTTGGAAAGACAGTGCATAACCAATGTCAGATGCGCACACGCAGTGATTTGTTGCTGGAAAAGACCATTGCTGTAAATGGAGGTTGATCATAATGTAATAGCTCTTTTGTGTATGTGGTATGTAGACATTTATCTACAAATCAATTAAAAGCAATTAAATTTGCAATAAAATTATAATTATTATTTCTTTAATAAATTTATCTGAAAGCTATAGACTGAAAATTTTGGATGCAGCACTCTATTAATTTAGCAGTTCAAGGGAGTGTTAATTATAAGGTTTCATAAACTTAAGAATAAAAAGCCAAAAAAGTGTATTTTCAACAAACATAAAAATACGTATATTATACAATTATCGTAAATATCATTGTACTCAAATTAGCCTTAATTAAAGAAAATGAAACCAACTTTATGCCAAATCTAGTGTCTCCGAATTCCTTTTTCATTTATAAAATATAAAGCTTTCTACCTATAAAAGCTTTTCAAATATGAGTCCTATACATCTGATCATAAAATAAATGAAATTTCTATAAGAGTTTTAGTCACTATTACCCGTTACCTAATTTACTTATTAGTAATTGTTTTAACTTAAGTCTTGCAGGATAGCAACAGCCAATAAAATTATTGGACACAGCTGAATGTAATACGGGGATAGAAATGATAAAAAAATATATATTTGTGAAAAAAATTACGAGATTTTTTTTTTTCAACAAAAATGATTCACTAATATATATTGCTGACATATATTTCCCCTAATAGCATAATTCCCTGTCATAAGAATGTATTTGAAAGTGGAATGTTTTATATTGCTTTTTTGTCTCTCTGTAAATCCTAAATTATTTAATAACTCAATTGCGTATATATGTATATATTTCCACGATATATGTATATATTTCCTAGGTTTTATGTTCCACACATTTTATACGTTATTAAATAAAATTAAAAAATTAAGCGATCCAATCTACAAGTCTTGTATTTAATAAACTATGACATATAAAACATCCAAATATCTTCAAAATATAAATATCTATACATAAAAGAGAAAATATTCTAAAAATATTTCTATTCAAGGACTTTTCAAAATTGCATTATTTTCTAAATGTAGAAACAGCGACCATTTTCAAACATTATTTCTTTAAGAATTCAAATTTCATGCCTCTTAGGAATCTGAAATTATATTATAATTCAAACAATGATAAGCGTTTCCTAAAATATGTCTCATTTTATGTTTTCCTTTTATTCGAACACTGTAGAGGATAAATTGTTTTCATATCTACATTTTAAAATCATTTATTTTATAGTGGTTTTAGACATGATATTTAAATCCCACATACTTATAAAGTTGTCCCTTAATATGCTAAATTCTTCTCCTCTATTTATTTCTCCTTACGTCGATTTACGGATTAATATCATAGAGAAATATACTTCTATATATTCCCTGATGTAGTCTTAATGAATGGTACTCATTGGTGTATAGGTAGTAAAGGGAACTATATACATAAAAAATTCTGATATGTAAAAATTAGGATCTGATATGTAAAATTCTATCTTATTGTGTGATGAGAAGAGTTTAATTTTTTAAAATCGGGACATTTAGCTAACTAAAAAATGCTTTGCGAACCAGCATGGCTTTAAGAAAAATACCATATTTGGATATAAAACTTAGTACTTCCACTACGTTTCTTGCCACTTTGTTCGCTATTAACTCAAGTGCAATTCTAAAACTGTCATTTTAAACCATGTATCTTAAAAATCTGTGAAAATGGTAATTATACTCGCCGGTAAAATTAGGAATGGGACATAATGTCGTTTAATCCCAATGAGTAGAATCCTTATCTATGCTCAAGTCATAGATTTCTATAATTTTTGGATTCATTCATCTTTCATGGCTGGTTAGTCAGAAAACAGATATGGATGGTGATTTTTACCGCTTGTCGACATTTGGTAAAATGTTTTACGCAAAGGTAGGATTACGGAAGTAAAATGTAGAACATACACCGAACAATCATTACGTTATGGCCACCCTCTTAATAATATGTAGTATCTACCACCTTTAGCCTTTAAAAACTCCATAAGCCTTCATGGTGTTGACTCCATGAGGTGGTGATAGTTAGTCTGAGGTATTTGGTATCAAGTGCTCACCAAGTAGTGCTGCAATTCCCATACAGTTTTAATTAAATTTTAATGATGTAAATATCGATGATAGCTAGTTTTGTGGTAGGATGAAAAATATTAAAAGGGTCTGTATGTCCTGTCAGTATAGATTGATCAGTGGGAGAAAAAGGATTCTAAAATATGTGAATACAGCATACCCCATATCGATTGAGGAATAGAAGTTACCTGTTGTTTCAAAAGATGTTCATGAAATTGCAGAACAAAAGACAAGCAGTCATCATAATATGACCATCGTGTTAATAACATGCAGTACCATATTTAGCCTTCAAAAACTCAATAAGCCATCATGGCGTTGACTCCACAAAGTAGTGATAGTTAGTCTGAGGTATTTGGGTGCCAAGTGCGCACCAAGTGGTGCTGCAATTCCAACACATTTTTAATTAAATTTTAATAACGTAAATATAGCTAGTTTTGGGCTAGGCTGAAAAAATATTGAAATGGTATGTATGTCCTGTCAGTAGACACTGATCAGTGGCAGTCTGTGTATTCTAAAAGAAGTCAATTACATACACCATATAGATTGATGAATGGAAGTTACCGCTTGTTTAAAGCAAAATACTTAGCTAATAACTCCAAAAGTATGAAGGGCCGAACGATGGCCGATTGATTATGGTACTGGTCTTCGGTACCGAAGTGCGTGGGTTCGAATCCCACAATGGCATGGATGTTCGTAGCCGTTCGGAATCGGTTTTAAGCTGTAGGTCCCGGTCTCATTAACCCTCGTGTTGCAAAAAGTAGACCGGAGCACCAAACCAAACCAAAAGTATGAGGTGCATGTTTTATAGTTTCTCCATACTTGAAATTATAACAAAGAGTTACATTACAACGACGTCGCTTCCAGTACGGAGAGACTGGCCAAAGAACGGAAGTAAATGGGTGGGTTGTTATCCCTGTTTCCTCAATAGAAAGCAGAGCTAAAGTAGCCATTTTTTATCCCTCAGAATTCGAAGGTGATCACATTAAATCAGTGTGAAGAAATCAACCTTAACTGAAGCTGCATTTTACCATTTTTTAGGCTTCATGTTCGCCATATTCAATGACCTCATAATTCTAGTACTTCGACAGTCACGCTAATTTGCAAGTTTACAATTAATTTTATGTGGAATGTTTAATGTAAAGTATCGTCAAATGGTAAGTTTTCCCTCATTTATATTTGCAGTCAAATTTCACAGCTTACCTGGTTCTTAACTTCTCATACATTATATTCTGTGCTTGCGTTTTATTCTCTTTCTTAAATCAATATGTTCCATAGCATTAGAAACTGTTGTTTGCTCTGTATCTATCTGATATATAGCTTTTTTTTGTTAAACGGGGGCTAATGATAGCGGTATCTGTTCCTTAAAGCCGATTACTAACGCTACGAATATGCATGTCTTACCTGGGGTTCGAAACTATTCAAAAACGGTTCAGAATCGGTTTTAAGCTGTAGGTCCCGGTCTCATTAGCCCTCGTGTTGCAAAACGTAGACCGTTGCAAACCAAACCAAACCAAACCTATTCGAAAACGAGCGTTCTATATTTATGTAGGAATTGTTATTTGGAATATTAGAAAAAAAATTAAGTAAAGGTGGATTATTAAATAAACTATGTTATTATTCCTGTGGAATGAATTAAAAACGAATGTCAAAAAAAGATAACAAGGAATAGTTGATAACTTGGGAAGAAATTACTGATAAATAACGAATTATGATAATATAAATCATGAAGTTTTTATAAATACAAGATTTATTAAATTTATTTTTCAAGCCCGAAACCCCTGTTGTATCAAACTCTTTCCATTCAAAAACATAATTTTAGTATTGAAATGATTGGGTAGGAACAAGAGCAATAAAAATATACCATATTTCCTCTGATATACGTTTTTTTTATTTTCTCATAGAATTAAACTCATTTTGTCTTTGAATAGAATGACTAATTACATTGAGACTGAAAGTCAGTTCCGAATGTCAACCAAAATACGTTTGAGCATTGGGATTCGGAACATTCGATAACTAACTTCATTACTGAAATACATCGTCATTCATTTAAATATTATAGCAAGTAGCAACATTTGTTAAGAGTTATTTCTTAGTCAAAGAACTTTTTAATCCACTCTAAAATGAATTACAATACTACGTATTTTCATTTATACCAAACATTTCATAATGCCTGATTGCATTCAACAGCATTTCATTACTCATTATTTTTTAAGACGTTGTAATATATTTAATAATTAAAATTGTTTGAGATGCATTTTATGTAGCAATAATTAAGTAAAAGATTACTTCATATAACAAATTTGTTTTGTCAAGCCAAATTTACGAATGATATACTACCAGAATAAGAATCGTTAAGTATAATTGTACAAATAGATACATATAGACATAGAAATATTTATATTTAAACGAGATCCAAAATTTTATCGTTTTTTAAGGAAAGAAACTGCAACCGTTTCTAAACGTTGATTCGTTAAATATTGAAAGTTAACGCCTCGCCATTTTCCTAAATTTGCCTCACATTCAAATCATGTAAAGTGTTGCTTCCAATTTGTGTCATTTTGCATGTTTTTTATATATAAAAATGGTTGACGATAAAAACATTTTGATGCTGACATTTATTTTCTATTCATATCTAATGTGATATTTCAAGCTCAAAAATTTATATAATGCTTCCTTTAAATTCTTAAGTATCTCAAATCGCTCCTGTAATATCTGTTTGGCTATCTACATTGGTTTTAACTACTTCTTTTCTTCCGTCAATCTATAATTAAAAAAATTAGCAACAATTTCTTTACCCGATGGAGAATTCAGGGATATTTCATGGGATACCGAAAATGCTTCAACTAATATAGATTTTATTACCCGTCAACATGAATCAAAATAAATTGGTTGATAATTTTTCAGTAGCATTCGAATAATCAGGGTATTCATCATGGTGGAAATCTACATTGGTTTTTGAGTTGGCAGACGCAGATAATGCTTGATACTTTAATTATATATCGTAAAACTGTGTTAAATAACGAATACCTTATAAGTAATAAATAAATCATTAAAGCGTTGCTCTTAAAAAGAAATAAATTATCCAATACGTCATGAAGTATCCATAATATAAACAAAATAAAAAATCAACTTTCGAGTCTACAACCAATGTTATAGCTTAGTATATCAAATACACAAGACAAATATTTCGTATTTAACTCTAGAACACTTTTTGTTTTCGTTGATAGACGTTACGATTTTTACACCTTGAAGACAAATTTTTGATAAATTTTTAAAGCAATGTAAGTAACTTTTTCTTCACACGTTAATCTATAAACAAAAAAAATAGCAATAGTTTCTATGTATAATTTTTTTTTTTTACCTGATGGAGAATTCAGAGGTTTTTCATGGGATACCGAAAATGCTTCAACTAATATAGACTTTATTACCCATCAACATAAATCAAAATAACTTCGTTGGTAACTTTTCAATAGCACTCGAATAATCTGTGTATTCATTATGGGGGAAATCTACATTGGTTTTTGCATCGGCAGTCGTAGATAATGCTTGATACTTTGATTATGCATCGTAATACTGTGTTAAATAACAAGTACCTTATAAGTAATAAATAAATTATTAAAGTGTTGCTCATAAAATGAAATTAATTATCTAATACGTCATGAAGAATCCATAATATAAACAAAATAAAAAAATCAATTTTCAAATCTAAAACCAATGTTTTATCTTAGTATATCAAATACATAAGACAGGTATTTCGTATTTGATACTAGAACACTATCTTGTTTCTGTTGTTAGACGTTAAGAATTTTCCAACTTGAATAAAATTTTTGGTAATTTTTTAAAGCAACGTAAGTAACTTTTTTTTCTCACCTCAATCTATAAACAAAATTTAGCAACAGTTTCTATTTATAATTTCTTTACCCGATGGAGAATTCAGAGATTTTTCATGAGATACTGAAATTGATTGAACTAATATAGATTTTATTACCCTAACTATAAATCAAAATAAATTGGTTGATAATTTTTCTGTAGTACTCGAATAATTAGGGTATTCATTATGGTGGAAATCTACATTGGTTTTTGAGTCGGCAGACGCAGATAATGCTTGATACTTTAATTATAAATCGTAATACTGTGTTAAATAACGAATACCTTATAAGTAATAAATAAGTTATTAAAATGTTGTTCATAAAATGAAATTATCATCCAATACGTCATGAAGAATCCATAATATAAACAAAATAAAAAATCAAATTTCGAGTCTACAACCAATGTTATAGCTTAGTATATCATATCCATAAGACAGATATTTCGTATTTAATTCTAGAACACTTTCTTGTCTTATACGTTACTATTTTTACATCTTGACAATTTTTTTATAATTTTTTAAAGGAATGAAATTGATATTTCCCATCTCAATCTATAAATAAAAAATTAGCATCAGTTTCTATTCATAATTTCTTTACCTGATGGAGAATTCTTTTTATGGGATACCGAAAATGCTTCATCTAATACAGATTTTATTTCCCGTCAACATAAATCAAAACAAATTGGCTGATAGTTTTACAGTACCACTCGAATAACCAGTGTATTCATTATGGTGGAAAAGAATAGTTAGCCGAATTCGATGATTTTTCAACGTTTACAGGTTGATAAGATATTTAACAGTTGGACTGAAAAGTTTGTAGGCTAACATAGAAATAAACTTTTTTTGATAAAATTTGATTTTATTATCCAAGGTAGTTGACTTCAAGGACGATACAGTGATTTTAGCGGTCATAGAATTTTTCGATACCCTTTGTATAGTACGAAATGTCTTTAGCCTCAAAATAGATCTTAGGTTACGATTACTTCTTCATCGGTACTACATGTTTTCCAGCCAGCATTCTCTTGAAGTCTCTGAAGACCAGATCTGGAGAATACGGTGCAAGAGAAAACAATTCGAAGCCCAATTCATAAAACTTTGCCATCGTTTTCACTGTCGTGTGACACGGTATATTGTCTTGATGAAACAACCCTTTCTTCTTCTTCAAATGGGGCCATTTTTCCACGATGTCGTCCCTCAAACGCCCCAATAACGCTATGTAAAGTCGCTGTTGATGGTTTTTCCCTTTTCAAGATAGTCTATGAATAATGTGCAATTCCATCCCAAAATACTGATGCGTTAACCTTGCCAGCCGACTGTTGCATCTTTCCAAGTTTTGGAGTTGGTTCATCAAGTGCCGTCTATTCGGTTAACTGTCGGTTGGACTTCGATGTGTATTAATAGAGCCATTTTTTATCCATTGTCACATATTGACTCATAAATTCGGGTTTATTACAATTAAACAGCTTCAAACAATTTAATACAAGTAGTGTCATCTATGTGTCAGCCTAGGAACATTTCAGCCCACCTGTTATATATGTGATTATATTTAACAAATAATTTATGGCACATAAAAGTTATTTTTGCTTTAAACAGTTTATTATATTTATTACAAAACATCTCTGACACGCACTTGATAGCTTTCGAAAGTAAAAGTATTGCATTAGTATCTTTAATATTTTCAAACCTAAACATCATGAGTGCGATAATTACCAAAATAATACCGTTAAGTATACTTTTATTTTTCAAATTTTCACTTCAACACGTAAAAGGCAGACATATTTAAAAGAATTTGCTTAATTAATTCAAAATTTTCTGCATTATAATGCAGGAAATTGAACACTTTTTGGAAAAACTAAACCAGCGTATGTGTTTCATTGGAATCGTCTCATTCTGCATTTTCTTTTTATTCGAAAATGGTCGGAAAATAAATTATTTTGATACTATCTTACTGAATCATTTATTTTCTTGCGGTTTCTAATGGGAAATTTAAATCCCTCGTATAGAATGGTCCCTTGATATCCATGTGAATTTATCTTCTCTGTCTCTGCATTTACATTGATTTTTTTTCTTTTTTAGAAGCCTTATATTCTGTGTGATATTAAAGCATTTATAAAAATAAAATATTAATGAGCGGCTCGCTAATAAATAATAATAAATTGCGAAGGAATTGTTCATGAATAATAAATCATGGAGATCAATTTACTAATGTTTTATAATACAATTTACTAATGTTTTATAAATTAGTAAAAACTAAATAATAATTTTTCATGCCAAATTATTTTTTTACCAGAAATATCTCAGAAAAAAATCACGGAAACTCCGGGTTAAAGTAACACATTTTGATTCTCCTACAATGACATCTGAATTACATATATATGATACGTTCTAAAAAAATAATATAGTTAATTGTTTTTATTTCAAATAAGCGTTTTTAAATCTATTGACAAAAATATATAAAAGATTTTATATTTAAATTTTCTTCATATTTTAGCCATTGGTAATGCAAAGAAATTTTGCCATATACACATTATTTAATAACATATTATATAAGCACTACTTAAAAACTGACCATTTCTGCTTCCATGCTTCCTATATGTGCTTATAATTCGGATCATAGTGCGTGTTGCCACAAAGGTTCTAGATTTTTCTGTCCATTAGTAAGATATTTGGAAAAGAATGTATTTTATAATAAAATTTTGAATAATTTATTTTTGTGCCTTTTTCTAAAATGACATTCGAAGTCCTTGTATTTAATCAGTTTTCTTGATATGCTTAAAAACACATCACTGTTTGTATTGGCATTAGTATTTACCTTACAAAATGAAGACATTAAAGGATAATTCAGCATTTTTGCTTGATAAAGTGTTAATGAAGAATTCACTCATAAAGAAAAAATAAATATTGTAGGTAGTCTTCCTAAATAATAAATTCAATCTTATGTAATTGCTGAAATTTTGTTTTTTATAAAATGAGCATTATAAAAGAGAAATGCTTTAGTCTGTATTCATTGATTTCCTATATATATATATATATATATATATATATATATATATATATATATATATATATATATATATATATATATATATATATATATATATATATATATATATATATGTATATATATATATATATATATATATGTATATATATATATATATATATATGTATATATATATATATATATGTATATATATGTATATATATATATATATGTATATATATATATATATATATATATATATATATATATATATATATATATATATATATATATATATATATATATATATATATATATATATATATATATATATATATATATATATATATATATATATATATATATATATATATATCTTATGAAAACCTGACAGTCTTTCTTTGTTAATAAAGCACACTAGGATTTACATATCATGTGTAAGATAAATTACTAAAGAAGTTGTAGATTCTTAAAGCATTTCTAAACTTAAAAAATCAGAAATACTTAAAATTATTTATTTTTAAATATTATTAAAATTTTTAGTATTTTGTAGAATAAATTGTAGCTATGTATATATTCCATTTCATTACGAAAGGAAATTTTGTACTTTAATAACTTTAAATTTTTCATTGTAATATTTTCGGATCATAATAAATATTGTCTCTAAATCCTCTAATTTTGTTTAATTTTACCGATATACTGCATTTTTCAGACTATCAAAAACACTTTAATTTTTAAGTAGTTTTTTAAACGACATTTTTACCGATTTTATTATTAATTTACAAATACAGATTAAATTCTTTGTTTATAAGTAATCCTTTTCTAATTCCTCTGAAATATTTAAAATAATTTATATATAATTTGATATCCAAAATTTTATTTCTTTCTACTCCATGAAAGTGAAGCCGTTTCTAAGTATTATTTCTTTAAGAAATTATACGTATTTCAGAAATGTTAATGCTTGTTATCCGACTAATATTATTTTCTTGATATTGTTCCTTTTTTGCATTTTCTCTTTAACTTAAAATAGGTTAGAGATAAAGTATTTTGACATATTTCTGCCTCACTCTTTTCACTGCTTCTAATATATTTAAATATCATATAATCATAGAATGTATGATAGTTGTTGAATGATGTTGAATATTGTACTATCATATACTTTATTTTTATTATTTTAAACTAAATTATTATTATTATTATTATTATTTATTTTAAACTTTACTTAATGCTATTTTAACATTTATATTACTAAATGATACATAAATATTTTACATAATAAGTTGTTGAATGAGAAATTACTTATAAATTATAAACAAATAATGAAGGAAATGATCATAAATGAAAGAATTAAATAATAAACAATTATTATCAAATTATTACTGGATTTTTAAAAAGCTATGACTTTAGGGTCTAAAACTCTTGTTTTAACAAAAATACAATAAGAAATTTAGCAGTTCTTTGTAGATACAGGAAGACACTTCAAACCTTGACACATTTGAATCTAACAATTCACAGTATGTTGAAACATCTTAAATGATATTTTTAAATAATTTTCATTCGAAGTTCCCGTATTTTTTTTCATTTCTAAACCTAAATGGCAAACATTTGATCCAAAGATTTGAAAGCACATTTAGAAATATTACTGCTTTGTAATGCTAGATGCTGTATTAATTTCTAAGTATTTTTATAAATACTGAAAAATATACAACTCATTATATTTTATCTGTATTATAATCAGTCCGCTGATTTGTGTTTTCTTAAACTAAAACTAGTCGAACATTTTTTTAATAATGCTTCTGCATCTGTTGATTTGCCATTGATAACAGTGCACCAGAGTCCAAGATGAAGAAATATTTTTCTTTAGTTTTCTAAAGTTATTTTTAAGATTTTGTTATGATAACGGTTCTATCAGATGTACGAATTAAAAAAATATATAAGAATAAATTTTCTTGGGTACCAGCATTCATGGCGAAATTAAGCGTAAATATACGATTAATTATACTAGTCTCTTGTTTTAATTTTTTATTATCTGTTCTTCTCTTAATAGTTCAATTGTTTACCTATTGCCATTTCTTTTCTATTCCTTTTCGCTATTAATTCTCGTCGTTTCTAGGAACTGAGTTTTAATGGAATATGTTAAATAGTTATTTTTATCAATTGAGATATTTGTAAATATTTTATATTTTTAAAATAGAATTGATTAGATGAAAATCAATTGTATTTTAAATAAAATTGATTACCTTTCTAGTTAATATATTTATCCAAAATACGATAACTAAATACATAGAGATACTTTCATCACATACTAATTATTTATTTATAAAACTTTAATTATTCCTCATCTAAGTATCATCAGAAAGTAACTCTTTTAAATCATAGTCTTTATATTTTCTTTATATTATATTACAGAGTAATATATTTTCCAGAAAGAAAGAATAACTTTTCAAGAGATTTAAAAAAATGGTATTAAAATTATTGAATTATATGTTATTATTGAAATTATATGTTATTGTTATTATTGAAATTATATGTTATTTTTATCCTTTGAGATATTTATAAATATATTATATATTTAAAATACAATTGATTAAAGTATAATCAATTGTATTTTAAATAAAATTGATTACCCTTCTAGTTAATATATTTATTCAAAATACGATAACTGAATACATGGGGATACTTGCATCAAACACTAATTATTTATTTATAAAACATTAATTATTCTTCATATAAGTATCATCAGAAAGTAACTCTTTTAAATCATAGTCTTTATATTTTCTTTATATTATATTAGAGAGTAATATATTTTCCACATAGAAAGAATAACTTTTCAGGAGATTTAAAAAAAGTGGTATTAAAATTATTGAATTATATATTATTTTTATCAATTGAGATATTTGTAAATATATTATATTTTAAAAATACAATTAATTAAATGAAAATCAATTGTATTTTTAATACAATTGATTACCCTTCTAGTTAATATATTTATTCAAAATACGATAACTAAATACATGGGGATACTTTCATCAGATACTAATTATTTATTTATAAAACTTTGATTATTCTTCATCTAAGTATCATCAGAAAGTAAATCTTTTAAATCATAGTCTTTATATTTTCTTTATATTATCTTACAGAGTAATATATTTTCAAGAAAGAAAGAATAACTTTTCAGGAGATTTGAGAAAAATGGTATTAAAATTATTGAATTGTAAGTTATTATTGAAATTATATGTTATTGTTGTTATTATTGAAATTATATGATATTTTTATCAATTGAGATATTTGTAAATATATTATATTTTTAAAATACGATTGATTAAATGATAATCAATTGTATTTTAAATAAAATTGATTGCCCGTATAGTTAATATATTTATTCAAAATACGATAACTAAATACATGGGGATACTTTCATCAGATACTAATTATTTATTTATAAAACTTTGATTATTCTTCATCTAAGTATTATCAGAAAGTAAATCTTTTAAATCACAGTCTTTATATTTTCTTTATATTATCTTAGAGAGTAATATATTTTCCAGAAAGAAAGAATAACTTTTCAGGAGATTTGAGAAAAATGGTATTCAAATATTCAGTTTAATTCTTACACAGTATTAGGTTAAGTGCCTAACATTTTAACGTACCCAATGAAATTTCAATTACTTTAAATGACGTTCTGTCTTAAGCATTTAATTAAATTTCAATCCTTTCATATCTTTTATTAGTTTTATCCTTCTCCATCACATTTCATTGACATCGAGTGTGATATTTGGAGTGTTTAAATTAAGTTTCGTATATGATCATACTTAACCTTATATTTCCCTTCTCAACCTTTAAAAAGGTTGAGACTTTTTTTCTCTGCTTGCTAGTGTGTCAATATCTAGTAGTAAATTTTAAAATCCTTTAATATTACTCTACACTTTTTATATATTCACGGATGTGCTTCAAATCAATATTTTAACAATTTGTGATTAAATGTATATAGCAGTGAGAGATGAATTTCCCTGAATTGGAATAATTCAGTATTGTTGTCATAAACTCTGAGAGAGAAAATACTTTATTTATAGTATAGCAATATAAAAAAATCTAGGTTATAATTTATTTTCTGACATCTTGGAAGTTTTAAATTTTATAGAGATGTAGATTTTTATTCAAGTAGGATATGTATGCATCAAAGTCACTCCGTAATGTAGCGACATGTTTGATAGCAGGTACATGTTAAGATTTATTTCCCTTGAACATATTTCAGAAATAATTCTGCTTAAAATCTCACTAACAATACAAGGAAGTGAAATAAATCACAATAGAAGAAGTGGTAGCTCAGTCCACAAACGTAACGCTTTCATAACTGGAGGGTCACGGATTCGGAACAAGAGCCGGACTGAAAGAAGATTTACCGTGTTCGTTAAAGACGACTGGGGAATGTAAAATATGTTTGTGGTCACAATGTCCTCCGAGTTATCAGTCAATATCTCTGGGGGTGGCAAGACAAGCTTATGGATCTTCTTCTTGGTTCCTGCTTCTAAATTACGAGGACCCACTAGCGCATAAGTCGTACTTTTACATTAGCGGTGCACGTTAAAAAGGCTCACCCCTTTGCCTTAATACGAGTATCATATGGCTCAATCAGACTCGGACTTGGTTTCACCAAGTGACATCAACATGTGAAACAGCAACGTACAAAAGAATGTCGCCGAATGGCAGAGCAACAGACATCCCTTGAAGACAATCCTATCATTCGTTTAAGCCCAAGTGGCAAAAATTTGCTTAGGCTTAAATACAGACTCGATTCGAACCACTTAATTTATCATACGTAAAGCATATGCGAACAATTTAATTTCCACTGTTTGAACATGTGGCTTGGATATACCAGTTACGGTTCATGTTAAACTGGTTAGCCTCTTCTAAACTATGATAATATAATGTTTGATTACACAGGCCTACAAAAAAAAATTTGTTTTGGTGCATAGGATTTAAAACCTGGATTTAGGTATGTTTGTGGCGCTAATTCTAAATATGGAATCACTATTTCTCTATCAGTTCTACTTTTTTAGATAAGTTTTTTTATTGTACAGTACTACAGGAAATGTGAACCACATAGCTCCTAGAAAATCCACCAGATAGGTAATGTAAGTGATATTCAATGCTTAAACTACAGTTGAAATCCTTTTTGAGTTGAGTAAACACTTTTTGAGTTTAATTTCGTTTGAGATTTGTCGTCGTGCAGGGTAGATAGAAATTAGCCTTGTGTAATATTTGAGTTTAGAAAAGATATGCTATAAAGTTAACCTAAAAGTACTATGTTGTAAATTGTTGTACTTGTATAGATATATAGAAATAAAAGTCAGTTCAAGCAAAAGAGGTTGTACAAATTTGTGTGTGTGAAGAGACAACACACAAATACATGTCAACCTTACTAGAGAATCGAACCTAAACCCGTTTGGACGGAGCAAAATGTATCGCCACTTTACAATCTGGTCGGCTTCATTTCCAATATATATTATAAGAAATATTGGAACTTACTATTTTTTTCAATATTTATTTTAACTTATACAGTTCCAAGAATATTTAAATAAAAAATTTTAAAATTTCTGAAAATATTTTTAGAAGAAAATACAAAGAGATGTACATGAATCTTAAAATAATGAATCAAGTTTTCAACATTCATAACAGTATTTTAGATAGAAAGGCCATTTCTACTTTATGAATTAAATGTCTAATGTATAAAGTTTAAATCACGTGACAGACAGAGCTACACCTTTTCGTGCTCAGATGCCTTTCAAAGTCACGTTAGAATTATAAATATTTGAAAATGGAACTGCTAACTGAAAATCAGTTCAGGAGAATTTTATACTTTTGCCTTCGACAAACTTTCTGACATTACAGGTATTTCAATTATGAAAGCCTTTCATCCGTGAAATAAATATACTATAATTTCTCGAAGGTTAAAATATTTCATTAATGAAAATTTGCTTAGAAATACATACGTCTTCATTAATATTAAATTTTAAGATTGCATTTTACACCCTGAAGCCAACAGAAGATTCTTACTTGCTAAATGGGGTAAAATTTTAATATTGTTGAATTAAAAGAAATAATTATAAACATAAAATAAAAATATTATGCACTGTGTGCAAAGAAATGTGTTTATTATCATTGCATGAAGTACAATTATTGTGCTCAAAAACTTTTACTAACACTAAGCATTTATTAAGTGTGCCTAAACTCAATAAATGCTACTTTTTTATATTAAATATTGCACTTAATATTAAGTATAATATTTAATATGTTTCAATTAATTAAAACATGTGTTAAATAAATATGTGTTGTTGCTTATTAATATGCTTTGTATTCTTTTAAAATTACAATACCTTTCAGAAAATTTTGTAAAGAAAATTATAGCAAAAAACAAATGAAAGTCCATTAACAGTAACATGTTTGAAATTGTATATTCTGGATTATTTTATAGTTAGGAAAATATTATATACAATGTATGCAGAACATATATTTTTATTATGGTTTTTTTCTTACAATTTTCTCCGAATGCTTCTATGAATTTTTGCTTTTAAGTTAGTAGTTCTCAACTTTCATAATGCCATAAAATTTTAAAAATATTTCCTCGCGTTTTTTTATTTTTGTTACTTCATAACTGTAATTTTACTACTGTTAAGAATCTTAATATTTCATATGATCTATGCACCTTCAGGTCAAACAATGGCCGATTGGTTAGGGTGCTGGCCTTCGGAGCCGGAGTTTGTGGGTTCGAATCCCACTATGGCATGGATGTTCGTAGACGTTCGGAATCGGCTTTAAGCAGTAGGTCCTGGTCTCATTAGCCCACGTGTTGCAAAAAGTAGACCGTAGCGCTCCAAACAAACCTGAAACCTATGCACCTTCAGTGCTAATAATTAAACATAATTATATTATAGTGGTTAATCCCAAAAATAATACGTAATTACAAATTGAGAAGTGAATATTCCTGATTGCGAATAAATTGAACTTTGTATTGAAGCATGTCATAGCGTGGGAGACAATGGTGATATAATCAGAATAAACTATGTACATTGCTACAATATGTGAAAAAGTTAAAGTCAGAGTGAAGGTTGACATTGCCTTTTTCAGATTAATCAGAAATTCCCATGCTAGTCTTTGCTAGATCACAATGATAATATTCTACACGTATACTTCTTTATTAAGACATGATAAACCAACAAGCTGAAAAATGAAAGAATGTTGTTGGAACTTGAAGAATGTCTGGCATAGGACGTTTTATGTAGCGTTAGGGGATTCCTTTAAAAGAATCAAAGTTTGAGTTGGTCGGGGCACACGGATTTAGAAACACTGTTTTAAGATCTATTTATAAGAGAACTTTTATGTATAAAACAGATGATATTTAAGTAAACTAATAATTGAACATAATAAAAATATAGGGATTAATCCCAAAAATATTACGAAATTAGAATTTATGTAGTGAATATTTCTGACTTAAAATAAATTGAACTCAAATAAGCACACTTTTTATAAATAATTAGCTAATAAATAATTTTACATAAATATAAATGATAATATTGGTGTTTTAAATGTATGACGATTTGTGGAACTCTAGCGTGATGAGAGCTGTTCTTAAAAAATATTTGGAAGGTATTAAGATAAAAAAAAAACTCTTTTTCACTTATATAAACAGTTGAAATGGATATTACTTTCTGGAATATGCTTTAAATCGGATTCTAAAATATGTAATAATTACAAATTTTACTGTAAAATATTACAATTTAAAAGTGTATCTCTTTACATTTTAAAAATCTCTGATTAAAATTGAAATTTGTTTCACTTCAAGGCTAACTATCATAAAAAATAACTTTTACAACCTTGTCTAATTATAGAATTCAAAACTATTTTTATATCATTATTACTTGCTTATATATAATTTTTCTTTCTCTTATGTGTAAACACAAATATTAAGTAAATATTTCAGCATCTTCGTTTTACCGAAAAATAATTCTGTTCCACTTTCATAAATTAAATATTGTGAACTTTTTATTCTTTACTTCTCCAGAATTATAATAAGTTTATTTTCTCAAAATGTATGTTATTTTAGAAAAAATAATAAATGTACTTTAAAGAAAAAGTCCGAGAAAGGTTCCAATCACAATTTAATAAATTTTTATTTTACCCTGTGTATCTTTTATTTGGTGTTAAGTAATACATCACTTTCAAAACAACAAAATATAATAGAATTTTACAAGCACTTTCAAAACTTTTTTTACTTCAATTTGTCGTTACTTTTACTGTATAAAAGAATGGTTTAACATCATTCTGCTTTAAGTTGATTTATGTCTAAAAATAAACTTAAATTGCCTGAAAACTGACAAAATATAATATATTTTAATGAATATAATAGGTGGATTCTGAATTAAAAATGTTATGCTCACTAATATAAGAAGTAAGAAGTTTTGTCTCAAAATTTGATTTAATCGGCCAAATGTATATTTTAATAAAATAATAAGAGATATTTTATTAAAATCTGATCTTATTTGGTTAAATGATCTTATTTTTTGTAATATAAGTAAGTAGGAAGTTTTTGTGTCAAAATTTGATTTAACCGAAAAAAATAAATAATAAGTTTTAATAAAAATAGTATATGAGGTTTGTATTAAAAAAACTTATTTTTAGTAATATAAGAAAGCAGGAATATTTTTTAGCAAAATAACTGTAATAGAAAGCATATTTTAAAATCTCAGAGTGGAGGTTTTACGAATAATGCATATTGTTTAAAATGTGTCAAACTAAATTTTTTTAAAAGAATAATATGGTTTGTCATTTATGAGTCTGGTACATGGAAGTCCAGAGATATTGTCAATAATGTGTAAGATAAAGAATTTGCAACTTTTAAACTCAGTTACAAATTGGCCTCTATTAAAATTGTGGATATGTTGTGAATTTTATGAAAAAAATTCACAACATATCATTCACAAAATTTCGTGTGGTAATTATTCCTAATATTTACCACACGAAATTAAATTAATTTACTCTAGCAACTGAAATACAAATAACTGACAGTGTACGAAAAAAAATTATTTTTGGAAATTACTAAAGATTTTAGCTTTATACACATCTACATTAAAGTATAAGAAAATAAATGACATTTGAAAATACTTTAATCACCGAATAAGATTTTATAAAATCATCCAATAAGTAAGAATATTCGGATATTTCTTATAATGTCTCCCCAACTTAACTTTAAATTATTTTGTTATTTTATCCTTATTATTACTAAAAGTATATTTTAATGACATTTATTTTTTTCCATAGATCGAATAGTTAACACATAGATAATATATTATATGTTACGTTTTTTATGAATGTGTCCGACTTTCTCTACTGATTTTCTTTTTTTAAATAAATAAAGTCGAGACTTCAAATGAATACCGACATTTATCTTAATATATGGTAGAAGTGTTTTGTAAACATTTTATCTTAATCCATTCAAAATTAAGAAGAAAAACTCATTTTGGAAATCAGGAAAAAATGTCAGATTAAACAATGAAATATTTAAAACTATCAATAATTAAAGGAGAAATTAATTTAGTACATTCCTTATATTTGTTATTATGTCTGTATACTTTTTCACAGTTCTAAGTTAATAATTAACAAAATGACTTTACAATGAACACTAGTCTCCTAAATTTCTGTGTGTATTCATTTTCTTTAAGCGTAGTTCCTAAACTGCAAAGAAAATATAAATCAAAATAAATTATGTTCTCAATTGTGGGGAAAATGATATTTTAAATAATTTTAGTAAAATGGGAATATTATAAAATAATTATATAAGGTTACAAAAATATGCTATTAAGCATAAAAAACTGTTAAAATCGGCAGTTTCCAACTTTGCAATATAAAACTATTAAAAGGTGACTGAAAAGAGAGTAATCAGCAAGTGTTTTATTGTGGTGACATATAAAAATGCATACAATTAAACTCACCACGCCATAAGACAATCCTACAATTTGCCTAAAGAACAATATTACGTAATACAAAAGGCCTCGTTACAATTTGCCTAAAGAAGAATATTATGTAATACAGAAAGAATAAAGCTACAAAACAGATGCTGTCAAGTGTAAAATGGGAATAAAAATCGGCAACCTTTTTACTTTGCAACGAAAAACTGAAAGTCAACTAGAAAAATAGCATAAAAGGCGAGTTATTATGTGTTTCATTTAACTGTGTGGAGATATATAATACGAGAATGCATAAAATTCAGTACTTCATATCATTATCTGTAACAATCCAACAGTTACAATCCTATTGTAGAACGTATGAGATTATGGTTTTTATAGGACCAACTACATAAATATTTTCTCATCAGAAAATAAAAAAATCCCCTTTCAAAGTTCAACGGCATGATATTATTTGTATAATTCAACAGTTCTTATTTTCATCAAGTTTTAATCCACTTGAATTCTCTATTACAAAAAATAATTCCATGATTCAATCTCAAAATCAGCAAACTGATACATGTAACACTTCTTACGTTGTCTGTTGAGTTGTTTTTAAGTCTCACATGCAGTTATTTTCCATTGCAAGTTGGAACATTTGCCAATATTTATCAGCTCTTTTGCATGATAACATCTTTTTTACAGTCTGATATATTTTAGATTCCTTAATTATCCTTTTACAGAAAGCATCCTAAGTAACAAATTTTAAAGCTGTTAAGAATATTATTTAATTCATGTTCAGACACTACTATTTTGGTGTAGAACCAAACTTTTCTCACATCTATTGCAGACAACTCACTTCGGCGAAGGAATTTACAAATAATATAAAAAAAATTCCTGCGATTTCTTAATCTTAGCCGTTTTTTTCCTCTTCATTAATTTTTCGAGGCATGTTGTGTTTTAGTTGAATACAAATTTTACCACAAAAATTGTTTTATTGCTCAAAAAAAATGTTATGTTTTTGTAATTCTATGATTCCTGTTAATTGTAAGGCACGAAAAATCCAGTAAACTATGGCCATTTATTTAGCTATATAAAATTTTTCATGTAGAACCAAAATTTTCGCACATCTAGACCAGACAAGTCACTTCGACGAAGGAATTTATAAATAATATAAAAAAAATTGCCATGATTTCCTAACTTTAACCACTTTTTCGTCTTCATTAATCTTTTGAGGCATGTTAAGTTTTAATTAAATCCAAAATTTACCACAAAGATTGTTTCATTGCCTAAATAAATTTTATACTTTTGTAATTCCTTTTAATTGTAAGCCACGAAAATTATGGTAGGACTATGGCCCTTTATTTAGCAAACAAACCTTTTCTTATAGAACCAAAATTTTCGCACATCTACAGTAGATAAGACACTTCGACGAAGGAATTTATAAATTTTATAAAAAAAAAATCCCATAATTTCCTAATCTTAACCGTTTTTTTCTCTTTATTAATCTTTCGAGGCATGTTAAGTTTTAGTTAAACCCAAAATTTACCACAAAAATTGTTTTATTGCTCAAAAAATTTTATATTTTTGTAAGTTTTACATTCTTGTTAGTTTTAAGGAAACAAATATAGCAGATATTCTCATAATTCAGCTAAATAAAATTTTAGTAAAAGTTCCGTTCACATTTATTTGTTGAAGCTTATATTATAGCTTTCTTCTTTGTCACAATTTCATAATTTTACGTAGTCTTAAAATTGTGTAACACATTGAATACATGTATACATGTGTGCATCTAAAATAAGCTTTCGTTTTCTACTCTTTTACTTTCCAATGAAAATACACTATGAAAAATTAGTTACTACAGATTCCTTATGAAAAACACCTTTTCTAATGCAGGAAATTATTAATATTCAGTAGTCGGGCATTCGATTAAAAATAATCACAACTTTACTGCCAACCGCCGACACATGTTAAAAAATGTACCGCTTAAATACACCACGGTATACAAATAGCCCAATCTGAGGTTATATTTATGTCTAATGCAGCTCTCCGCTATAAATATTTCTCTATATTATGGACTCTATAACGATGCAATATCCTTAATGTATAACACCACTGATATTTAATACAGAATATGACTACGCTTGAATATCATTTTGAACCGAAAACAATTACAATATTTTCACTTAATTTATATATTATTATCAGTTTGTAAATATAGACTAATGTAAAGAAAAAAGTTCTTTGAAGCTTTGTGTTGTACTAACATTCTTCCAAATTATGGACTCTATATCTATGTAATAAACTTAATGTGTAACACCCCTGATATTTAATACGGAATACAATTACGATTGCAATTCATTTTGCACGCAAAACAATTCAAATATTTTCATTTAGTTTATATGTTATTATCAGCTTGTAAATATTGACTCTTTACTTAAATCTTTAAGAAGAAATCACACTAAATTTATGTAAGATCTTTTTATTTTTTTATTTTTTATTTAATTTTCAAGTATTCATACAGCTGTATTAATTGTCGTGATAACAGTAAACATGCAGTCTAAAAGATCACTTTCGGAAACATTTAGAAAGAATTTATAAGCAACATTTAATCATAGATAAAAATTTGTAAGCATGGACACTGGTCAAATGAACACATTCAATAAATGTATGCATATGTGCATCTAAAATTAACTTTCGGATTTTTACCATTTTACTTTCAAAAGAAAATACAGTATGAAAAATTAGTTACGAAAGATTTCTTGAGAAAAACATCTTTTCTAATACAGTAAATTATTAATATTCAGCAGTCGGTGTATTCTATTAAAAATAATCATACCTTTACCACCAACCACCTACACGTGTCAAAAAATATACCGCTTAAATACATCAAGGTATACAAATAGCCTAATTTGCGGTTATTTTTGTGTCTAATGTCGCACTCCGCTATAACTATTTCTCTATATTATGTACTCTATAACGATGCAATATCCTTAATGTGTAACAACACTAATATTTAATACAGAATATAACTACGATTGAAAATCATTTTGCACCGAAAACAATTACAATATTTTCATTTAGTTTACATATTATTATCAGTTTGTAAATATAGACTCTTTACTTATATCTTTAAGAAGAAATCACACTAACTCTATGTTAGATCTTTTGATTTTTGATTTTTTTAAAGTATTTATACAGATGTATTAATTGTCGTGATAACAGTAAACATGCAGTCTAAAAGATCACTTTCGGAAACATTTAGAAAAAATTTAAAAGCAACATTGATTCATAGTTAAAATTATATAAGCTTTGACACTTAGTCAATTGAATACATTCAATAGATGTATGCATGTGTGCATCTAAAATTAGCTTTCGTTTTTTACTATTTTAGTTTCCAAAGAAAATAAATTATCAAAAATTAGTTACTATAGATTCCGTATGAAAAACATCTTTTCTAATACAGGAAATTATTAATATTCAGCAGTCGGTGTATTCGATTAAAAATAATCACACCTTTACCACCAACCACCTATACGTGTCAAAAAATATACCGCTTAAATACATCAAGGTACACAAATAGCCTAATCTGCGGTTATTTTTGTATCTAATGTCGCACTCCGCTATAACTATTTCTCTATATTATGGACTCTATAACGATGCAATATCCTTAATGTGTAACAACACTAATATTTAATACAGAATATAACTACGATTGAAAATCATTTTGCACCGAAAACAATTACAATATTTTCATTTAGTTTACATATTATTATCAGTTCGTAAAAATGGACTCTTTACGTATATCTTTAAGAAAAAAAATCACACTAAATTTATGTAATATCTTTTGATTTTCTGTGTTTTTAAAATTAATTTTAAAATTTTCATGCAGCTGTATTAATTGCCGTGATAACAGCATAAATATGTTACTATCAGTTTGTAAATATAGACTCTTTACTTATATCTTTAAGAAGAAATCACACTAACTCTATATTAGATCTTTTGATTTTTTATTTTTTTTAAGTATTTATACAGCTGTATTAGTTGTCGTGATAACAGTAAAGCTGCAGTCTAAATTATCTCTTTCTGAAGCATTTAGGAAGAATTTATAAGAAACATTTAATCATAGATAAAATTATATAAACATTGACACTAGTCAGTTGAACACATTCAATAAATGTATGCATGTGTGCATCTAAAATAAGATTTCGTTTTTTACTATTTTACTTTTTAAAGAAAATACATTATGAAAAATTAGTTACTATAGATTCCTTGTGAAAAACACTTTTTCTAATACAGGAAATTATTAATATTCAGCAGTCGGGTATTCGATTAAAAATAATCACACCTTTACCGCCAACCACCGACACATGTCAAAAAATGTACCGCCTAAATACATCAAGGTATACAAATAACCAATCTGAGGTTATTTTTGTGTCTAATGCCGCGCTCCGCTATATATATTTCTCTATATTATGGACTCTATAACGATGCAATATCCTTAATGTGTAACACCACTAATATTTAATACAGAATATAACTATGATTGAAAATCATTTTGCACCGAAAACAATTACAATATTTTCATTTAGTTTACATATTATTATCAGTTTGTAAATATAGACTCTTTACTTATATCTTTAAGAAAATATCACACTAAATCTATGTTAGATCTTTTGATTTTCTGTTTTTTTAAAATTAATTTTAAAATTTTCATGCAGCTGTATTAATTGCCGTGATAACAGCATAAATGCAGTCTAAAAGATCACTTTCTGAAGCATTTAGAAAGAATTTTAAAGTGAAATTTAATCATAAATAAAAATTTATAAGCATGGACACTAGTCACATTCAATAAATGTGTGCATGTGTGCATCTAAAATAAGCTTTCGTTTTTTACTATTTTACTTTTCAAAGAAAATTCATAATGAAAAATTAGTTACGAAAGATTCCTTGTGAAAAACACTTTTTCTAATACAGGAAATTATTAATATTCAGCAGTCGGGTATTCGATTAAAAATAATCACACCTTTACAGCCAACCACCGACACGTGTCAAAAAATGTACCGCCTAAATACATCAAGGTATACAAATAGCCAATCTGAGGTTATTTTTGTGCCTAATGCCGCGCTCCGCTACACTTTCAAATCACTTCCGAGAATAAATCCACTTCCTTCACATATCTGGTTAAATTCAGGGACAAGGGGCTGGTTCAGGTGCACAAATAGATCTGATTTATTTTCGACAGCGTCCTACATTTCGATTGATCCGCAATCGATACTTTAATGCAGATATGCTTTAAGAATCACAATGAGATGGGAAGGAGAGGTAGAAAAAAAAGAGTAGAAAATGAAAGGGCCATTATTTTTTTTTTCTTTCTTTACTTAATCTTCAGAATGGGGAAGATAATAATATGCATTCGGAAAAGTTCGGGTAGATTTGAAATTCATGGAATTAATTTTCGTTTCTCATATCCAGTCGACATTCTCTTTTGGAGAAAGGTGGGGAGTAATAAAAATTTCTTTTTCCCTTTTCGGGACTCAATTTTCCGGAGCAATATATAAACTTTTATGTGGGTAGTAATTGATTGTCAGTTTAATGTGGAACTGCCTGCCATGATTAAATGTATAGATAAATAGAAACATAAGTCAAAATGAAAGCAAAAGTTTCTTTAGACAGTATATAAATAGACACAGTACATAAATTTAACCAGCAAAAATTAAATATTTAAAGGAACAAAGGAATATCAAAATGGCAGAATGAAACGGAAAGACTTTTGTTAGAGAATGTCAGCTATGATAAGCATGTAAACTTTTCTGAGAGTTAAATATATTTTTAATAAATATTGTTCGTTTTCTCTTTATACTCCTTTTCAAACTTTAAAATATATTCCAGTTCATGGTTTTATTTTATTGCTGATTTCATGATAGTTTTCCGGAGCAATATATAAACTTTTATGTAGGTAGTAATTGATTGTAAGCTTAATGTGGAACTGCTTACCATGATTAAATGTATAGATAAATTGAAACATAAGTCAAAATGAAAGCAAAAGTTTCTTTAGACAGTATATAAATAGAAACAGTACATAAGTTTAACCACCAAAAATTATATATTTAAAGGAACAAAGGAATATCAAAATGGTTGAATAAAACTGAAAGTCTTGTCAGAGTATGTCAGCTATGCTTAGCATATAAACTTTTCAAACAGTTAAATATATTTTTAATAAATATTGTTTGTTTTCTCTATATCCTTCTTTTCAAACTTTAAAATATATTCTAGTTCATGGTTTTATTTTATTGCTGATTTCATGACAATAACCCGGAGTAATCTATAAACTTTTATGTGGGTAGTAATTGATTGTCCGTTTAATGTGGATCTGCCTGCCATGATTAAATGTATAGATAAATAGAAACATAAGTCAAAATAAAAGCAAAACTGTCTTTAGACAGTATATAAATAGAAAGAGTACATAAATTTAACCACTAAGAATTAAATATTTAAAGGAACAAAGGAATAGCAAAATGGCAGAATAAAACTAAAAGTCTTTTGTCAGAGAATGTCAGAAAGGATTAGCATGGAAACTTTTCAAACAGTTAAATATATTTTTAATAAATATTGTTCGTTTTCTCTATATCCTTCTTTTCAAAATTTAAAAGATATTAAGGCCATGATTATATTTCATTACTGATTTAATGAGCATATAACTTCCTTACTGGTTCTAAGTATCTTCCAAGTTTTAATATTTTGTTTTTGTGTTTGTCCAATTGAAGTACTACGCCTGAAAAATAAAAAAGTAAAGAAAAGTCCTTTGAAGCTTTGTGTTGTATAAACATTTCTCTAAATTATGGACTCTATAACTATGTAATAGATTCAATGTGTAAAACCACTGCTATTTAATATGGAATATAATTAAGATTTCAAATCATTTTTCATACAAAACAATTCAAATATTTTCATTTAGTTTATATGTTATTATCATTTTGTAAATATTGACTCTTTACTTATATTTTTAAGAAGAAATCTCACTAACTTTATGTAAGATCTTTCTGTTTTCTGTTTTTTATTTAATTTTAAAGTATTCATACAGCTGTATTAATTATCGTGATAACAGTAAAAATGCAGTCTAAAAGATCACTTTCTGAAACATTTAGAAAGAATTTATAAGCAACATTTAATTATAAATAAAATTATATAAGCATTGCAACTAGTGAGAACTATGTTGTGCTTTATATTATTAGTAATTTCATGGTTTTTTTTGTATATTTTGAATTGTTAAGAATACTGGGTGTTAAATTAATCTCACTATAAATATTTGAGAAATTAAAGTTTGTTTCCTTATCTACAAAATCCCAAATAGTATTGCTCTTATATACCGGGAATTCAAAAGTCAGGACAAACCTTAAAAATGAATAATTCGAAAACGAATGAAGATACAAAGATACGGCTTGCACCAAACGGATGGAAAAGATACTGAATTTTGTATGTCGACGAAAAAAATTCT
Source organism: Pardosa pseudoannulata (assembly GCA_032207245.1). Taxonomy (NCBI): domain Eukaryota; kingdom Metazoa; phylum Arthropoda; class Arachnida; order Araneae; family Lycosidae; genus Pardosa; species Pardosa pseudoannulata. The sequence continues at coordinate 118,386,476 of CM063506.1, read as the reverse complement.
GTTGGTGACCAGCAGATGGCGATGATGTAGGATTATGCAAAGCAACAAACGATATAAAAAGAAGCAACTGAAGCAGGTAATGGTAGTCGAAGCTTCTATGAATCCAAATGCTGTCCATAGTTGAAAAAGCCCTGTTAGTTAAACTGTAATCCAGTGATTCTCAACCTGTGGGGCGCGCCCCCCTAGGGGGGCGCGAGCATATCCAAGAGAAAATGTTATTTAAAAAAATTGATTAAGTGACTGAAAGGAAAGAACACACACACACATACAAAACAAAATACATTTCGACATATTTAATAATTAACTTATTAAATTAAAACAACTTACTAAATTAAAAACAAATTTAATAATTATTAGTGACTTCCTTGGGCCTGTCTTTCAGAGCAAAGTTTTTCGAAGGAGGGTTTAATATTAGAAATAGACACTCTCAGTTCTTTTTCTATATTTAGCTGAGATCTATATTTTGTCTTCAAAGAAGCCACCGCAGAAAATCCAGTTTCACAAAGGTAAGATGTTGAAAATGGTAGTAGAATGCGAAATGCCCTTGTTTTTAGTGCAGAAAACTCATCATCCACTCCTGCCCAAAATTCAAAGAGTGATTTATTACTAAATTGTCTTTTGGTTTCGCCGCTTGCCGTGAAGTCTATGAAGGTTTCTTCCTCTTCAATTGAGAGTCCTTCGGGAGTATTTTGAAATGGATCCCTCACTCACTTGTAACTTGATATCAGTTTGTCGTCAGCAAGAAAGTACTTTTTAAAATTCTTTGCTAGCATTGCTAAATGATTTTCAATGGTTGCAAAAACAACTTTTACATGTTGTTCTTCAGCCTTGTAAGTTTTAATACAATCATTCAAATTTGCAAACATTGTTAAGTTTTCTTACTTTAAATTTCTGCTCCACAATTCCAATTTCCTACAAAAAGCATTAACTTTATCACTCGTATCCAATATATGTGTATATGCTCCTTGCAGATGAAGATTCAAGTTATTTAATTTCTCGAATATGTTGACCATGTAGCTCAATTTCATCACAAATAAACTATCGCGAAAATTCTCAGCTTCCGGTCTGTTTTCCTCTTCTAGGAAAACGGCGATTTCTTCTTTTAATTCATAAACACGTTGCAAAAATTTCCCTCGTGATAACCATCTTGCCTCGCAATAAAATAGTAACGCTGAATGTACTGCACCCATGTCTTTACAAAGTGCGGAAAAGATTCTTGATTTCAGGGGTCTCATTTTTATATAATTTACTACGGTTACAACCGTAGTTAACACAATATTCAAACCAGGACTCATTTCTTTGGAAGCCAAAGCTTCTCTGTGGATCATGCAATGTGTCCAGACGCACTGTGGCGATTTTTGTTTCACAAGTGCTTGAATACTTTGGAATCTTCCGGACATAGAACGAGCACCATCGGTGCATATTCCGACGCAATGTTTCCATTCTATGTTTGCCTCGTTCATAAAATCATTTAAGATAGCAAATAATGCGAGTGCTGTTGCTTTGAGTTCTATTGGTTTGCAGAAAAGTAATTCTTCTACTACTGACAAATCATCACAAAATCTAACATAGGCAATGACATGAGCCTCTTTATTACTATCTGTTGCCTCATCGAGTTGTATTGAAAACAATTTGTCACGCAACTTCGACAAAAGCTGACACTCTACATCTTCAGCTATATCAGCAATTCGACGGGCAACAGTATCATTTGAAACAGGTATAGACTGCAATTGTTTTGCAAAATTATCTCCAAACATAATTTCTACAATCTCAATTGCGGCTGGCAAAATAAGCTCTTCACCAATGGTGTGAGGCTTTTTACATCTGGCTATTTTATATGAAAGTTTGTAAGAGGCAATTAAAGCTTTTTCATTCACAGACAAAGTTTTATTAAACAATGATTTTTGCTTTTCATATGATTTTAATTTTAATTCGAAGAATTCTCTGGGTTTGTTTACGTACTCATTATGAAGCGTTTCCAAATGTCGTTTAAGTTTATTAGGTTTCATGCTGTCTGCCGCCAACATTTTTGAGCAAATGATACACAGGGGCCTTTCTTCTTCATTTACTTCAGTACTAGTGAACCCAAAATTTAAGTATTCTTGAGAATATTTTCTTGATTTTATTTTCAGAACCACGCTCATCTGTGTACTTGTTGATGCTTGTCTATCGTCTAATGCTCGCTTACGCCCGCTTAAAAATTTATCCATGATTCTGCCTAAGTCTGCTGCCGTGAATATTTAATACCGTGAATTGCAATTACACGAAAATATATATAACATACACATTAAGAATAGATTCAATAGCGATAAGAAGGATCGACTCGAATGAGATTGTCTGGAATTGAAATTGGCGTCATAGAACTTTCTCCTTCTCCCTATGAGAAAACATTTGTTCACATCTGCGCACGCTCCTAACTTAACTTTTAAGCTGACCAGACAAATTCCAGACAAATCGAAACTTCTCGCGAAACCGTGAGAATGCCCGACATGGCGGGACGCAAGAGCAATAAAAAGACATAGGATTATTGTTTTTTCAATGCTGAGTATCAGTGTTGCAAAATGTCAATAAATTTCCGTATTCTTGGTAATTTGCAAAGTTTAAAATTAAGGTTGTAGTGCAGGTTTAGCGCCATAATGCTCAAAATACATAATTATTGTATACATTTTATTGTACGCGGTGGGGAGGGGGGCGCGATGAAAATTATGATTGAAAATTGGGCCGTGAATACTAAAAGGTTGAGAAACACTGCTGTAACCCTTTATGAGGCATATTGGCACATAAAGGGTATGCAAGATAGCAAAGGGCGAAAAATGTCTTCTGAATTGAACAAAATGATGAAGAAATTTGAAGCTACAAGTTCTTACATGTCATAGAAGTGGACGTCCCTCGACAACTGCTGCTGTTGCCACGGAAGTGGAGCAGACAGTGCAATCTATGTCAGCGGTTGCTGCGTATGGAAGGTGCAGTGCTTGAGAAGTTTCAAGGTAGACAGAAGTGTTGTACGAAAGTGTCTGGAGAGCACTGCGAATAACTCTGAAAAGGTATAATGCGAATAACTCAAGAAATACTACTAAATGCTGTCAACACTGTGGTGACTCGTCTCACAGCTATACTATTGAAGATGGACAATACATTGAACATTTACTGTAATTAAGTTTACTTGTGAGTTGTCAACATTTATTCAATTGTAAATCACCTTTTGGTGCAATTTACTACTACAGCGCCATCTCTTGGTCTCCAACAGAACCTTTTTTTTTTTTCTTTTTTTTTTTTAACAAATTCCAGTTTCTTTTCCATCCGTTTGTTGCAAACCGTATCTTTTATTTTCATTCTTTTTCGAATTATTCATTTTTAAAGTTCATCCTGATTTTTGTATCACCCGGTACATTCCAGATAGTGTTACTTTTCATTTTAAAACCTAAATAGAAAATTGGTTCTGAACTCCATTAAGTCTTTTTTACACTTTTCTATTTTTGATCATTATTATCGCTAGTTTTTCCAAGCAAAATTAACAACATTTTGTAATATTTCTTATGTTTTAATTCCAAGAATAAATGCTTTTTAAGCTAGTTTTGCAGAATGTTACGCTTCCAAAACGAAATTAATTGAAAACTAATTAAATGCTTAAAAACTGTACCAGCAAATTTTACTATTAATATACTTTTGAAATTTAGAAGAAATGTATATTTTCAAACAATCAGTTGTACACAAATAAATAATAAGGATTACGTAAGATGATACTGAGTAGTTTACTTTTATATAATAAGTTTATATATAATATTTTATATATAATAATTATTTTTAACTTAATATTTTAATTTTTTCTTATGTATTAAATATTTCAATAAGTAATCACTAATATTTTTCTGTTAAAATAATCTATATTTTTTTTAAGTTTAGAAACTATTTATGTTCATTTATACGAAGAAAAAACATGATTTTTAAGCTAAAATTATAAAAGTATCTTACAAAATTATTTTTTATTAATGAAAATCGTTCGTCTTAAAGACAACCTGTAATGTGCAATTTACAAACTATGAAACTGAAAAGCTAATTCCTGGTTTATATAGATTAAATTCCCTGTAACCACCTCATATATGATTTAATTTGATTAATTAATAATTTAAAGTTAATTAAATCTAAAATCTAGAAATTCCTCTAATTATTAGTATCAAATTTCATCACTGCTTTCTGAGTCAAAGAAAATTTAAATATTTACACATTTAAATTAAAGTACAAAAAATATAAAAAGTAGTTTAATGAAAGCTTACTTTAACAAAAAATTTTCACTTTTAGTATGGTGATATTTCGTTTTTCTTTTAAATATTTATAGTGATTATTAACTAATCAGTTTACTAATAAATAAATCTGTCGTCTGAATTTTATTTAGATTTTTCTAAAGCATACAATAAGTAAGGTTACATCATAAATGTTTTTAAACCGAAGTATTTCTTCTAAATGAATGTTTTAAAGCGCATTTTATGACTTTGAATGCTATGAAAACTTGACCACAAATCTTTTATTTGCTATATTCTTTTGTTAGAAACCATAAAAAGGACCTTCAGCTTCGTACCTGATGTATAAAGCTACAAAGTAACCTATTTCCCTTCTCTCGTAACAAAAAACTGGCAGTAAAATTGTAAATATTTTAAAGAAATAAATGTGTACTTAGTTTGTCATTATTTTTCAGTACTTTAAAGTGAATTTCAACATCATTCGTAACTGTATATAATACATTACTTTAGAATTTTCTACAAAATGTTATGATATATGTAAGAAAAGTAGTTAAACATTAAATAAGCAAATTATAAATACAATTTAAAAATTAGTAAAATTCAAATCCTTGCGTCAGTACACACGCACACACACAAATACACATAATTTTGCGTATAATCACAATTTAACGTAATTTCATTTTATTACGTAATTTTTGAAGGGGGTTATTAATAACGAGGAAATATAGTTTTTCGTTTTTCTAAGTTTTTAATATACTTCCTGTGCAAATAATGAATAGCTTATTATTTTCTAAACTCATTCTTTTGATTAAAATCTTATATACAGTATAAGGTTAATGGTAAATGAACCTTTAAATGATATATCAGTTAGCAAGAAGCATTGAGTGTTTCAAATACTCATATAAAATTTTTAAAATATCATTTAGAAATTTACCATTTCCGGTAAAATGACTAGTCTAGCTCGTCATTAGTTTTTCATTCCATACCGCACAATGACGAGCTACACTCGTCATGCGATTAAAGTTATTGTTAAATATGATAATTAATTTAGTTTAAAATTTCTAGTGTACTGAATTTGGCAACACTTTTATCACTTGTGAAAATCACAAGTCACTATTGCATATTGTTTACTTCTTGGTACAAATCATTGCCAAATTAATGAGTCAGAATAAAAGAAAACCTACTAAGAAATGCCGTGTGTGTTACAAGAATCAAATTAAAAGTGAGACTACTTGGCGGTGTAAACAATTAAGAATTCCTTTGCACTTTGTTTTGAAAAGTACCACTAGCTTGAAGACTATTATCTGTATAACTTATTAATGTTTTGCTTTGATTTTTTCTTAATTTTACTGTTTCTAATATTATTTAACACTATGTAAAAAGTGGATTTTAATTAAGAATATGTAAGAATTGTAAAATGAAACAAGTTTTTTAAATAAAAATTAAATGGTTATTTCATGAACAGTTTTTTCATTATTAAATCATACTGGAAGGGGTTAATTAATATTTTTACCTTAAGTAAATAAATGTATTATATAATGAAGCGAATAGTAAAAATATAGTTTTATCTTTGTTTTAGCTATTTTGCATTCTAAACTATATCAATATCTTTATTATTATTCTTATTGTATTTTCCTTTTATAAATTAATTAAAAATGTGTGTACACAAATAAAAATATAAGATTTAAACTTCTTCCTCGAGACATAATTATAAGTAATTTTAATGTTTACACTTTTTTCCGTGTAACTGCATGAAACAATATAAATGACAATTTTTTGACAGTACATATAATTTTTCACACGTTGTTTCATTGTTATTTTCAAACTGTACTCACTAAAAGTAGCTTACGTATATAGTTTTTGTGCACCAGTGCATTACAAGGAAAATAATGTTTTTTAATGATCTGAATGTTTGTATTTGAATAGAACATAATAATATTTCTTAAAAAATGTGGATTCCCAACGACATTTTTTTAGATATATTTTCAATTATATAAAGGGAAAATAATGCATCATATTAAATTCAGAATTAATGACTTAAACGCAGTAAAAAACACAATCATTAAATAGTTCAGCTAAAAATTAAATATCTTTGTATAATTTCCTCTACATGATACTTTTAGTTCCCAGCTAAAAAAAATCTTTTTGAGTTTTATTATGTTTACCTTGCTACAATATTCAATTCGCCTTCTAATACAACCCAACATTCCACATTCCCTCTCATTAATAGGTCGTAATATTTAAAAATATGTTTGAGTTAATTATGTTATCCTCTTAACCCATATTGGACCGCTGTCCTATAAATAGGACAGCAAATAAAACTCCATTTAATAGTAAAGTTATAAATATTTTTTGAGTTTATTTTCTTTTAACACCTATAAAATAAACTCACTTTAGTATAGAAACTTAAAAAAAAGAAGAAACCAAATTTTATTGTATTGTAAAATTTATTTTCAGCAACCCCTTAAAAATTGTTATTTTATAATCTTTAATTTTATATTTATTATTATTATATTTTTTAAACATTGTGGAGGTTACTTGTAATTTAAATATAGCGCTAATAATATAGATCAAAATTTTTGTCCAAAAAAATATTTTGCACGTGTATTTTATAAGTATAAACAAGGTGTCCTAAAATTAGGACAACGGTCCAATCCCGATTATTTTTCCTCGAATTCGCTATTGCACTCCTTGCGCACATTCTTTTCTTATCTTTCAATAAAAACCAGTTCAAACACCTGTTCCCACACCTGGACTCAACAAAGGGTATATAGATGGCTATTGTATTCAGGAAAACTAGGGATTGCAAGATAAACTTGTTATTACTTTCACGCTAAGCTGATATTTTTATAGTGTTTAGTGCTACGTGCAGCTCTATATTTTTCTGCTAAGAATTTGGATACTTTACTCCGCATTTTGCTTCTGTAAAAATGCCACGGAAATTTTTAACAGCCCAAGAGGCTCTCGAATATATGAATTCTTTAAGTGATGAGGAAATTGAGGATCCGGAAATTATTATTATTCCTCCTAATCCAGATTCTGTTAGTGATGAAGAAGAGATAGATGATTCAACGACAAAATGTGAAATGCCAGTAATGTGTGATGGAATTAAAATTCAAGATACCGCTGGAACTATTGAAATTTTATCAGATGAATCTAAAGAATGTCATCTTGCACCGAAAAAACCCCAGTGGGTAAAACGGGAACCGAAATTTGAATTATCGAGTGATTCAATTTCTACACGAGATTATGAAAACATTATAAGCATGGTTACAGGAAAATCTCCAGTTGAACTCTTCCACATGATGGTTGATGATATGATATCTCATACTGTAATAGAAACGAATCGGTATGCAGCCCAAAAAAAACTGCCATTCTTTTAGCATTACAGGAACAGAACTCAAGCAATTTCTAGGAGTTATGTTCTTTAGTGGGTATCATATTTTACCACGCGAAAAAATGTACTGGGAAAATGCACCAGACACTGGTACTACATTAGTGAGCAACGCTATGTCGAGAAAAAGGTATTCTGAAATCAAGCACTTTATTCATTTTAATGATAATTCTTCAATTAATCCACAAGATCGTTATTATAAAATTCGACCACTTTATGACAAACTCAACATAGCCTTGAAGCAGTTTGGTATATTTTCAGAAAATCTCACCGTCGATGAAAGAATGGTCAGATATTTTGGAAGGCACAGTTGCAAGATGTTTATGAAAAACAAACCTGTAAAATTTGGATATAAATTATGGATGTTAACATCGTACAACGGATATCCTTTTTCTATTATCCCTTACCAAGGAGCTACAGAAAAGAGTATGGAGCCTCTTTCTCAACGTGTGGTGGAAAATTTGCTTTCTGCTGTGAAAAATCCGAAACTTCACCGAGTGTATATGGATAACTTTTTTACTTCCCATGGACTATTTGTTCGCTTGAAGGAAAAAGGTTTCTGTGCTACCGGAACTGTCCGTGATAATCGGATGGCGAAATGTCCATTGCCACCTTTGAAACAGTTTGCTAAAACAGAAAGAGGTTGTTCAAACGCATGTTTTGATGCAGTCAATGCAATAGCCGCAGTTCGTTGGAACGATAACCGTGTGGTATCTTTGCTGACAAATTTTGAGGAAACGAAAGTAAAAAGCAAAGTAGAGCGCAGAGTAAAAGGTGGTAGGAAAGAAATTAATATTCCTTTTTGTGTCACGTCCTACAATAAATATAAAAATGGTGTAGATTTATTCGACGCGCATGTGGAAACATATTTTGCCTCCATACAGGGAAAAAAATGGTACTGGCAACTTTTCATAAACTCTTTTGAAACGGCTCTTATTGCGGCCTGGAAAATTTCAAAACTGTTCTGCCCTGATGAAGCACAAGGCCTCTTGGAGTTCAGAAGATCTGTCACAATTAGTTATTTAGGTGTAACAATTTCAAGGAATAATATCAGGCAACGTGGTCTTATTCAAAGTAACAGAGAGCTCCTAAGTCTGAACAATGAACATGTATTGATGAAAAACCCAGAGGGACGACAAAGAAGATGCCAGTTCAAGAACTGCAAGAAAAAACCAACCACTGTGTGCTCTAAATGTAATGTTGGACTTTGCCTGGAATGTTTTCCTAAATTTCACCTATGAATAAGCTTAATGAAATGTAAGTCATATTTCTTAAATTTTAGTAGTGTATTGGACCGTTGTCCTATTTATAGGACAGCTAATATCTTTAACAATTAAAAATATTTTTTCAAAATTTTGGTTTAATATGCTTAGTTACTCCATATTAATGATATGGATAAAGTTTTAAAAGATTTCAGAAATATTTAGTTGGTGTGGTCCAATATGGGTTAAGTTAAGAGTATTAAAAGATATCTGGATTCTAATTTAACGGTTTCAAACCCAATATCCATGAGGCCAAATTTCGATGTGCAATCACAATAATTTTATGTAAAATGATTAATATAATTAATTTTCACAAAAATATAAGCAATATGTTTTCTTTTAAGTTTTAATATTAACTAAATAAATACTTTTTTATTCATCAAGTGCATGTACTATTAATTATACCCAACTTTAAATTCACCTTGATATACAAAATGGTGTTAACTGACCAACAGATATCCTAGTATGTTAAAAACGTTGGGAAACCATGTTCCAATGCCTTAAACAAAAGAATAGTTCTATTTTATGCTACAGATTAAAAAACACGAGTGTTTTAAATATAAATATCACTTTACATGTCATGTATTTATAATAAAGTATAGGGATCATCATATTCTAGCAATTTTAACGTAATATTTTTATACATTAATTGTTAAACATTGAAAATATTTCATATACAATGTATGAAATATATTTACAAACTAATTTTTATAAGCCGAAACGTGGAATAGAAAGCAAGAGTAATGTTTTGTAACACTTTAATCAATCAGACTACTTTAAAAAGGCAGTATTTTTGTGTATGAAAAATAAAATCAATTACATTGAGAGAAAACTTAAATTTTAAAATAAAAACTTTTTTATTTTCCCTATTAGAATTTTAAATTTTGTGTTGTAAACTAAAACTGCTGTGAAAAATTTTTATTATCAGCCAACTATATGATATTTGCCGAACTTAAAGAAATGAGGCATTAGATTAACTGATGTTATAGACACAAATATATCTTACATCATTATTTTATTCCATAACTGTTTCGAATTTACGTCAAGATGTGGGATAAAACAAATTCGTAAAATTAGTTTATAATTTAGACTTTACCCGGCATAGAGAAAATATTGGAAATTCAATCTCCAGATTTTGGTCCCTGTTCAAGTTTTAGATCTCTTTGAGATTTGAAATATCATTTTTCGAATTATTTATGTGTGTGAATGTTTCTATGTGCATGTGAACACCGTAACTCTAGTATATTTTGATATACAGAAACCAAATTTTTAAATATGTACATTATAGCAAAAAGGCAATTTGCTATCAACTTTTGCTTACTTCTGGCAACAGGGAGTAAATGTTTACTTGCTACTTGAACTTGCTATTTGGTTTTCAATGATGTTATTTAAGTTCATAAGACCTTGTGTTAGTGTAATAAGAAAACATGTATTTATGTGAGATTATTCATATGTTTTGTAAAAGTATGAACAAAATTGTTACCAATAAAATCAGTTACTCTTTTTTATGAGAACATAAAAAACTCAAGAAGAGGCTACATCAGTTTTTTCGTTGGTTTTCCAGTAAAATAATACAAAACTGCATAAAAGAATACTTAGAAAAAATAACTCTTATGGAAAAAATCACGATAACTTACTAAATTTTAACAGAAATTTCTCCACAAAATTTATATAAAAATTGCAAAAAAATAAGGATTCGATATCATTTACATTACATTATTCTAAAAATTAAAAAGGAAATTTATAATTAAGGATAGGTATCCGTCTACGTTAAAAACGTCATTTTTTGCCAAAAATCACAATTTTTATTTCTCTATTGTAAAAGTTCATTTTTTAGGCTTCTAAATCTGTTTTTGTTTTGTATCTACAGCATTTTAAAGAAAAGTTACAACTATTTAAACATCAATGACAGCTGTCGAAAACAAAACGGAAGTAGCGACTTCGGAACCGGAAGTTGTGAATTTAAAGCCTTTTAAAGAGCATTTTTTGGACAAAACTTTTTAAATTTTCATGAAGATTAGTTTAAACATTTTTCTAGTATTTTTAATAATTAACAACTTGGCAATTAGAAAGTTTTGAAGCAAGAAAGTGTGGGGAATTTTAAACATGTATTTTAATTTTTTAATAGTTAAAGTTGCTTTCATAAACTTCAAATGTGTTTTTCTCAGAACGGTATTTTTAATAAAATGTTGAAACTTGAAATGTGATTTCTCTAAAAGTTCTTAAAATATTTTGTTGAAAATTATTATGAATACTTTTGATAGTACTTACTAGTGAATGACCTAAAAGCTTTAAATTTAAATAATTTTTAATGATTTTGCACTCATAGTTAGATATAAAGGTAATGAAAATTCGTTAAAAATTAAATGTGCATGATTTTGAAGACCAAAATTATTACCAAATCTAAATTAATCAAAGATTTTAGGTGATTTAATAGTCCAGTGTAATAATAAATGTGTTGCATAAAAAATATTGAAGTAATTTAACTTATTAAAAAATTAGACCTTTTGAAAAAACCTTGATGATTTTTTTACTAAATTTTCTTAATTTATTAGAAAATTTATAAAAACTTTTCCATGAATAAATTTCCTAAGTGTAATTATCTATGATAATATAAAAAATAAATCTGAAAATGTAAAAACATGAACTAGTTTCTATGTTTAAAGAAAAAAGTTCTCCGAACGTAGAAGGATACCTTAATAATATGTCTTTATGATATCATAATATTTAAACGGTTATATTCTACAAAACCATTGTTATTTCAAAGTGAAATGCTAGTATCACTAACAGCCCTCCCACACCCCCCCCCCCCCCCCCCCCCCCCCCCCAACCCACCCCCCCCCCACCCCCCCCCCCCCCCTGGTGGGGGGGGGGGGGGGGGGGGGGGGGGGCCTATTATTCAAAAATGTATTATAAAATAATGACATGAATGAATGATAAAATAATGGTTCCAACCCCACTAGAAGCAGTGTTATTAAATTAAATATATTGAAGACATGCAGATTTTTCTTTCATTTCTGTTTAAACATACTGAATCACAGCAACGCGTGGCTAGACACTACTAGCATATGATAAAATTAGAGCATAGTATAATATTCTTATATGCAAATACAACCAAATAAATAGACAAAAGAAACACAGATTCATCCAAACGAGTACTTTTCAGACTCTTGTTAATCACTAATTAATTGAGAATCAAAGTTCTTCGAAGGAATTCAATTTAAGTTTTAAATACCTGGAAATGACATTTGCAGATGCTACTAATTGACAACACTTAATAACAGCCTTCACCTCTCAGCAGTTAATTTCATTTATTAAATACGTTTGAAATGAAATAAAAGTAAATTCTAAATGTCAATTCTTTAGAAAATGTTTTCTGAATATACCCTCCACAGAAGTTCCCTTCAAAGAACTCCCCAAAAATCAATTATGAAATGATTCCAATTCTATTGATTGTTCATTTTGGTTAGGATATACGGAAAGGTATACATACAAATATATATTTTTGACTAAAAAGATTCCCTTTACATAAGATCGAGTGAAAAGGTGCAAGTTTATTTTCCTTTTGCTTATACTCAGTACTTATCTTATTAAAGACAGCAACAAAAATGATAGATTTATTGCTCATTGAAGAAGTTCAATTAGTAAATTTGCAACATAAATTATTACTATAGGTATGATATTTATAATGTATTTTTTAGTTCAAATGTTTTTATTATGAGATATTACCTTTACTTATTCATTAAGAATTTAGTAACTGTCACAGAAAGTATAATTGTAGACATTAAGAATATTATTTTACTACAGTTATATTTTATAACGGAGTGACCGAACTACAAAGTTCTGTTTTTATGACTGTTATTTGAGAAAATATTTCTTTCAAACAAATTTGACACTCTAAAATCTGAGCTTTTAGATAATTTTAGGAACATCATATTATATATAATATTATAATACAAATTAATTTCTAATTGTATAAGTTCGATGAAGGAAGCAATATATAGCCTTAATATGTACAATTTCCTTCATTTATTATTTCACTCTAAAAGGAAATCAATATTTAATAATACATGAATATATTTATGTGAATAAAAGCGTATGTTTCAAAAAATCCTTCTTATTCTATTTTCCAAAATTCAATTATTTAACAAATATAAGCATAATAATATCCATTTAATTACATATTACATATCGTAAGATTACGTAATTTAAGAAAGAGGCTAAACATTTTTGTTCTTTTATTACATAATGATGCATGAGATGAGGTATATATACATATATATAATCTGGTGAAATTTGCATTTATGTGAATATTTTATATGTTTATACATTCAAATAATAACATTTATATTTTTATCATGATTAATTTGTAATTAAATTTTAAAGAAACATATGTAGGAAATAGTTTTTCTCGAATGTATATTCTCTGTCATCATTATTTCAAACTTTATATGCGATCCCAAGCAATTTTTTGCAAATATATAAATACTAGCAGACGTAATGTATAATTAGAAAGTAATGTAAAATCCCTAAACACGTTTAAGATTATTTTTATAATTATATTCTGAAATCTAAGAAATAGTAACAGTAACTACGAATGTTATAAAATAATTTAAATTCTAAGATTTCTTTTCATTGCGTATTTTTAAACAATAAGCCAGTTTCATGTTTGCAATGCATATACTAATAAGCATAATCTTTTCAGACTAATGATAAATTTTGTTCTCGAATGCATTTACTGCATTTTTATTTTGTATATTTAAGTACAGTAAGCATGTATATTTGAAATCCAAATATGTGCATTGCATGATATGAAAAAGAAAGTCAACATTAGAAGGTCTAGTTTAGAAGCATTAAAAACTATTAAAAACTATTTACAAGTTATTTTAAAAACTATAAGACTCGACAAGCCATGCATTGCGATAATAATTTCTGTGGGATAAAAAAAAATTGCTGATGTCTTTATTAACTAAAATTGCAATGGGGCTATTACATTTCTAAATTTATATTTTAAGCTTGATTCGTGTTACCTACCACGCTCAGCCGTTAAAAAGGAAGTGTCCTTGGAAAACTGTAATGTGATTGATATTGATATTCATTTCAGGAACATTTGGCAGGACACACTTTTCACGTGATTCGAACCTTCATCTCACACACAGTGATAGCTGGGAGAAAAGATATATTACAAGTGTTATATTAGGCTCAATACATGCGTCTTCGGGGAATTACACGCCTGCACTGCTGGTGTTAAATTTAGTTTATTGCACTGTAAAATGTTTCCAGGTGTTTTGTTGCGACTTGAAGCTGCAACCGAAAATTTAATACACAAGCATATGGTAGAAATGGCCAACCGCAAGGAGACGAAAGTTTCACCTGGAGAACATTCCATCGCCGCTCTCACCAGCTCCAGAGGATAGAAAATTCATTTTGACTGCCTTGCACCAAGTTGGTAATAGTTTTACTTCGGCTGGCTAACCCTTAAGACTTCTGCCTACTTGTCGACACTACATTACTCATGGTGGTTCAGCTGTGATCTTAAGATTTTTCATTATATTTTGCCCTTTACATGTTCGCAATTTGCAATAAAATTATCGTGTTTTAATATTAATTTTTGTAATGTGGTTTCTTGTCAGTAAGACTATTTTCTTAAAATGAACCCACAGTACTTTCTCCTGCAAAAGTAGGAAAGCAGGTACGGAAGATGACGGAAGCCTCATTAACAACAAGCAACTTTAAAAGAAACGTTCATTGCTGAAGAATGTTTTCGTATTAAAGAGAATATAGATTATAAAAGAAATATGTTATACAAAATAGCATAGATTATGATAACGGATAATTCAATTAATAATTTTGCTCGAATTTTTCGTTTTTGAAGTAATCTCTGATAAATCAACAAAATGTGTTTTTAAAAGCTAGAAGGTGGCTTGAGAATTTTATAGAAATCTGACTTTCACTTCAGTGTAATAAGTTTTCAGAAGTTTTTAACAAATGCATTGCATCCAAAATTAGGTACCTAAAAATCATGTAAATAATAATAATTAAGTGTAAGCGGTATAATTGTAGGCTGTTCCAAAATTACTGAGTGTATTTCATACTTTAAAAAATAATAGCATAAGTTATGTCCCTAATTATATTCTGGACATCTTATCACATGCCAACAAGCACGTTCTGAAAAAGAATTAAATTCAGTTAAGAATTCCTTTTCCGTTTGAAAAATACTCAGATGTCTCATGCAACAGTGGAAAACTTTCAATTCTTGTGCTACAGTAAAACATTTTCAATCAATTCATTTTGAATTAGATTGAAATGTAATCAAGTCTTTAACTATTTGACTTATTGAAAAATTTCTGCACTCAAACAAGAAATCGTATTCTTCAACGGGAAAATGGAATCCTACACGGAATCTGTTGATTTTCAACACGCACATGTTAACGGGTGACAAAGTCAACTAAAAACAAAATTTTAGATAGTTTTATAGTACTTTTATAAATTATAAATAAAAATTAAACATCAAATAATCTTTACTTAACTTAAGAGATGGTGTGACAACATTTCGAACAATTTACCAGCTCTAAGGGTCTGATTTTGATGACCTAATATAAATAATCTCTGAGGTTAATACAGGATTACGTGATGAATTACTGTAAATCACATACCACTGAACATAAGCTGGATATTTTACTTGTCACAAATTGAGACATTCTAGTTATTGAACGTTTTGAATTTTGATGTGTAAACTGTTTGAAATATTATTAGAAAAACAACAAAATGTAAGTTCCATATATTTTCCTTAATGCACACAAAATATTGGAATACCCTATATATTTAAATAACTTATAAAGGAGCTTTCTTATTTTGCTATATTTTGTAATTTCTCAATGAAAATAATGTATATTTACACACACACACATATATATATAGATATATACACACACATATATATATATATATATATATATATATATATATATATATATATATATACATATATATACATATATATACATATATATATAATATATATATATATATATATATATATATATATATATATATATATATATATATATATATATATATATATATATATATATATATATATATATATATATATATATATATATATATATATATATATATATATATATATATATATATATATATATATAAATATATATATATATATATATATATATATATATATATATATATATATATTCCTTTCTTTTGGAAAAAGTAAAAGAAAACAATACATTTACAGTGTGAATGATAAAAAATAAATAATACTTTCCATTGGATATTTGTAACTATACCTGATGTTACAGTTCTCTAAAAGTATAAAATAAGAAGTACATTACTTTTGTCAGCTGCTGGAACGAAACAAGCAGTTTTAAATATATTCTTAGACTTTTCCAAATACGTATTTCTATTTTAAGATCGAAATGAGAAATGTCACGAGATAGAATGCTTTTGGTATGAATCGAAATCGAAAAATGTGAGATAAAAGTTTTGTCAAACAAGGCTTGTAGAAGATAGTGGATATATTTCTTAAATGTCTTTTGTTCTAAGATGAATGTTTAAAACAAAGAAGAAATATTTTTTTAGTCCCAGTGAGAGTTGTTAGAGATAAAATGTGTGAAAGACGAAATTTAGTTTTATAAATGGACGCACTTATTTAATTGAGTCCAAATCATTTATCTCCCATATTTATATTTGTCTGTAAAAATTAGTTTCATTTTTATTCTTTCTAGATGAAAAGTAGAGATTCTGTGATCTAAATCTATCTGTGTATGAATCTATCTCTATTTGACTTTAGAAATATATGACATCTTAATTACATTAGTTAGAAACTGCATCTATCATAAACTCCTAGAATAGTGGCCAAACGATGCCAAATGGTTAGGTTGCTGGCCTTCGGAACCGGAGTTTGTGGGTTTGAAACCCACAGTGGCATGAATGTTCGTAGCCGTTTGAAATCGGCTTTAAGTAGTAGGTCCCGGTCTCATTAGCCCTCGTGTTACAAAAAGTAGAATGTAGCGCTCCAAACCTATACCGATACCTATACCTATAAAAGTGAGTTTGCAGTTGGACAGTTTTTACTACAAGCAAGAAATAATTATTGGCATTTAGTTTGCCCAACCTAGTATTTCTTCGGCATTCAGTTGGACCATCTTAATATTATGTTGTTATTCAGTTGACATTCAGTTCACACACCCTAGTATCACGTTGGTATTTATTTAGTCCATTGAAATTATTATGCCGGCATTCATTTGGTCCATCGTAAGCATTACGTTTGGTTTGGTTTGGAGCTCTACTGTATACTTTTTGCAACATGAGGGCTAATGAGAATGGGACCTACTGCTTAAAGCCGATTACGAACGTCTACGAACATCCATGCCACAGTGGGATTCGAATCCACGAACTCCGGTTCCGAATGCCAGTACCCTAATCATTCGGCAATCGTTCAGCTGCATTACGTTTGAATTCAGTTAGAAATAACCAATTGTTGGCCTTCAGTTGGCCAACATACTATATTGACATTGGTCCAACATAACGGTCCTACCTGGTATGCTTACTATAATAGCGCCATTACACTAGTGTGATGGCAGGAACTCTTGAACCATTTTTATTTTATTGTATTCCTTTATTTTTTTTTCGTAACTTCATGTTCTGAAAGCTGGATATATAGGCCCTGAAATAAAATGGCGAAATCTTTGCGATCTTTTCAACTATAGACACTTTTTCCTGACTTCTACTGACTTTCTTGCTTTCCCTTATTTTCTCGCCAGCTAAGGTTTGGGCTAAAACCATGAGATGTTCTTGAACGCAGTGGCCTGTTATCCGAAAGAAAAATATCACGCTAAGTTACCTCAACTTACTCGCCGATGAGGCCCATTTATTTTTTATTTTTATTTTATTTTATTTTATTTTATTTTTAAAATAAAATAAAATAAAACTTCCTATATACGGAATGCTGGTTATATAGATCCTGTAATAAATGGCGAGATCTTAGCAAACTTTTCAACGATCGGCACTTCTCCCCGATTTCTACTAATTTCTTGCTTTCCCCCATTTTCTCACTAGCTAGGTTTTGGGCGAAAACCCCAGGATGTTCTTCAACACATTGGCCTATTATCTAAGAGCAAAAATTTGCTCTAAGTTACTTCAACTCACTCGCAGAATAGGCCAACTCGTTGACCTCATCTGCTAGTCAAAGAGCGAAATGCTGATGAAGATGCATTTCTGTGACCCGGGAATATCCCGATAGTACAACAAAGTTAAAACTAACGGGACCAGAAAGTTAAATTAAGAGTGTATGAAAAAACTCTGTTGGATAATTTATGTTTGTTTGTGAAACATCACAATGCAAATTTAATGCAATGTAATTTAATTAAGACTGCTAAACGTTGAGAATTGTTCTTAACAAGCCAAACATCCTTTCTACGAATTACATACATCTTTTTCCAAACAATTAATTAGACGAATATGGTAAGGTTTACCAACCGTCCATCTCTTATTATTTATATTAACAGGATAACTTGATAAATTTACAGTATTTTTAACTATAATAAAGAATGCAGTTTACATATTAAGTCCAGATTTGTTGATAAAAAATCAAATCATTCTTTATTCGTGGGAGATACATCTATTTCACAAAGAAAATAAATAAAATAATATTTTTATCACCTTTAATGAACTGCATTTGTTATTAATAATAATAGCATATTAAAGGGATAAATTTACGGTATTTATCACGTTAATAAAAATTACAGTTTAGTTATTAAAAGGAGAAATATACATGAAGACAAAATTTTCTTGCTTTGAGTGAGACACATCTTTTTTCTCTAAACAATCACATAAATTAATATTTTTATAAAATATATTGAGCTACATAGGTTATTAATAATAACCGATTATAGTGATAAATTTCTAGTATTTACTCCTTTAACAAAAATTGCAGTTAAGAATTATGCATGAAAAGAATGACATGATAATTTTACCTTGAGTAAAAAACTCCTTTTTACTAGAAGCAATTATTTTAATTAAGTAAAGAAAATAAATTTAAGCTATTGATTAATTACCTAAAAGAATATTACAATCATATTTACTGAGCTCTGTGTATTATTAGTAATAATAACCGATTAAAGGGGCAAATTAGCAGTTTTATGAACTTAAAAAATTGCAGTTTCGAAATCGAGCTAAAATTATAAATGTTAACAAGAGATTTTTTCTGATTTATTGAGTTTTTCATTTCGTGAAGCTCTATCACTTGAATAAATCATCCCAATTTTTTAAATTATAATCAGTTGTTTTAATGTACATATACATCACATCTATGATTTTCATCTCATTGGGATAACAAATTCTCGAGACTTTATATTATACTAGCATATAGCGCATAATATGAAGGGATCAGTAAAATTTTTAATTTTTCAGAATTGCAACATACCTTATGAGGCAGGTAAAAAATGGTTTGTTTTTTCGGTGAGAATTATCTTGAAACAAAAAATTATCGATGATGAAATTTAAAATTATCACATATGTACCCAATCTATTATTTAAGCCAAATATAAAATAATTTTATTTACGTAATATCTAAGTTCAGTGATTCAACGTATGAAAATAAAGCAAACGATATTTAAATAATTTAAAATAAGAAATGATTAAATGAGATGGTTAAAGGAATGACGTCATAATGCTAGAAAACAAAATGTTATTTTTATCTAATTTTAATGTATAAGATGGATAAATTTTATAGCCTGCTCTTAACGGGGAAAAAAAGGCTTGAAATAATGGCGCTGGAAATGGCTTGAAATTATACGCTGGAAAAGAGGGAAAGTTCTGGATTTCGAATGATTTAAAGACGACAATATCTTTCGTTGTGATATGAATAATATTTATATCAATTTATTTTAGAAACGGATCGATAGTTTACGAGAAGATAAACTTTACTCGCTTTGAATTTTGCTAACCCTAATTCATCAAGAATTCAATATGGATGCCTCTATCCATTCCGGTCTAATCTCTTCATAAATTCCATTACAGATGGACAGATAGAATAGGCTATTATTATATAGGGGATAAGTGTATATATTCTTTACACTCCCAACGATATCAATTTTATAATTTTAGAGCATACAGGTCTTGCAGAATTTTACTGTCTACACATATAAATCCGTTCTGTACATGTCACACCTATATTTTTTGTGTCCAAAAGTTTTATTTTAAAGAATAAAATATGAAATAATCATTTAATAATCTTTGTGAAAAACGAGGTCATGACATGAAAAGTTTATGATAAATAAACTTTTTAACCAGCATGACAACAAAATCTTTTGAAAATTATATTCCTTCTGAGACATAAAAAGCCTTTAGTTCGACAATAATACATTACGTTCATTTGAAATTCCTATATAAGTTCTTTCATTTTCATAGCTTCCGCAATATTATTTCTATGAGACTCCAAAATATTCAAGGATGCCCAAGAGTAAAAGAGAATTTACGTTTGGCCTCAATAATTTATTTATTTTTCTACAGAAAAATTGTAAACAGATTTTTTTTCCTCCTCTTACTATGTAAGATTCCCTAAGGAAGTAATAAAGTTTTATTGAAAACTCGTAAAGGGGAACATAAGTGGAGTTGAATAATCTTCAAAAAGTTTTCGTAATGTTGAAGTCTCTCGTTAATTTTTTTATTTAATTTTTTTTAAATTAATAAAATACGAAAAAGGTTTCGATTTATATTTAAGAATATTTCTATAATGTACTGAATTTTATTATGGTTTTACGGATATTTAAGGAATAATTATATATATATATATATATATATATATATATATATATATATATATATATATATATATATATATATATATATATATATGTATGTATGTGGTGTGTGTGTGTCTGTGTGTGTGTGCATTCGTTTATGTATATGTATCTGTGTACGTGGGCACCATATAATGCATATAATGTTCCATAAAATGATTAAAATCCTTAATTGAAAAAAGGAAAAATTGAACGACTATAAAATTTACACTAAACAGTTTAGACACATTTACTATGATTACCTCAAATAAAGTAAAAGGTTTAAATCAAAGACTGTGTTATCAGGTTTTTAATCTTTAATTATCCATTTCTAAGCGTATATGTTCCTTACAGCCCAAACTATATCAATTTTATTGTTTTAGAGCATGTAGGTGTTGCAGATTTTTACTCTCTACACACATAAATTCCTTCTGTACTTATCTCAACTATAGTGTTTAGTCTGCAAAGTTTTGTTTTAAAGAATAAAATATGAAATCATCGTTTGATAATCTTTGTGAAAATCGAGGTCATGACATGAAAAGTTTATGATAAATGAACTTATTATATTCCTTTTGAGAGATAAAAAGCCTTAAGT